>CM065816.1:255000-855000 GCA_033398695.1 Orobanche coerulescens
TTTTCTACATGTGCTAGTAAAAACTCGTAGGAGGTACCTTTATGCATTAGATTTTAACTTATTCGACTATCGGTTATTCCTTCTTCTCATATGAAGGCAGCAGAGATTATTGTGGAAATTTGAAAAGATAGAAGGGGTCGATTCCTGTTCCATCAACTTCATGAAGAAATTGCATGTGCTTATTCTAATTGTCATTTTTTGTTGCAGATGATGAAGTGCTTATCATCAAAAGTCTCACTCATAGAGATATCAACCAACTGATCAAGGTTGGTATTAAGTTGTAAAGGTGATGTGAGGATTTTAAATCTGTAGGTTCATTATATATTCCCTTGAATGACATTTCTTACAAGTTCTATCCAAATAATGCAGAGGATCCCAAATCCAGTCTATCTATTTCAAGGCATAGTGCTTCGTAGAGGTGCGAAAGGAACAGGAATGAAATCAGTAGAACTCGCTCTTTCAATGTGCGACGTTGTTGACATCTATGGTTTCACTGTTGATCCTGGATATACCGAGTGGTTAGTTCAATTCCCCCCGCCCCCTTCTTTTATTTTGGTGTCTTACTCCGGGAATTCACTCCTTGTACATATCTTGAATTCTGGGAATGATTCAGGACTCGATACTTCTCAATGCCGAGGAAAGGACACAATCCACTGCAGGGAAGAGCATACTACCAGCTTCTAGAATGCCTTGGTGTTAGTAAACATTTTTTTTACCCTTTTGTTATCATATCTCTTGTCTAAAGTGCAATGGCTAATCTATTTACTTATTGAGAAAAATAAACCTATCAGGTTATTAGGATCCATTCTCCAATGAGAGCCGAGAGGAAGCAAGACTGGTCAGATATACCGAGTCGGGAAGCAATAAAGAGAGCTCACTCAGCAGCTGTAAGTTTAAGAAAGAATCAAGCTGGTCAAGAAGGTGATGTGGGGCAATTCCGTAACTGTAAAGTGTGGGGAAATTCAGGTCCTTATGGCAGTGGGCCTGTATCTGGATCGTCCGATATGAGTGAATTCAGGAAGAATTCCAACTACAGCAAATGGGAGGTCATGTCTTTTGAGAAATTGAGTAAGGCAGCACGAGGTCATTTCAGTCAAATGGAAGGGGTGTCATTGTATAAGATGGATGGCAATAAATTGGACGATTTAGTCTGTGTGAGGCATTCTTTATAACTTTCATGCTCTGTTCTTCTTTATGACTTTCATGTGGTGTTGTCTCATCAATGGACGGGATGCAACACCATCAATGTATTATGATAAATCAGCTTTGATGTTTAAACATGCATGTATCGAGAAAATAGTTCTATCTTTGTTTTTTTATAGTATTAGCGCTAAGACGCTTCTTGTGCGTTTCATCATATAACCACATAGTTTATATACAGCTGATATAATTATATGTGATGAACGAACCTCTTCTCTTATTTGCTGTGTTTTTTGCCTCCCTTTTTACCCCAGCAGATCATAATAGTTCGTGACTGTTCCAATACAAATCCCTGTGCTAGTATATGCAGTGAACACGCGACCAAAACGACTACTAAAGTACTGCAACTCAGATCTAATCTAAGAAGGAATAAGGTAAAATATTCGTTTTAGACAAATTTGATTCAAAAGAATGTTGACCGTTCCTGATGACCCCTACAAAAACTTGGCATTTCTTCTTCATACTGAACCATTCCCAGATTTATGTCCCGACACAAGTTCTGTAAGATCGCTCTCAAAGAAAGCAGAGTGAAGAGCCCTAACACATTCCTCTGCTTCGCTGTCATTTACTATGAATGATATGTTCACCTTGGAAGCACCTTGAGATATCATTTGTACATTTACCTCACTAGTCCGAAGCACATGGAAAGTCTGCCCGCATCACACAAACAACAACAAAGTTACAAGTTTTAGTTATCACAGTAAAAAATCTGTGGCATGCCTCAAACAATTACTCCAGGATACAAAGTTGACCAATGTCCCCTTTTTTTTAACTCTCTTTCTTTATATATTGTATATTAAAAAAATGTTTTCTAGTGGGTTATTATTATCACTTAACTTGCACAATATAAATCAAGGTTAACTATTAACTAAAGAAAAAAAAAAGTAATCAGGCTCAATCAGCACCTTTTCTAGTATCAGCGAGGATCTCTGGACATTTCCAATGAGAGAGATGATAGATCTATTCTGAAGAAGATTTACAACTGCAATTTTTTCGAGTTCTTCAACCACATGATCTAGTTCCTGCTCGAGAAGTTGGAAGAAATGCAGAAAACTTTAGCGGGCAATTATAAGATTATCCATGCTGATGAAAAATCTTTTTTTTTTTTTAATTCATAATTCCAGAACTTCAATAATAAACTGAAATTGGGTATCATAGACTTGCCTGCTGGATCAGTTCTCTGCTCCAGAGCTTGGAAGGGTCTAAAGTCAAGGAAATGCTAACCTCACTGGTTGCAACCACATCCACCGATATGCCCAAGTCTTCAAAAGTTGAGAAAACCTGAATGAAGGCAATGACAGAGTCAGCATTGGAAGTAGGATACCCATCAAGCTGGTGACAGATTGTGGGCATGTCTAATCATCTGTAATCTGTATGGCTTCACCTTAGCAAGAAAGCCAAATTGACCAAGCATTCGAGTGCTAACAATATCCAACATTGTGACATTTCGTTTCAGGACAATGCTAGTAAGTACTGCCTGGAAACGGGAAACAAGAAACGTAAGTGTCAAATTTCTTATGACCAATTCCTTTGTTTTATCAATACTATCACGCAGACCTGGCTCATATCTCTTGTTCGAGTAATAAGGGTTCCTGGTGCTTTTGGATTATAAGAGTTCTTCACTCGGACAGGAATGTCGCCCTCTCTAGCAGGTCGCATGGACTGTGGATGGAGAACCTTTTCAACCCAAAGAAACAAATGAAATTTGTAAGCACATACACCAAGCACAGAAAGAAGTGGTAAATGAACCGTCTATTTTATTTCAATTCCTCAAGCAACAAATGACCAAGTAGGGAGGCTTGCACATTACAGCTAACAAATGTAATGCCTGGTTTTCCGAAACCCAACCGAAGATATTTGAGAATGTTTTCGAGTCTGTCTAAATTTAATGAGATATAGAGTGGAAGGACTGGACGAAGTATGAAGTTTCTGTGGATAATGACTCAAAGTCTCATACTCGTGTACCCTGAAACTCTTCATTTAATACAGTAAACATTAAAATAACTCGAAAACAAATTTGCCTTCCCTTTTTGTTTCTTCGGAAGCTTTGGAGCAATAAAACCTCGCCTAATGTGTAATGCAGCAGTATGAAAAACATTGATGTTTCCAAACATGTAAAGGATACCTGAGCACCAAAGTAGGCAAGTTCAGCTGCCTCATCAAAAGTTAGATAGGGCACTGGCTCTGCGCTAGAATATATGTTAGGATCACAAGTCAAAACACCATCGACATCTTTCCAAACCTACAAAGCGTAGATCAATGTCATCACTAGGATGCATCTATCAAAAGCTACATAAATATATTCATTTAGAGTTCTACATGCAAACAACACAAGAATTATTCGACATATAATTGAGTGGATGCATATGTACATTCATAGTATCATGCAGATATGTGCAAGTAAAAATATACATATAGTAAGTGGAATATATGGCAGGTTTTATATTCATACATCACATGTACAGAAAAGAGCATAAAAGTCGAAGATAATTACCTGAATTTCCCTCAACCCCAGAGCTTTGCCAATTGTTGTGGCAGTCAAATCACTACCGCCCCTCCCCAATGTAGTCACTGCGCCACTCCTCCAACCCTATAGTCAGAGGTACATTAGGCCACAATATCTTGGAATTCAAATGAAATCAAGTAAAAAGGCAGTGACTTATAGAAGGAAATTGAGTATTGGACTCCATAAAGGGGTCCAACCTTCCCAAGGAACCCAGTCACGATAGGAATTGCGGGATCACTTAGCCAATCTCCACACAATCTCTTTGCAACAGACGGATAAGTTGCTTCCAAAATGTCCGCATTTGTAAAATCATCAGTAGTTATAAAACCTATTTCAAAAGCGTCATACTGCAAAAAACACAAATTTGTATTATCGATAATGAAATATGATCTCAGGTGATAATAGTAGTCAGCAGAAAAAAGAACCAAGACAACAGAAAATGCCCTGAACAAGATAGCATGTTTTCAATTTTTTTCTAACTAAGCTATGGTAAGAAGCACCTAGAATTAGCAAATTCCTTCTACACAAACTCATGTCGTATTGTCATGTGTTGATATACAGTTCTTTAACTGTTCTTTCAGAGTTTGTACTCATGCACATAGCCCACAAGTGCGGAGGAGAAGAAATCTAATTGAAAAACGACATTTCTATTTAGAGACAGAATATTTTCTTGTATAAGGTACAAATGCAAAGAAAGACCTTAACATTGGTCATCACAGAGTTGAATACAATCATACTCTATGTAGATCGATTATTCATAGAGAGATAGAAGTATACTTGGCGAGCTTTGGCACCAATTTTATTCAAATATGCTGCAAAAACCCTAGTGGACATGCACTCCCCAAAAGAGACTAGGTAGTCCATTGTTCTCGGAGTCATCTCTTTCATAATAGCAATCCCATTCAGAAGTTGTTCCAACTCGAAGAGGTGTTCTGCATAAGGTTTCCCGAAAGAAAAAGGGATAATGGATAGAAAAGTATATTGATGATACCAGTAATTAAGAACAAAGGACACTTAAGAAATTGCCAAGGGTGACATGACCTAATACAGAATGATTACACATTAGAGACAAACATCATAGCAAATGAGAAGTGACATTAAGTAAGGCGGCAAAATTTACATGCACACAACCTAAATGCTTATCAGATTTTCAGAAATGACCATTACATAATAAAACATATTCAATGTACCGTAGAAGATAACTCACTTTCAATTATAGATCTTTCCACTCCAAGCTCGTTGACGGTACTGGTATAGCAAGACATTTTTGTTAAATAAAAATATTTCCATGAAAACGATTCAAGAATGACAGAATAGAATATAATATGGAGTTACCTTAAATGCAAATCTTTGATGAAAGTCAATTCTTCAAGATCAGACACATTTGAAACCCCACAAGTGGCCGCCTTTTCTCCTGCCTAGTACACAAGCCAATAATCCCACCTCAACAAACTCCTAATTATATGACTGGTTACAGAAAACAGGAACCAAATAAATGAAATCACAAAGCACAGTAAAACGAAATACCAGCAAGAGCTTATTGGTTGTTTTCCCCATAGCAGAAAGAACAACTACGGGCCTCTCTTCGGGAAAGCTGAGAATAAGTTCAGCTATTTCTCTCATTCTATCTGCGGAGGCAACAGATGAACCACCAAACTTCATAACACATGTCAACTCATTTGTAATTTGGTCGGAAAGTTGGTTTTCAGTATCATGCTTTTCAAGTACGCCAACCTTGCCAGCCACACAACTAACTCGAAGGGCTAGATGTCCACGGGAGCCATTCAGCGACCTACATGAACCAGAACCAGAAAATGGGGAAACCATGCGATGAAGATTTCGGTGCCCACAAACAGGTTGAAAGCACGAGGCTCTCTTGAAGCAAGATGGATGAGTCTTGAATCCACGTAAATGCAATGTGGTTGCCATGGCCAAGTAATAGGGAAAAAAGTTTCGACGAATAAGGATAATCAGATTTGTCCGGTAGCAGAAGAGAGAGTTGATATTGCAACTCTCTCCACCGGTACAGCACAACCCAGGAAAGGTACAATCAGAATGCAAACAAACAACCTGCAAGTTTTCAATAACACCGTCGTTAAAATTATTAGAAACATATGACGAGCAACGTCAGTGAACAAAACAAAAATCAACGATTAATGATTTAACTTGATCTGATTAAGCCATTCAGGTATTGGAAAAATCGTAAAAGAAACAGAGAGAGAGAGAGAGAGGAAACTTTGAAATTGAGGCGATGACGAAGGCTGCTGAATAAAATGCGGGACCCTAGGCAACCTTTCAATTGTAAGGTTTTTCTCCAAGCATTAATCGGGAAGAACTATTGCGCACACAGACAAATATTCTCGTTTGAGGGGACGAAAAAATAAAAAGAGAAAAAATTATGAAGAAACACAAATGAAACATGAAGAAAAACCTGTTGCTTTGAGATTCAGCGCACCGGTGGACGGCGGAAATGCGGGTGCCAACTCAAAGTGAGGCGGCGGCGGCGCTCTGTCCGATAGACACTATAAATAAATAAATATAAACCTTGCAGTCGCAATTGGTCGAGGGCGACAACGTTTCACGGTTTTTTGTTAAAATTAAACGGTCTAGATTAAAGGTAGGGTTCATTTTGGTCGTGTGTTTTGGTCCAAAAAGACCCTGTTACGTTACTTTTGACGTTTGGATTTTTCAAAGACGAGTGTGGAACACTTCTACATTCACATTACAGTTAACAGCAATTTTTTTATTAGAATTCGCGACGAAAATTTACAAAATAATTTTGGGAACGGAAAATGTACAGCGATAGTTTGGGAACGCAAGTGAAGATAATACTAAATATTTATATGGAGGTCTTCGTAATTTTGTAAAATATATAGAATACTATGGAGGTCTTCCTAATTTTGAAAGATTTAAACCAAGACTACACTTATAATTAATATTATAAAATATGTAAATATCGAATATTAAAACTGAAATACATGGATTTGACGGAAGAATGATATAACCAGATATGATTTTAAAAACATGACCATAAAACATGACCATAAGAACTTCTGGATAGAGCCCTACCAACGAACTGAGCTGTTCGTTAAGACGCTCGAACTCGAACTCGATAAACGTGACTCGACTCGGTTCGATAAGAAAACGAGCTCGAGTTCGAACAAAAAAATTGTCCAAGAAGTTTGTCGAGCTAGGATCGATTCCCAAAACTCGACTCGATTAAATTTTTAAGGATAAAATGATCGAGCGGTTTGATAAGAGCTTGAGTTCGAACTCCATAAACTTGACTCGATTCGATTTGATAAGAAAAGAAAAAAGATCAAGCTCGAGTTCGATAAGTCAAAACATGACTCGATTCGTTTACGACCCTACCTGAAATATACTGTGCCACATGGGTGTAACTTTAATGTTACAAACTCTATTCCACCCAATACATAATCGTCGCGTATATATGTGTATTTTTGAATTTTAAAATTTTCATCTCTAATTTATGATCATCTATACATGTAGCGACTATGTATTGGTTGGAATAAGTTTTCTATTGGACCGTGTCACATGCACCGCATGGAACCTATATAATAATTCAAAATTTTTGGGGGGGAAATGTACAGCGATAGTTTGGGAATAGAAAATTTCTTTGTGTATTTCACTTTGCTCACAAAATTGAGTTGAAAAAAGGTTATCTTGCTGGGAGACCTCTTTTAAATATGATATATGCATGAATAAATGGAGGAAATAAAAGAGTAAAACAAGGACCCAGTTAGTGGTAATGTAAATTACATTCTTGATTTAATGATTCTTGTGGGCTCGATATTATTATTATTATTATTATTATTATTTAGATTTTCTCATATTCCACATTGTATATATTGATTTTTCAATTCAATTATGTAATATTATATGTGTATAGCAATTATCTCAATATACGTCGTCTCTTTTCTTATGAAAGTCGCGACAGGAAATACATGCGGCATGAAATTTTGTTACTTTGCTTTTTGTATGAATTTTTAATATTAATTAATTTTGGACTATTAATTAGAACTATAACGTCCATGCAAGCAGTCTCAATATAAATGAGATTAAGTCGCATTCTTTTGAAACATTTTTAGTTTTGATTCGATTCGATTTAGTTAGTCCATTCGATTCAATTGATTCGATTGGTCAATTCGATTCGATTCGATTCGATTCAATTTCGGCTTATTCTTCTTCTTATTATTATTAATCTTAATTATTATTGTTATTATTACTAATAATATTACTATTATCGTTGTTGTTGTTAATTACTATTATTATTATTACTATTTACCATTATTATTATTATTATTTACTCTTAATATATAGTTCATTTCAGTTCAGTTCAGATTCATTCAGTCCAAAAGAACAGGTTGCACTGGAGATTAAAAAGATGATACTATTATTTAAGCATTCCTCTTTATTTGTGGGTTAATCTTTTTAAAAGATTTATTTGTATGTTGGTTTGATCGAAAAAAATCTAACTTATGGATCTTTAGATATGGATAGCCAAATCAAAAATTTGCTAGGTAAACAAAAAATTTACACAAAGTTTGTGTTTGAGAATTTAGATTTAGAGAATAATGATTTTTTATTTTCGATGAAGAAAGATGAGAACAGTGTTGCAGAAGATTTCCAGAAAGCCAACGCATTGAAGCCTATTCCCAATCAAAGATCTCTGATGCTGATAATTTTTTAATGCTAAAATCACCATTCACTAAGGAGGCAATATGGTCGTGCCGTGTGAGAGCTGAGCTCTAAAGGTCCTTGGTCCTGATGGGTTCAACTATGGTTTCTTCAAGGAACTCTGGCGTGTAATTAAAGATGACAATATGAGATTAATCCATCATTTTTTGTGGATTGTTGAGTATTGGTCCGAATCGGGTGACAAATTATTACAATAATTATAACAAATATAACTATTACACGAATCTACTCGGGATAGGGATTAGAGATTACACAACTTTTATTTAAACGAATCAAACAATAACTGGAAGAAAAAATAAAAAACAATGAGTAAAGAAATGCAAACCAAACGGCCGAAGCCGATCGGAAAGTGATGTCACTGTCGAAAAAACAGTCCCGCTCAGTCCTCCGTCCCCGTAGCCACGTCCAGGACTCACAAGACCCGCGGCCAGCACCCAGAAACGAAGCCCACCACCGGAACCGGAAGCAACCACCGGAAGAATCGAAGCACCAAGCAAGATTCAACCGATACAAACCCCAGAAACTGAATCGAAGCACCAAGCAACCGAAACAAACCCCAGAAACTGAATCGAAGCACCAAGCAACCGAAACAAACCCCAGAAACTCAGATCTCGAATTCTCACAAGCCTCACCCACAAATCACTCAATTATTTCAAAGAGAAAAAACCGAGGAAATCAGAAAAATATCACTTGCTCTTTCTTCGTTTTTTGTTGTGCTTTCATCTCATCCGAAATCGGAATTTATAGGAGAATCGGAACAACAAAACGAAGAGAGGAAATCGGGAAGATTTTGTTTCCATCTCAGAAGAACAGGTCAACTGAGGAGAAGAGGAAAGAAAATCGGGAGAAATAAGGGAGGATGGAGACTGACGGCGAGAAAAGGTGAGAAATGAGGGGTAGGGATTGGGGTGAGGGTTTTATATTTAGGGTAAATATAAAACCAACGGCCGAGATTAAAAGATACCAGATAAATGGCCAGGATTAATCCCAGACTGATGGGCTGCTTCCAAAGGTTCCGGGCCGGGTCCGTTTTGAGGTGGGCTGCAGGAGATTTAATATTGGGCCCTCATTAATATTAATCATTTGGGCCAAATAAACCCAACAATTCTCCACCTGGGCCAAATGAGTCATCGGGGTACATAAGAGAGACGGAGGTCATCATCGCCGCAGGACATCACCTGCACACAAAACACAAAGTAAGTACAAGTAATCACAAAGAAAGCAATCACTAAGACAGCAGGGCTATCACAAAGATAGCATAATAATTCACTAAGAATGCAAAGCCATCACAAAGAAGGCAAAGACTAAGAGTTAGTCTTGAGTTTCCAAGTTCAGCAGGTCAGTGCAGGACACAAACTTCTCCAAAGGCAAGCATTTGGTGCCCATATTTGCAGGATTGAATTCTGAAGGAATTTTTTCAAGCTCAAGTTCACCTTTTTCAACAATGTCACGAATAAAATGAAATTTAACATCAATATGTTTAGTGCGGTCATGAAAGACAGGGTTTTTGCGTAGCTGAATTCCAGATTGACTATCCGAAAATACCACGACTTTTTCTTTCAGAAAACCGACTTCGGACAAAAGACCCTTTAGCCATATGGCTTCTTTAAATGCCTCAGTTGTAGCAACATATTCAGATTCAGTTGTAGATAAAGCAACAACATTCTGTAACTGAGATTTCCAACTAATGCAAGAGCCACAAAGGGTAAACACATAAGAGGTCGTGGATTTTCGATTGTCACGATCATTAGCAAAGTTAGAATCTACATATCCAACAAGTTTAACACCATCACCAGATTTAGAAAACTTAATACCAACATCCATAAAGGATTTCAGATAACGGAGAAGCCACTTCAAGGCTTCCCAATGTGGCATACCAGGATTAGACATGTATCTACTCAAGCAACTAACAACATAGGCTATATCAGGTCTGGTACTAACCATGAGATACATGACTGATCCTATAGCATTAGCGTAGGGAACTTTTTCCATTGATTTTTCTTCTTCACTAGTTTTCGGAGATTGATCTTTGCATAATAGAAAATGGCGGCAAAGAGGCAAGCGGAGTTTTTGTGATCATAGAAATTTTTTCAAGTATTTTCTTAATGTAGGAAGACTGATTTAGAAACAAAGAACAGTTTTTCCTATCTCTAACAATGTTCATGCCTAAAATTTTCTGGGCGTCTCCAAGGTATTTCATGTCAAATTAATCACTAAGACACGATCTAACATGATCAATCAATTTCATGCACGGGCTCACAAGTAACATGTCATCCACATAGATAAGCAAGAAGATAGGAACAGTGGAGTCTTCTTTAAAATAGAGACAAGGGTCATACGAACTACGTTTGAATTTTAAAGAAAGCATGTAAGAGTCAAATTTCTTGTTCCATTGCCTTGGAGACTGTTTCAGGCCATAAAGAGCCTTTTTAAGAAGGCAAACGTGATCAGGTTTCTTAGAGTCGACAAAACCTTCTGGCTGCCTCATATAAATTTTCTCATTTAATTCACCATGAAGAAAGGCTGTTTTAACATCCATTTGTTTTAATTCCCAATTAAAGTGAGCAACTAAAGCAAGCATGGTACGCACGGTGGTGAATTTCACAACAGGAGCAAATATCTCAGTATAATCAATTCCTTCCTTTTGAGTGAAACCTTTAGCAACCAACCTAGCTTTAAATCTGATATTCTCTACTTCATTCTTAACCTTAAATAACCACTTACAGTCCACAAGAGAACAACGATCAGGTTTTGGAATAAGAGTCCAGGTTTGGTTAACATGCAGGGAATTCATTTCATCATTCATAGCATTTAACCAATCAGAAGCATTTTCAGATTTTAAAGCATCTTTGTAGCTTTTAGGTTCGTTATTATCTAAAGACTCAAACACATTGCAAGCATGAAACATCATATGAAAATCATCAAAGTGATGAGGCCTCCTAACATTCTCTCTTCTAGGCCTATCTCTAGTTAATTGATAGTTGGTCAGATCAGCACTTTCATCAACATTTTCAATTATTTCATCACTAGAATTTTCGGAATGATTTTCATTTTCAGCATGCAAAGTTTCATCATTTTCAGGCTCCACCTCACTCAAGGTAGGGTAGTTAGAAACAAATTCTGGATTTGGCATGTGCACGGGTGCGGGTGCAGGATGTTCAAGACAAGGAAATTCATCTTCATTAAATATAACATCCCTACTAATTAGCACCTTAAACCCTGGTTCGCCCTTAAGCCATAACCTAAATCCCTTAACTCCCTCCGGGTAGCCTAAGAACACACATCTTATCGATCTAGGTTCTAGTTTATCTTGTTTTTGATGAACATATGCAGCACACCCAAATACACGAAGATTTGAGAAATCAATATTACTACCAGTCCACACAGATTCCGGATAGTTTCCATTCAAAGGGACAGATGGAGATCTGTTTATAATATAGGCAGCTGTAGACAAAGCCTTACCCCAAAAACGTTTTGACAATCCGGAGCTGACGAGCATAGACCTTACCCTATCAAGGAGGGTTCGGTTCATGCGCTCAGCGATTCCGTTTTGTTGGGGGGTGTAGGGTGCTGTCCTATGCCTTTGAATACCACTTTCCGCACACAAAGTGTCAAACAAATTATTGCAAAATTCCAGGCCGTTGTCAGTTCTCAAAATTTTAATTTTCTTACCGGTCTGATTTTCAATTAAAATTTTCCATGTTTTGAACGTGTCAAACACATCAGATTTGTTCTTAAGGAGAAACACAAAGACTTTCCTGGAATAATCATCAATCACAGACAAAAAATATCGGTTTCCGCCATGTGTCGGAACACTGGCAGGTCCCCACACATCAGCATGTAGACAATCAAACACATTTGAACTCTTAGGGGGGTTTGGGGAAGGTGAATGAGGAAAGTTCGCACGATGTTGCTTACCATACACACAGTTATCACAAAATGGCAAGTCAGATATTTTATCATTCCCAAAACAACCATTTTTGTGCAGTATTTCAAGACCTTTACCACTAATGTGACCCAACCGTTTATGCCAGATTTCAGTTTTATCTCCATGTACTGCATTAACGGAAAAGTTACTTACAGTGGAATAAATATATAAGTTCAGTTTACGAATGGCGACAAAAAAGGTTTTGGGACCTCTCGTAACTTTCATTGCACCCTTACCCCATGTACCTTCAAGACCATCATCTTCAAGACATGCACATGACATTAAATTATGAGCTAAGTGAGGAATATGCCTAACATTTTCCAAAGTTATCGAATTTCCAGATTCGAATTTAAGGCACACAGTTCCTATTCCAGCAACATTTCGTTTCACATGATCAGGCATAGACACATATCGATTTTTCAAATCACGATAGTTAGAAAAAAGTTGTTTGTGCGGAGTCATGTGAAATGTGCATCCAGAATCAACCAGCCAACCATTTTCACCAAGGTCAGCTAACACAGAGTTCACAGAAGTATGCGTAGCATCAGAAATCATAAGCACATCACCTAGATTTTCACCGACAACTAAGTTAGCCTGTTCAGATTGCTGGTTTTTCTTAGGTTTAGTGCAGTCTTGAATGTAGTGACCATATTCACCACAATTGTAACACTTACGATTATTAGGTCTAGGTTTAAACCGAAATTTTTCATTGCCCTTTTTCTTGTTGGCTTGGTTATTTTGGTATTGGAAGACTTTTTATTTTGAAAGCGTTTTTGTGGTCTTCCTTTGACAAAATTAACCTCGCCAAGATTTCTAAGGGCAGCACCTTTATTGTTTTTCAGATCTAACTCTTTGCTCTTTAAGCCGTTTACAACAATATCCAAGGTCACTTGATCTCTACCATATTTAATGGCAGATTTCACATCACTATAAGAATCAGGAATAGCATTCAAAAGAACAATCGGAGTGTAATCATCGATGTTTTTATCTCCCGTTAACTTTATATCTTGAACCAATTTTGTAAACACGTCTAAATTAGCATCAATGTCTTTATTTAGATCAAGCTTGTAGCGGAAAATTTTTTCAAGAAGAAACAGTTTATTGGGCAGCGAAGTTTCAGTATACATTTCTTCTAATTTTTCCCATAATTCTTTAGCTGAACCATGTTTACCTAATTTTCTTATCACAGAGTCAGAAAGGTTCAAGATAATCGCAGAATAAGCAAACTCATCAAGTTCAGCCTTTTTATCCGCCGTCACATTAGAAGCGAAAGAATTATCAATAGCTTTGAAACATTTTTGTTGAATGAGTATGCTTTTCATTTTCTGTTGCCAAATGGCAAAATCACATTTTTCATCAAATGGGGCCACAGAGAAGGCAGAGATCGTTCCCATTTTAATTTTCAAAATGAACAAAGTTTTTGAAAATTTGTGAAAAACACAAACAAGGAGGAAACGGTTAATTTTATCAAAACTCAGAAACACAAAGTAATCAATAAAATCACACAGATGAATAAAATTAAACGAATCTGAAAAATTCAATACCAGGCCCCTACAAGATCCGAGGACACTTAAGCGGTCCAGGCAGGAGGGTTTAAATGCCCGATTATGAAAAATTCCAGATTCAACACGAAGTAAAATTGCAGTAATAAACACACAGAATATTACCAACAATGCGTCAACTAACATACGCAGCAGAAGCAATAACAACAGGGCCGAGACAGTCAACCTAAAATCACGAAGAACAGTGGGCCGAGAGCAACACGTAGGGCAGCAAGACCCGAACAAATATCACAAAAGAAAATCACAAAGAACCACGATCGGAAATAATATCACAAAGAACAACGAGCAAGTGAAAAACAGAAAATAAGGAGAGGGTTAAGCCGATATACCTGAGCTATCCGGGTTGACCCGATTCGGACAGATCCGAACCAAAGCTCTGGTACCAATGTTGAGTATTGGTCCGAATCGGGTGGCAAATTATTACAATAATTATAACAAATATAACTATTACACGAATCTACTCGGGATAGGGATTAGGGATTACACAACTTTTATTTAAACGAATCAAACAATAACTGGAAGAAAAAATAAAAAACAGTGAGTAAAGAAATGCAAACCAAACGGCCGAAGCCGATCGGAAAGTGATGTCACTGTCGAAAAAATAGCCCGGCTCAGTCCTCCGTCCCCGTAGCCACGTCCAGGACTCACAAGACCCGCGGCCAGCACCCAGAAACGAAGCCCACCACCGGAACCGGAAGCAACCACCGGAAGAATCGAAGCACCAAGCAAGATTCAACCGATACAAACCCCAGAAACTGAATCGAAGCACCAAGCAAATCAAACAAACCCTTAAATCGAATCGAAGCACCAAGCAACCGAAACAAACCCCAGAAACTCAGATCTCGAATTCTCACAAGCCTCACTCACAAATCACTCAATTATTTCACAGAGAAAAAACCGAGGAAATCAGAAAAATATCACTTGCTCTTTCTTCATTTTTTGTTGTGCTTTCATCTCATCCGAAATCGGAATTTATAGGAGAATCGGAACAACAAAACGAAGAGAGGAAATCGGGAAGATTTTGTTTCCATCTCAGAAGAACGGGTCAACCGAGGAGAAGAGGAAAGAAAATCGGGAGAGATAAGGGAGGATGGAGACTGACCGCGAGAAAAGGTGAGAAATGAGGGGTAGGGTTTGGGGTGAGGGTTTTATATTTAGGGTAAATATAAAACCAACGGCCGAGATTAAAAGATACCAGATAAATGGCCAGGATTAATCCCAGACTAATGGGCTGCTTCCAAAAGTTCCGGGCCGGGTCCATTTTGAGGTGGGCTGCAGGAGATTTAATATTGGGCCCTCATTAATATTAATCATTTGGGCCAAATAAACCCAACATGGATAATTCAAAAAATGGAGGCAGCAAGCAACATGAACTAGTGTAGGCCCATATCTCTAATTGGTGACATATATACAAGATTATATCAAAGGCACTAGCAGGACGTTTGAGCAAGCTTCTTGGACTCTCAACAATATCAGATAATAGCGCATTCATTGTAAGAAGGAGGTCAATATTGGATAACATTAGGGCTGTAAACGAGCTCGAGCTCGGCTCGTTAAGAACTCGAGCTCGAGCTCGAACACAAAAATCTGTGCGTTGAGAAAACGATGGGGATATGGGATGGGGAGGAGGAATGATGATGGAAGTGGATATGGATAGGGCTGTCGAACAGGTTCAGTTCCGGTTAATCGGAGCGAAATTTTCGGTTCCATTGTGTATCATTTGTTCGGTTTTCGGTCTAACCGATAACTGTTCGGTTCCGAACCGAAAATAGATTTTATAAAATATATTTATTAAATATTATTTTTTATTTTATATTATATTATATTATTTTAATTTTTGTAAATTAAAATTGGAAATTAGACTATTTTTATTCCGCTACATTTTTACTCCTTGTACTATATAATTTGTATTGATTCGGTATAAACCATCTTCATACGAGTTATACTTGTATTTTGGATGATTATGTTGATCGATTAGTGTAGTTGGCCAAATATTATATAAACTCCTTATCGAAATATCTTGTAATATAACGTGGTTAGGTATTATGGTTATGTTAGGTTGTTGATTATTAATAATGTGTTTTGTCTGATGGATCCCAATTGAGGTCGGCACCATAATAATCGCCTAAGTTTGGGGTGTTACAACAACTTAGCTAGAAAAAGGATACTTCGATCGACCCATGATTTGAAATGCCTATTGTGTGGAGAACATGATGAAAGCAGAAGAGATGTGATGTTCGAATGCTCCGTTGCGCATAGGGTGCAGATGGGTTGCTTTGATTATCTGGAGATCTCGGCTGCAGTCAACTCACTAGCAACAGCCAACTTGATCGTTCAAAGTCACGTGCCGAGAGGAAAATTTGGTGAGCAAATGGTTGTTACCATGTAGTTGTGTTAAAATTGAAGAAGCATTTAGTAATCAAAAGTCCAATAATAAATTAAAAAATCATTTGCAGATCCTCCTTAAATTGCATAAACTCAATATATTAAGTTGCAACATGAGTGTGTTAGAGCATCCATACCAGCTTCCCTATTCATTCATTCTCTAAAATTTGAAATAAAAAAGCTACTTTATTACATTTACATAAGGATTTTTTACTATATAATAATGCATCAGCTTCCATATAATTTGATATATCTTGATTTTTATTTTTATTCTTTTTCTCTCTCTCCTTCATAAGTTTTATTACTACTACTTTTCGATTACTTCAATCACTCACTACGCCAAAAAAAAAAAAAAAAATCACAAAGAAAGAAAACAATCCAATTTTGGTCAACTCTTTTTTTTTTATGGGAGGAAGAGATGTTTAAGGAAGAACTTTGTTCCCTAACTTTAGGAACTATAGTACTATTAATCACAAAATAATAAGAACATGATGAACTATAGTACTATTAAAAAAAATAAGAACCAACTGCCTTGGCGCAGTTGGCCACCTGACCTTCAATTTAGTTGGAGGTCAGGGGTTCAATTCCTAGTGGCAACACTTTGGAATTGAATTTCTACTTAACGATCCCTTAGTCTTTGGTAAGGGTTAGCCTAGCCTCCGAGACGATGGAACAATTAAATATTGAGCGCTTGCGGCGGTGTGGGAGGCCAGGATCTCGGTGGGAACTGCGGTTGGATTTGGGGGTCAGCGTGAAGCAATCACTGGGACGACTCGCATGCGCGGTAGTTGAGGATATTTAAGAACCTTGAGCGATACACATCTCGCGATTTAATTGGTAGCGATCTTGTGGGGCGGATCATATCCCAGGACTAGTCGGTGTATCAAAAAAAAAAAAAAAAAAAAAAAAAAAAAATAATCACAAAATAAAATATAAATATCTGGAATGATTAGGAAACACAATGGAGGAACTTTTTTTATTGTGCAAAATGCAGGTTATGAGGAATTTGACGTGGGTGCTCTTCTTAATTATTCTAGATACCGATCTGGGTTATGATTAACATAAAAAAAAATTCAATCCATATGTGAGCACCTTATTATTCCATAATAATATATATATCATTATATTTTATAAAATAAAGTATATCTCAATCTTCATATTATTTTAACAGTCTAAAAAAGACAATCACTCAAATAAATCAGGTAGAAAAAAACCAATAAAAAAATTTAAATAAAAATAAAAATAAGTCTTGCATGTAAATAAAGTGAATGGCGGTGTCATGTCGAGAAAAAAAAAAGACGCCGCGAACTGCCGGTTGTCGATCATCCGGCAGTGACAACACTTGCCCCCCACCAACGACATCATGCCCTCACGGTTAGTTGGGGCGACAATTTCCACAGGCAACCGAAAGTTGTCAAAAAGAAAAGAAGTGCCCTAACAAGGAAAATGAAAATGTTTTCATTTTCTCTTACTCTCAAAGCTAAAACAATAAACACCACTACCACCACCTATAAGGCCATAAAGTAGTTTTAACAAACAAGGAATATTAATTTTCATACTACCATGTTCGTCCACGACACATCAATATCCATCTCACTCGATGACTACGTTGTTGCTTCAGCCACCGGAGGTGCGCACAGACTCAGCTTTACTTAATACTTATTAAATCAATAAAACAACACATTCAATTGGCTTGGTAAGAAGTATTTCTGAAAGAAAAGTAGAATTCATTTCCAGTTCAGTCAATGCCAACTTAAAATCTAGCTAGCAACACAGAGGATCGGTTATCGGATTTGTTTTAGGTTGCATAATATGTCTAATTAACACCATGGAATCCAGCAGAATCAAGCAGCACAGCTTTTATCTGCTCAGGCAATACATCCTGACCTTCTCTGCATTGCTGACGACCCACCAAAGAAAAAGAAAAGAAAGATTTATTAGTACAGAAAAAAGACTACTTTATAACTCATTAGAGAGAGAGAGAGAGTCGACGGAGAGTTCTAGTTTATCTCATACATAGTTCAGGAAAATTCGATCGCATTAGCTTGTTCAATATATATACTAATTTGTGTTTCCCTCCCTCCCTCCCTCAAGTGAAAGTGAAATGGTTCGAATTGTTTTGCCAGCCAATCAATTAACAGAATAATGGAGAAATGCTGGATAACAAGAGCCTCATCTCAATTCGATATTTCTGCTGTGAAACAAAGCTTGCGCAAAGCTGTTGAACAAGTCTTAACTTCAACTACGGTGCATGTTAGTCAGTTGTGCATAACACATCTCTATGACAAAATGCATGTCATAGAGTTGCCAAAAAAAAAAAAAAAGAGAATATAAATAAATCCAACTTTTTCGGTAGAGTAACATAAAAAATCTACCTCAGCGCGGAACACATCCAAAGCGAAGCCATTGAAACAGCTGATGACAGCTTGTTGAATATCAAGTCCGAGGTTGTCCAGAGCCCTCATAGTGGATAGCAAGAGACCTGGTCTACGGGCACAGAACATGTGTATATTTATAGCCCTCCCTTCTCTCAACCTTACTTCGACCTACAACCCCCAAACAAGTACCAAGACAAAGTTTCAGTGATATACATTACCCAAAAAAAACAAACATGAAAAGAAGAATCCAAAAACACATTTTTGTCTTTCCAGCTTATGAATAAATAAACATTAAGAACTAAAAGAAAAAAAAAATGTGAATCCATTGCCGAAACTAAAAAGCTGTCGGTAAGCAATCATTGGCATGTTTTCTCTAAAGATTAGGCATTCAAAATATGAAACAGATGAAATCTACCCTTGCAGGCTGATTTTTGGGGCTGGGCGCTGAGCTTGTGCAGAGTTCTTCCTTAACACGGTAAGCGAGAGTAGGAGGAGGTGGAGTTGGTGTCAATGGATGGAAACTTGTCGCCGGATGGTGCATCATAGAAGAAGAACCCTGAGGCGGGGTAGCTTCAAGTTCATTGTGGAGATCATTGATACGTCGCAAAAGCTCTTTTAAATAATCAATGGCATCCCCAAGTATTGAAGCTCTATCCATCTGAAAAGAGGCAAAAAAAGAAAAAGGACAGTTAATAATAACAATTACTACTAAAGAAGATAGACTCTGAATCAAATTTTCACAACACGTTAGAAACACAGCTTCTCGTACAAAGTAATATCAATTCTAGAGTTCTTACAAGGCAATTTATCATAAAACATCTATCCTCAAAGAATCTCAACAATAGTGACAGTAGTGTTTTGTGGTTCTGCAACTTTCATAAGTATCACTCTAACTTTAGTATTATTTCTCATGAAGAACAATGAGCGTCATCCAAATCATGAATCATTTGTCTAGTAAAAAACATTGGATATAACAAGAGAAAATGCAAAGAATTAACAAAAAAATTGAATAAGCAATATCCTGAAATATGAATGGGCAGCTCAAATTTGAGAATACCTTGCTGATTCTGGGCACAACAGACCTAAGCATATAAAGCCTGTCGTTAAGCTTCTTCCTCCTACGCCTCTCTGCCATTAAATTTTTCGCTGGCATCCCTTTCTTCCTCTGCCCCTTCTGGTCTCCAACCGTTATGCTGCTGTTCGCATTGGAATTGTCCCCACCATTTCCGTCCCCTAATTTCTCAGTTGGCTCGTCGGAATCATAATTCATAGTCGAAATATCAGCAGCTCCCATATCCTCCACTTGGTCCTCATAATTCCTCCTCCTCTTCTTCTCCAACTCCATCCCGCCTGTATCATCCAAACTCGTCAAATCCTCGTCGCTTTTCGAGCTGAGGGTTCCCAGATTCTGCCGCAAGGCTGCTCTCTTCTGGAAGAGTGTGGGCGGAGCTCCAACCGGCGGCAGAATTTCAAGTGGTCTTAACATTTTGGACCTGTTAGGAAATACGGCGGAACTGTCGAAATCCTCGAAACCGAACGCGTCAGAAGCTGCTCCAATGGCGGAAGCGGCGGCGTTATCGTTGGAGAACGGAAGGAACTGCGGGGTGGCTGGGAACTCGGAACTGGTTTGAAATTGGGAATTGAGGCCATTGAAACCCATCAAAATAGGAGCGGGACTCTCGTCTTGTGCAGGGAAGAAAGTAGGGTCGCTGCTCAAATCGAAGCCATTATCGAAATTATTGCTGAACAGAGAAGGCAGTACAGATTTGGGCGGCAAAAAGGACGACATCTGGAGTGGCGGGTCGAGAGCGAAGACCTGCTGCGAGGGAGAACAGGAGGAGGAGTCTAAGGGATTAAACAAAAGGCTACTGAATTCAGGGTGACACAATAGATTGGGTGTGTTAATGGCGTTACTAATGAAACAATCGGTCCCCAGCATGGACCTGAAGGAGGAGGCGGAGGCGTTCATTTCGTCACCCCGAGACACCTCCGATTCGTGATGGGCCAGGGGCGGCCATGAAATAGCTTCGTCTTCTTCGCCGTCCATCCAAACGACGCCGTTGGACCTAGGCAGCATTGTGGGGGTGGACGCTTTTTCTTTGTCTGCAAAAGGACGTTGCAGAATGCAGAGACGTAGGCTGAAAAGGTAAGTATATTTTCACTAATTTAAGAGAGAGACGGAGAGAGAGAGAGAGAGAGAGATGTGAGTGAGAGAAGGTTTATGAAGTTTGAAATGAATAATCATTAGTAGAGCTGCACTGTAAATTACACCATGACCATGAGTCCGTCCATACCAGTGCATAACGGGAGTTATTTACCAAAGGAGTGTTATTTGAAAACATATTTACTATATAGGTGTACTTTCAAACATATTTACCAAATCGGTGTACTTTTCTATTTAAATGAGTTTTTATTATTTTTTTTACTTTTTTAAAATTATTATTTTTTTGCTTTTTTTAAATATTTTTTTACTGCTTTTTAAACTGTTTTTTTAAGAAAAAAATATCTATAATATTAATATTTAAATCCGGAAGTTCTTATTAAAATTCGTAAATAAAAAAAATTTAAAAAAAGAATTTTGGAATTTATTTGTAAACTGTTTTAGTAAAAAAAACTGAAATATTATTCTACATAAAGAAATAAAAAGTTGAATAATTTTTCTAAATATAGATTTTTTTTTAAAACCTGCTAGTTGTATTTTTCATAAAAAACTTTTATGTTTTTTAAAAAAAAATTTGAAAATCTAAAAATAAAAGACAGATTAAGGTTTAACTAAAAATCTATTGTAGTAAAGTAAAAAAATGTTATTTCTATTTTTCAATTTTGAATTTTTCTAGTAAATGAAAATCTATTTTTTTATTTAAAATAAGATTGGAAATTTACATATTCAAATATTTATAATTTTTTACTTTTAATAAATTTTTATGTATTTAAATATTTATTTTCTAGGATTTTTCCTTTCTAATAAAAATTTTCAATCTTATTTTAAATAAAAAATAGATTTTAATTTACTAGAAATATTCAAAATTTAAATATAGAAATAATATTTTTTTTAATTTACTACAATAGATTTTTAGTTAAACTTTAATTTGTCTTTTTTTTAGATTTTAAAATTTTTAAGAACTTAATGATTTTATGAAAAATACAACTAAAGTTTTAAAAAAATCTATATTTAGAAAAATTATTCAACTTTTTATTTCTTTATGTAGAATAATATTCCAGTTTTTGTTATTAAAATAGTTTACAAATAAATTTCAAAATTCTTTTTTTAAATTTTTTTATTTACAAATTTTAAATAAGAACTTCCAAATTTAATATTAATATTATAGATATTTTTCTCTTAAAAAAACAGTTTAGAAAAGCAGTAAAAACATTTAAAAAAAAGCAGAAAAAATAATGATTTTAAAAAAAGTAAAAAATATAATAAAAACTCATTTAAATAGAAAAATACACTTATTTGGTAAATATATTTGAAAGTACACCTATATGGTAAATATGTTTTAAAATAACACTCTTTTGATAAATAACTTTGCATAACGGACAGAGTAGGAAAGCTGTACGAGAAAAGGGGGGTCCAACCCAAGGTCTATCTATAAATTTATGGGCTCACATATTACACCCTCTCCACGGTTACGTACAAACCTCGCAAATCGTTCGTATTGTGTATTTTCGTGTCATGTATTTTCGTATTTCGTGTATCAAAGTCCAAATCCATACACAACACAAAATGAATTCGTGTCGTGTCGTGTACTGTGCAAATTCGTATCGTTTCGTATCGTGTTTTCGTGTCAGACACATAATATAAAATAAATATTAAAATACTATAAAAATAATAATTTTAATATTTTAATATTATTTTTATAGGTTTTAGTAAACGAAATGAAACGGAATGGCAACGAAACACGAATGTTTACATGAAATTTATGAAAATTCACATTATATTTTCGAATTTTAAAGTTTGGTACAAACAGAATTCATAAAATGTATGCTTTTATAAAATTAATATAAAATTTTAAATTATATTATAAAATATTATATATATATATATATGTGTGTGTGTGTGTGTGTGTGTGTGTGTTTGTTTCGTGTACCCTAGGTCGTGTCGTGTACAGTGGCGGATCCACTGCAGGGCAAGAGGGGTCATTTGACCCCTTGAAAAAAAAAATATTTTTTTACATATTATTATAATATCTATACTATATAATACTTATTTCCCTTAATTTAATATGGAAGGGGGATTTAATTGTAACTTTTAATTGTAAATATATGAAGAGACTATATTAATTGTAAATTTTAATGTAAATAAACTAATTTAAATACAAAAGTTATGATAAACATCACAATGCAAATGCACCTTCTAATACACAAAGTGATTAAAATGAATTTTTAAATGATAGTATAAATTACAAGATGGTTAAATTTTAGCTATGAAATCTTAGATACAATCGGTGCATCGCACGGGTTGAATAAACCAAAAACAACCCCGGAGCAACATACGGGTTAGTAAAGCCTCATTTCATATAACTAATTACATAGACTAAAATAAAAGGACAATAACAATAAGAAAACATATAAACTTCTCTAAAAGGCATTTAAATTCTGCCATCTGCTCATTCAACCATCTACCCCAACATTACGTACAAAACACGTGCACCTTCTAATACACAAGGTGATTAAAATGAACTTTTAAATGATAGTATAAATTACAAGATGGTTAAATTTTAGCTATGAAATCTTAGATACAATCGGTGCATCGCACGAGTTGAATAAATAAAAAAAAACCCCGGAGCAACATACGGGTTAGTAAAGCCTCATTTCATATAACTAATTACATAGACTAAAATAAAATGACAATAACTATAAAAAAAACATATAAACTTCTCTAAAAGGCATTTAAATTCTGTCATCTGCTCATTCAACCGTCTGTCCCAACATTACGTACAAAACACGTAGATATTTAACCAAAGACCGTGCATCGCACGGGTTGGATAATGCCTCGTATATAAAAAACTAAAAGCCCAACCCCAAGCCCAACCAATAACCCATTAAGCCCAAATGTCCCAAACATAATTAATTGTGGAAGAAAAAAAACATGCGACTGCTCTGATTAGGACTGAGATTTAGTTATTTTGTTTATCTTGTGTTTGTTTTGTGGTTTGATGAATTGTCTAAGGACTAAGGGATATCATGTCAGGTTCTAAATCAATTTTGTGCAATTTTGAAGCAATTTGCATCAGCTTTTCATAAAAATGATAATGTTTATCTTTTGAGTATTATCTCTTTTGTTGGAATTTTTTTGATTTTTTTTATCCTGCCCCCTTGATCATGTAATCCTGGATCCGCCATTGGTCGTGTACCCAAAGAGTAAACACAAAACCGACACTAAATCTCGGTCGTGTACTTTCGTGTTCGTGTATTTTCATATCGTGTACTCAAAATACAAACACAAACACTAAAATTTCGTGTCGTGTTCTCATGTCGTGTGGTAAATTAAGAGGTCTAGTTCACTATACCCGAATACTTGATAGTATCGATTATTTTGCTAGAAAAAATATGTTGGTTCTTGAAAATTCATCGATGGCAGTCGATACTCTATCGGAAAGCAGGATGGGGCTGTTAAAAGAAAAATAATTAAGCGACCTCAGGAGGTCTACCGTCGACGGCCTGGCGTAAAAAAAAAAGAAATAATCGGCCGAGCGTTGGAGGACTACCGACGGCCGGCGGGCCTATCATTAAAAAAACCCGGACACTGATGCGGGCTGCCGACAGCAGTCCCGCCGGAAAAACTAATCGGTCCCCAAACTGCTGGAGGCCCGTCGGAGAACCCCAATAATTTTTTTAAGTGATATATATATTTTTCAGTGTAAAATTATAAATACTCTACGGAATAAAACAACTGTAATTACTAAATCATAACACGATTTAGAAAATTTACTTGGAAAATTATACCGCGCAATTTTATATACCAATTGTGATTATGTTGCTGCATCATATTTTCACTGTAATTATATTATATACAGTTGTGATCATGATGTATATTAATGTGATAATACTAATATACCAACTCATTTAATTTGATGACTTCGTATATCCCAAGCCGTGAAATCAACTTCCCAAATAAAGTAACTCTTGAATGTTTATATAAGTAGGGTTTTATATCAAATAGGTTATCCAACTTTGCGTTTTTGTGCACCTAAGTTACCCAACTATTTTTTTGTGCAACTGGGTTACTAGACTATACGTGTTTGACATGTAGGTTACTCAAAACCAGAAACATGTTCATTCAGATTACCCCAATGACTGGTAACCGGGAGATGTAGGTAATACTTTGTCCACGTCAGATATTTGTGGGCCCCATTGTCCAAATCTGATCTCTAACCCTCTCTTCTGTAACTTCCAGGAAATCGAAACCATGATTTTGAATTCAAAACCCACAAGAACCTAACCTGGGATTTTACCAACCCCGTAGCGATTTCCCGGATCTGCTCCGGCGACACGTCTGCTTGTGTTCCGAACGCGACGTATAGAATAGGTTCCATTTCCGACAGCTTTTCATGCAGAAACTTCACTTACAATATTTAACCCCCTTTCACTAATCCCATAACACTACCACACCCCAAATAATTTACCCCCTTTCAATCTAGGGTTCTTCCACCAAAATCCGAAAATCAATGGCCAATCTTTGTTGGTGTGGACAATTAGCAACTTGCAGAACATCATGGACAATGAACAACCCAACTCGCAGGTTCCTTGGTTGCCCTAACTACTTGGATCCTACAACTAATTGTAATTACTTTATGTGGGTGGATGTTGAATTGCCAAATCAGTGGTATCAAAGAAAGATGTATCAGCTTCATGTCAACCTGAGGGATGCTCAAAATGAGTTGAGGAATGCTCAAGCTGAGTTGGTTCAAGTGCGCCAAAGGGCTCGGATTCCATTCTTCAACAAGATGATGATGCTTTTAGTGGTGGCTGTGTTGCTAATTAGGTTTATGTAGGTTAGCATTGTGTTGTAATGTAGGTTTATGTAAGGATGATGTAGGTTTATGTAGTCTTTTGTTCAAGAATGTAATGGTGGTATGGAATGGTATGTGGTATTTTGTGCAAGAATGTAATTCCACAATGTAATGGTATTTTGGTATCTATGAAATATGGGGTATGAAGTATCTATGGTACCATCTGTTTTGCATTATGAATCTGAAAATAATAAGAACCAAAGAAAAAAGGGAAAGATACATAATAAATGGTAAGTTGCCATTTGATACCATATGTTCAGTTTACAAAAGATGAGTCAAGTGACGCAAATGGTAAGTTACCATTATTCATACAGTTTAGTTAATTGCCCACAAAAGCAATTACTATACCATGCCATTCATACAGTTAACTATGGGAGGCAATGGTTTTTGATAATTTGTGGATGGCCATTGATCCATGCCATTCATTCCCAGTAAGTAAGGAGTGTATGTAGTCACAAACCTAGCCTTACTATACCATTCTGAAATATAATCTTCTGGATTCTTACGAAGAAAATATATGGCTGCACACCCATGCTCACATGGTATACCAGATAATTGCCAAGACCTACAACTACAATTGCCCAACCTCTCATCAACTGTAAATCTCTCATAACCATTCACTACTTCAAACTTGTTGTCACCACTTGGTATGACTTTCCAATTCCTACATTAACAGTATAACAATGATAATTATTAATATTTAACTTACAAGTGATGAAGATAGTTATAGGGTTATGAACATATACCTGTGCCTATCCTTGATAACTTCAAACTTTTTCTTGATGTTTGGACAAATACCATCACCCCAATTCAAATGCTTGTCCCTCATCTTATGCATTCTGAACATTAACATCTGCCTTATATCTTCCAGCATGTTAATTATTGGTTTCCTCCTTGCTTCCACAATGAGTGCATTGAAGCATTCACTGATCCCATTCTCAACAGCATCACATGCTTTATCTGTATTGAAGAAAGCCCTACTCCAAGTTTGAGGTTTCCTTTCCATCAAATGCTGGTGTGCATCACTGCTAATCTCCTTCAACTCATTCATTGCCTTTTCAAATCTAGCTGGGTAAGTTGCCTTAGCTGCTTTCCAGAACAGGGTTCTATACATAACACCATTATACTTCTTCCTGAAGTTGGCATAGATATGCCTTGCACACTGTCTATGTTCTGCAAAAGGCATTATCTCTTTTGCAGCTTCTATGAGTCCCTGCCACAAACAATTAATGTTAAATTAATAAATACATTAATGAATACCATTGAATACATTAGTAAATACAATTACCTTATGCTGATCTGAGATGATAGTAAGACCTGCACCACCCTCTATTCCCAAGTCTTCAATCAAGCATTTCATAAACCAAGTCCAATTCTCCTTGTTCTCAATACTGACAACTGCCCAGGCAATGGGATATATTTGATTATTTCCATCCCTTCCTACAGCTGTCAATAACTCTCCTTTACATATGGTTTTTAAGAAGCACCCATCTAGACCTATAACCCTCCTACACTCTTGTAACCATCCTTGTTTCAGACCATTAAAGCAAACATAAAATGCCTTGAAGTAATTTTTTCCATCAGGCATGTGTTCTACAGCTAACTTACAAGTACTACCAGGATTAGATCTCAAAATCTCTGATGCATATGACCACAGCATACCATAATGATCCTCTAAGCATACCTGATATTGGGTTAAAGCTTTAACCTTTGCTCTCCTAGCTAGAGTAAGACCAACTCTGCATTTGTATTTCTTCAAAATTAATGCCACAATATCCCTTATCTTAATATTTGGATTCAACATGATCTTCTTAGCATAATTCCTAGCAATCCAATTGCTTGAAATCAAAGTCCCAAACTCAAATGTCCTTGAACATGTATGCTTATATTCAAGTGTTTTAATTTGAAAAGAACGTTCATTTTTCATCCATGATGCCCATAATCTAAAAGGACATTTGTTTTCTCCTGCATCTCTACTACATTTAGCATGTAGTTTCCTAGGGTTATTAACTTGAAAATACAACTTATATCCATTTCTTAAAGCATAAAAGATCAAAGCTCTTTTCAACTGTTCATGACTTTCATACCTTTCACCTAGCACTGGTGTCATCAAGTTCCATTTAATATTTGGATCATGCATTGGGTACTGCTCACCTTCCATATCATAATCTTCTATGATTTGGTCAATATCCTTATCAACAAATTCCTCCATCTCCAAGGCATTGTATACCCTAGTTAAAAAGGTTGTATCAAACAATTTTGAGGATTTATGTCTAGGTTTAGGGGCTGCCTTTTTAGTCCTAACTTCAAATACTTCTTCCTCATCATCAGACAAATGATCAATAGAAGCTGTATCACTATCATCTTCACTAAAATAATCATATTCATCATCTTCTAGTTCACTATCACTACCATCTATTTCACCAGTTGCATCATTTAACTCAAACACAGAGCTTGATAGATAAATATCCAAAACACATTCATTTTTTGTACCACATTCTACACATTCCTTTAAATCAGCATCAGACTTTAAACACCTTAAACCACTATCCAAATCTTTACCAGGAAGCAAATAAAACAAACTTTTAACAACACCAGAAAATTGTTCTCCTATGAAAGTAACTAATGCTTCAAAGTCCATAGAAGAGAGATCGACCTCCTCTACCTTTGAGAGGATTTCAAAGTCATATGTAAGCGGGTTTTTTGCAAATGAACCACCACGATGGAAGTTTATCACAAAATTGGAAGATTTAGATGACGATGCCATCTGTGACAAATATCAAACAAGATTAAGGTTAATTGACATTTCTTACATAAAAACCCTAATTTATTATTATCAATTGCCCAAATTTTTCAAAACAGAAAGTGGGATTAATTGTACTTCAGAACACATTAATTGGGAATGAGATAATACCTCTTTGTGAAGATGGCCGCTGGATTCAATCAACGTGAAAATTTCAATTTTATAGGGTTAATGAAGTGTGTGTTTTGAGGTGAGCATGGCAACCAACCGGTTATAACAAGTTTTTGATAGTTGAGTCACTATTTTACCCGGTAATGATAGTCTAGTAACCCAGTTGCACAAAAAAATAGTTGGGTAACTTAGGTGCACAAAAACGTAAAGTTGGGTAACCTATTTGATATAAAACCCTATATAAGTATACAATGTTAATTTTGTTGGATTGAGATTTATGCTTTCATCTTTTCTGTCGATAAAGCAAACTTTTTTTTTTTTTGGGAGAAGTTTTTGGTTTCTCATTAGACGCTTGGATTTTTCTAGTACTTAATAAACTTATTTGTAGCATTTATTTAAATTGGTCTAAGTTTTAAAACAACTCCAACAAATCAAATTAATATAATTCATATAACCGACGATTGCCTTTTTAATTTGTAATTTAAACTATCCTTATAATATATTATGCGTTCGATTAAGATGTTTTGTGCCAGATAGTTTTACTGCAAATGAGTAATCTTGAGCAAAAATATGTTGTCTCTCTAATAAAATTTAGGCATTAGGTTATTAAATGGTCAAATGGTCAAATTTATATGAAACCTACAGGTCGGGGGTGTATTTAGAAAACTCGTTCCGTTACTTTATTATTGCAACGTATTGACTATTATATTGTTCACATATTTTTTTTTGACCATCTTTTGTGATTTATACATATGAAAAAATATAGTCATGTGAGATCTTGTTAGATTCATCTCGAAATATACTTTCAAAATATTAACGTCTTATAATTTTTAAAAATAAAGAATTGAAGATATTAATAATTAAAGTTGTGCATTGACAAGCGTGAAACTCCAGATGTTGCAGTTATAAAAGAACGGAGGTAGTATAAGATAATAATGGTCATGTTTGATATAATATAATAACAATAATATGAAATAGCTCATAATATGTTAGTGATGATATTTTGTGATTTAGAATAATTAATTAGTAGAAATAGCTTGTTTTGTCTTTTGACATATAGTAATATTCTTTTCCGTCCCAAGTTTAGTAACAACTCTTTTGATACCCAAATTGTCGAAATTGACCTTTACTCGAATAAAATTCGAGTCATATATTATAATTTCGAGTAATATAATTTCGAGTCAACTTAAAAAAAAAACAATATTGAGGAAGGTTGAAAATATGGGTTACCGGATTCCAAAAATTCGGGTTACACGAGTCCAATTTGTGTAACCCCAATACAATTCGTGTCACACGAATTTTTTTTTTATACATCTCCCGAATGAATTCGGGAGACTTTTTTTTTTTTTTAACATCTCCCGAATGAATTCGGGAGACCCTTTCTCTTTTTTTTTTTTTAATTTTTTATACATCTCCCGAATGAATTCGGGAGACCTCCTCTTTTTTTTTTTAATTTTTTATACATCTCCCGAATGAATTCGGGAGACCTCTTTTTTTAAAAAAAAGTTTTTTATACATCTCCCGAATGAATTCGGGAGACCCTTTTTCTTCTTTTTTTTAACATCTCCGAATGAATTCGGAGACTTTTTATTTACATGTCGGAATTGTATTGGGTGACACGAGTGGACTCGTGTAACCCGAATTTTGACTCGAACCCATATTTTCAACCTTCCTCGATATTGTTTTTTTTTAAGTTGACTCGAAATTATGTTACTCGAAATTATAATATATGACTCGAATTTTATTCGAGTAAAGGTCAATTTCGACAATTTGGATATCAAAAGAGTTGTTACTATACTTGAGACAAAAAAATATTATTATATGCAAAAGGGCAAAACAAGTTTTCTCCCTAATTAATTAACATATACTCATTTTATTGTTCTTTAATTCATGTTTTCACATATCGAGATGATATATATTATGACTTTCAATCTAGCAAAAAGGTATTGTCAAAATTTATAAAAACTATATTGTTAAATTTTTAATGGAACAAAGTCTTCTTCAAAATCAGTTATTGACGGGTGAAGGAGAGAGTTTGGAGTTAGTACTTAGCAAAAATGTTATCCATTGTTTGTAATAATACTTTAGCTGACGACCAAAAGTTGTAGGCTAAAACCGAAAGTCGTCGGTTATACTATTGGGTCGTCGGCTAAATTCCAAATTAAAAAAAACTACATACAGTTCAACCTGGACTCTTTGGGATAGTTTATTTGTATTTTCTATTGTTCATGCACATTGTACCATCACCATGAGTAGAGTACCCATGACAATCACATTACATCTCCTACCAACGTACTACCGCTTGTCATTTAGCTATGATTGCATTGTTGCTAGAATAGTTGTCTTCACATTTCCACAAAAAAAAATCTTTTTTTTTTTTTTTTTTACAAATTTGACGAAGTTATTCCAATTGTAAAAGAGTTGTACGTACTCGCCATATAATAATAATAATAATAATAATAATAATAATAATAATAATAATATGTTTGGTCCACATTAATCACATTATGATTATTGGATATTTTATTCTAATATGGACCAATTGTACCGTGCCAAGTACAACTCCACTCTCCAGACAATTTCATCAAATTTAAACTTCTACTGTACTGTAGTTCACTGCAAGGATCATGGGAATTTACTTTACACCATAATAATTAATATAGGGGAGATCATGGACATATTAATACCATTAGGGGTGTTAATAGAAATCCGAAAACCGACCAACCAATCCGAACCAATCCGCACCGAACCGAAAATCCCCGACCGAAAGCAACCCCGAACTTGACACTTACAAACCGAAACCGAATTAATTCGGGTTTAGATAACTTAGAACCGAACCGAACCGAATTACCCCGAATTGGACTCGAATTATCTATATTATATAAAATTTTATTTATATGACTAAAATTTTTAAACTTATAAAATTATGTCTACACATATATTGTAGTTTTGATAAAAACAATGATTAAATATATCAATTAAAGATATATCTATTATTTTAGAACAAGTTTTATTAATATAATTAATTTTTTTGTCACTTTATTAAATAAATATATATAAATTAAATATGTTTGGGTCAAAACCGAATTTGACCGAACTAATCCGAAACCGAAACATTTGGGGAGGGTTTGAGTTTTGAGTTTTGAAAACCGAAACCGGCCGAAACCGAAACCGAATTTTAAAGTTTGGGGAGGATTTGGGTTTCGAAAATTTTACCCCGACCGAAACCGAAAACACCCCTAAATACCATAGTTTGGTGTTTAATGGGGATACGTGACCCCTCTGGAATTAATTAATCTGCATTCTCGGAATTTTTATAATTTAAATATATATCACGTATATATATTTATTAGATGGTTATTAAATGTAGATTTAAAATTATAAATAACCATTATTGGTTATTATCTTGTTTTATCTGACATCTTCTTGTGCTTCGTGTGCTTATGTATCAATCTTTCATTTTTCGAGTAACACATAAACCACGATTAATTAAATTAAAAAATAAAAAGTTGCAGCATGAAGGATTCAAATTCTTCATAGTTTAAAATTAAATATTCAACTAGCAAAAACAAACATTCAGCACTTCAACAAATCAACTTAGATATCGATATGGTACAATTTTATGACATAACTACTTAATTAAATCATACCTACCTAAATCAAGCTCAAAATAATAAAAATATAAAATAAAAAGGAAAGAACTTATATCATAAATCTATCTAAAATAATTCATAACTATCTAAAAAATTGTATTAGTGTAGCAACAATTTATCTCGTGAGAGTTTGATTTTATTTATTTTATTCTATAATATATTTGGATGATTCATGTTTCTATTCTTTTGGTACAACTGTGGCCACATCAGTTATATACTGTTATATTAAATTTTTAATTAATAATTTTATAAATTTTAAAAATACTTTCTGAAGATTTATAAGCAATTAATTTTAATATTAACATATTAATCATAAGAATCATCTTTATAAAAAATTTAGAGAATAAAATTTGACATGTAAGTAGCTGTATACGCGACTGGGGGAGTAATTTCATTGTCTAATTCGATAATTTAAAAAATAAAAAATCCATATGGATAAAGAGAAGAAAATTATTTGATTGTATTATTGCAATAATAGTTCATTTCCTGAGAGATTTTATCTTGATTTATTATATTAGTATATTTTGAATGATGCATATTTATACTCTTTTAGTACAATTGATGCCCTAGTGTTTATTTATATTTTGATAATTTAATCATATTAAATCATACACTTACTAATTTCATGAACTTTCAAATCTACTTTGCTACAATATATATTCGATTACTTTGTGATAAAATTGATCAACAAAATCGTTGTTTACACATAATTTTACAAATAATTTGTTACCATTTTCTCGCACTTTAGTATCCTTGAATGTGTATGTATTGATTATGCTTAATTCTTGATTTATAGAACTCAATTACACTTTGGTGCCTTTAGTTGTATTTTTTGGTATTTTTTAGGCTATCCACTAGCGTGAGAGATGTCCACATCCTCGAAATGGATCATATGATGCATGGCGAGAAAACAGGCAAAAAAGTAGTGAAAATAGATCTGAACAAACATGACACCACTGGGATCGTGTCCAACCAACACGAGTGTGTCATATGACACGGTCATGGCCCCGACCATGTTAGCGTACAGGTTGAAAATAGTTGTTTAGAGGACAATGTGACATGTCCATGTTGTGTGACACGGCCTGTGTCACTGGGGGTGCCGGTACCCTTATTTGATGATTTTGGCGTGATTTACTTGTCATGGCTCAACTTGGCAACTATAAAAAGACCCCAAAGACCTATTTTTGTGATCAACAAGTCCTAGAGCAGGTGGCGGAAAAACCCAATCAAGAGGGAATTCAAGGCATTAAAATGATCTATTGTGAGGATTAAAGCAAGATCGAGATCATCTATCTGAGTTTTATTTTCTTCTTCCTACCTTGTATTTTTATTTTAACTTGAACATGCTTAATATGTTTAGTCTTATTTTTATTTCACCACCAGGCTAAACATTTTAGATTTCGAGCGAGGGTGTACGTAGATTTACAATGGAGTTTGAGCATAGACTGATCCAGGATCCCAAACTACTGGTGCACCGACATATCACAAAAGAAAGTAACGGACGACAAAAAAAATATTATGCAATAAATATATTCTAAATTATATTAAAGATTACAGATTATAACCGAAATCATACTAATAAATCATATCAATACGTATACAACAAAATTGCCCAAAGTCTATTTCCTAAAAATGTGCTAAAATAACACAATTACTAATAGTTTTAAATACATATATTTCTATAAATGTTACAAAAGTAAATCATTTGATCATTGATCATACGTCTTACTATGTAGTTCACTCCTGAAATGCCTCTTTAAGTGAACTGGCATTTATTTCTTTAGCATGTATAATGCCAAGAAATCTTTCGATAACAAAACATATAATACACAACAACAATCATTTGTTCTTTGCATGAGCAATCACCAGACTCATCGATTAACACATCAAAAAAATCATCTCCTATATCACTAATAATTTTTTTACTTATTTCAAATGCACAAGCTGCAGCAAGGTCTTTTTGAATCCGAGAAGAAATCATATAATTATTTCCTGGAGCACAATTTAATATCTTCGTTATATCTTGGTTACACTTCTTCAATAAATTTACAGTTTCAAGAAAATGACCCCTATATGGATAGTGTTCTGATTCGTCATGCCCTTGAACTGCCGAGCCACCCCCCAAATGATATGTAGTAGTTAGAAGTGATGTAGTCACACGAATATTAGAATCAATATTTTTTAATGAGTTTATTTTTCTAAAGAAGCACCACTGCTTTACTTTCAGTTCATAAGATCATGACCCATGTGCATACAATTACCATGAGAACCATTGGTAGCACTAGCATGACTATCAGTTCTTGAAGGATTGTTCCAGTCAGCAAATCCGAGCCCAACAAAGCGATCAAAAACCATAATTTGACACATTCCTAAACAAATAACACGATAAACACGGTCAGCAAATTCACTATACTCAAGCTAATCATATTTGTTAAACTACTTTACATGAAATCGATGCCTCATATCACCATACTTTGTCCAAGAAAATATAAAATTACGAGGTTGATTGGGACCTTTTTTTAGGTAAGCTTTCCTTACTTCATTTTGAATGTCTGGATAATAGTCTGAAATTAGTTTTCTAAGTCTCGAGTCTGGTATCAAAATTTTTAGTTCAATAATATGTCTCTCTCATTAGCAAAGTTTCATGAATGTTGAGTTTTCGGTGGATCTTGAATTACCGAACTAGTTGAACTCCCTTTAGATTTGGGAGGTACCTCAAAGTATCTGTTTATCCAAATTAATAAATAAACAAACATTAACAAGTATTATAAAATAACAAACAAACCTTAATTAAGCTAAAATTAAATTTAAGAAAAAAACCCTAATATTTTAGTTTCAGATAAAATCATAAATATATATCATATTACATAACCCTAATTCAATAAATCACAACTCACAAGAGGAAGAGCTCAATACTTAGTGTTAGTAGTTACCTTTGCTATGGGATATTGGAGGTGTAGCCGCGGAGGGGCAGACCGGAGGGAATGTCCGCGGTACTGAAGGAGTTGCACAACTCACGAACCGGAGGAGGCTCAGGGCAGTGGTAGTTCATACTTCTGCCGTCTCACGAACAAGGGGTCCGGTGAAGGATTTTTCTAGGAAGGGGCACGGGTGGAGCGGAGGTGTGGTTTTCACGGGCCTAGGTTGGTTATATTCACATTGTTTTCACTTTTTTTTTTAATATAAGTGTTCGCTATATTTTTAACCAATCCGCAAGTGTACGGAAAATATGTAGAAAGCGGCGAGTAAGGTCGTATTCCACAGAGACTAAATATTTTTGTTGTGTTGAGTATTAGATTGTAGTGTTCTCGACTTATCTAGACGATCGAAAGGTGAAATGGACGATTAATGAAATAACATACAATAATCACAATAAATTAAAACGATTGAAAATATCCGAATGGAAGCAAATTGCAAGAGTTTAGAACGGTAGATTCCAAGGCTAGGTTTCCGTTGATTACTAAATTTAGTCGGGATTGGTTTCGAAAGTTCTAAGTGTGTTTCCAAAATGATAATCACAATAATATTCTAAAGTCTCTCTCGAGATGCAATAAAACGTAGATTAAACAACTTACAACAACGTCTCCGTTTACTATAAATTATCTAACTCCAAAATGTTCATAAGATTTAGATATCATCATAGTTCATCACCGATTTCTCAATCTCGTAATTACTACGTCAAATACTCGAAACCTATTAATGCCCTCTTCTCTCGAATTATGAGCAATTAAGTTTAACATGTAAAAACATTGATCAAGTGTCTAAACATGAATCAAACCAAGTATTTGATAAAGAAATCACACTAGGTAAATATAATTATCAATCCCTCAAAATCATAGTAAATCAACGTACTCCCATGCCCGGAATCCAAAGAGTTTAGCCGGACATGGAATTGAAAGGAAGATAGATAATCATCATGTTCATGCTAATAAAAACAACAAAATGAAGAAAAGATAGGAAGAAGATAAAACTTGTGGTGTGTCTTGATTGATCCCGGTTGAAACCTTCAAATGTTCTTGAAGTGTTCTTCAAGAATTTCTTCAAAACCTCTTCTTTTAGGAATGAAAATCCTTTGATCTTTTGTTATTCTCTCTCTCTAATCTCCCAATTTCTCAGCATATCTCCTATCATGCCCCATATAACCCTTTTATAAAGATAAGACATTCACTTTTTCCACAAAAATCTCTCAAAAATGTCAAAAGGAGATATTTCCACCGAAAAGTGACACGGCCCGTGTCAAATGACACGGCCCGTGTCATAGTATGCTCAAAAGCCCAAAAACCTGCTGGACAGGGGACTCGACCGTGTCAAATGACAAGGCCGAGCAAATGACACGACCGTGTCAAATGACACGGCCCGTGTCATACTCGTCAAAATAAGCACGAAAGTCCTGGGAGATAGACCCGACCGTGTCGATATGGCACGGCCGGGATAATGACACGGCCCGTGTCGATTGACACGGCCGGGCTCGTGTCGGCTCGTGTCGGCTCGTTTTGACACCGTTTTGACTCCTTTTTAAGCCCGATCTCTCGTTTCCGCATTGCTTGATATGTATTGGGGTTGGAGACTTCGTTCTTGCTTGATTTATGTCCATAAAGTACCTATAAAATCAATGAAACGTACCCAAGCGTGATCGAGTCCAATAAACATAATACGAGTATAAACGACACAGTTCTACACATTTTAGGATCTTAAAACCCAGAAAATCGATGTAAATATATGTGTAAAAATGAGTGTTATCAAAATCCCCCAAACTTGAACGTTGATCGTCCCGAGCAATGCACTTTAAAATAACCATTCTTAAGGGAACTCGTCCCTCAACATACCTCAAAGGATCATTTTGAAAATTTATCAATACGCTTCAAGAAATAAATAAGTCGAGTTCTATAAAGTATTCAAATCTCGGGGGTGCTTCCTTAATATTATAGCTAATACTTGAATAATACGAACCTCGCCGGTCAAGTGTATTCCCTCACTCTCAAAGTGTATAAAGGGATAAGTAACGCTCAAAACTCATTCAATGAAATAAGAATCCCCATAGGCTTGCCAATCGTCTTCATCTCTACCACTAGTTGTGCATGCAAATTTGGTGAATCAAAAAGGACTTTAATGGTTGTAATGTAGGCTTTTTGGTCGGGGTAGGATACATATGGCTTAAAGTGACTTGACTTGAGCAAATTAGAACATTATCTCCTCAATCACTTCGCTCAATTAGAAGCTCAATAATCCCTTAGGATTTTATTTCTTTCAACCCCTTGATTTGAATATCATGGCACTAAGCAGTTTTGAAAGTGAAAATCACAACCTTATTCCTCCTTATTGCTTCATACATCTCGTTTCTTTTGTGTCCACCATTTTTTTTTTTGGTGGACAAGATCATCATTAAATCACACCAATCCTCCTTCAAATTTATTTTGATAATTCATTGCATTTTGAACCAACAATCTTCCCAATTGCTACCACATCTTTTCATTCTTTTGCCAATTTGTTCTAAATAGCTCAAGTATAGGGACACAAGTTTATAATGAAACGGAAAGCTCATAATGTGGTTAACAAGAAATAGGCTTTAAGCTCAATCAGGCTAACTAGGGAAACAAATTTTTCGGGTTGGCCAAAAGGTTTGAAAGGTTGTCAAATAAAAATTGCCTTAAATCATTTTCACTAATTTGCAAGCACACTTGTAGTTTCGAATAAGATACCAGAGCAAGTTCTAGAGTCTTAAAACATGAATGGAACACTCGACAATGAAACTTGCATATTTAATGATGCACGAAGGCTCAAAAGCTCACAAGTTAGGTTTGTTCATATTTCCAAGAGATTAGGCTATTTATTCAATTTCACACCCTTTTGATTATTCTACAATTTTCTCTCTTCAAATTATCCTCGATTTGTATATCAAAATAACAAAATAAATCCCGAGGCATCCAAGACAAGAGTTCATTCTTACGAGTTTCATCAAAGTTCATCATCATCAAAACACACCAAGTTCGAAATAAAACACACCACGAGCGAAAAAAATCAAACCAAACATAAAATAAAATCCAAACACACCAAAGTAAACAATTCAAACCAAAACATAAAACAAAATCCAAACACACCAAAAAAAAAAAAAAATCAAACAAACAATGTAGGTATTTCTTGACCCAATATCTCCCCCCAAACTTGAATTAAAGATTATGCACACAAAGGGGGTATAGTATTTAAACAACGAAAAACCTTGGGTCAAGAAATACTTACAACCGGTCCTAATGACTTGGCGGAGGATAATGCCCTTGTTGGACATGCCAATCTTCCATTCGTTGTAAAATTGCTTGCATCCCGGCTAGTGTTTCACGGGTCTCCTCTCGGAACGCCTCGAACTCCTCTCGAGATACGGAACTTCTTGATTCGGCTTGTCTCGACGACTCGGGCCGATCTCTCCTTCTTTCTTCTTCCTCCCCCGATTCTCTTTCTTCTTCCGGGCCTCTCTCATACTCGAATTCCTCCTCCATTCTCTCCTCTCTCTCTTCTTCTCTCATCCTCTCGTTTTCATCCTAAAATTCCGTACGCCTAGGACGGACATTACGGGCAACATATCTTTCATTCGGGGAAATTAATCCAGCTGCCTCCCGGGCCAATTTGTGCGCTTCCGTGGACATTTGTAGATTTCCTATGTCCCGAATACTAGAAATAGTTGTCAGAGTTGTATTCGGGAGTAGGAAGTGATCACCGTCATTCTGTAGAAAAATAACTCGGGAGTCGTAGTCCAGGATATTCATCAACTTCATGACTTGGATTGATAGAAGCATATTTCCCGGGAGGGGAGCTCGGTTTTGTAGAGGTACGTCAAGATGAAGTGCGATAGGGGTAATTAAACCCCCTATCCAAATTTCCCCTCTCGGTTTAGTAGCAACGTCCTCGAAGTGGTCCATAATAATAGCTCCGGTTGCGGGATTTGTTCCGTCGAGTATATGAGCTAGGACATAAAGTTCTCGCTGAGTTATCGGCCCCGTTTCTTTCCGCCCAAAGATAGTGCTTGCGATGACTTTGTGTAAATAGCGGAGAATAGGATTACGAAGAGATGATCCTTTCGCCGATTTGGGAATGTAGGGACGTGCACCGCTCCCCGGGTACTCAATCATTGTCCTCCAGTAAGTCTCACACTCAAACCGATTGATTCGGTATTCTCCGTGTCTTCGAGCGTCATATATAGTATCCAATTCGCCCGGACCCAATTTTTCGTTTTTGTTGTTGAGCCGAAATTCCAAGGCGGTCGGCTCATGCGTAATCGGGTCTCTTTTAACGGAGAGTGTGCTAAGAAATTCCAGTGTGAGACATCGGTAAGTGGGCCAATGTTGAGTCATTAGCGTCGTCCAGCTGATTCGTCCGAGTAGCCGCATAACATCTTCTTTTATCCCCATCGCAGTCATGCATTCATCGTCCGGCCATCGCGTGGGGAGCATTTTTTTCTGTCCCAATGTCTCCCATCGTGCTAAGCGACTCGGCGGAAGCTCAATCCCATACGTCTCGGGCGTCTCGCTGACCCCTTGAGTAGGTATTCTCTCTGGTTGTTCGATTTCTGTTGCGGGCCTTCCTCTTCCTCGTTGAGTTGCGCCTCGTCCTTGGGCATTTCCTCGTCCTCGTTGAGCATTTCCTCGTCCTCTGGCCATTTCCTACAAGAGAATTATCAATTATCACTTATTCACACAAGCTCCGAATCACTATTTTTCGATAATACACGTACCCCCACAATATGTGTTTTCTTCAAAATATCCCAACCATAAATTTTGAACCCCAAATGTAAGTAAAATCCCAAACATGTAATGACATCAATCATATATCCATCACGTATGATAATTACCAACAAAATTTCAACTCTTTTAATTCATGATAAATTTCCCAAAATCTCAAAAATATAATCCATTCAAGAACCCTAAGTTGCTCAATAAATCATGTTCCACATAATTTGAATGCAATGAATAATTAAACCTTCCAAAATCATGAATCATACCTTGAAGTTGGAGTGAAAATTGAAAAAAAACTCAGAAAAAATCGCGACCCAACCCGGATGTATTCATCCGATTCTCACCCTTGAAGCTTTAGGATTGTGGGATAATGATGACCACTTTGTTTTTATGTGAGATTTGACACAATTTTTGCCTGATTTTGCCGGATTTGATGATATTCGGGACTAGGGTTTATGATTTGGGGAGGAGGAAAGTTTTGGGGAAGAAGATGAAGTGTTTCTGCCGTACAGCACCTTTTTATACCCCCCGATCGACACGGCCCGTGTCAAATGACACGACCCGTGTCATACCTGCTTCGTTTGTAAGCTTTTGCCGCTGTCCAACTGACCCGGCCGTGTCAAATGACACGGCCCGTGCCGATCTATGCCAGAAAGTGAAAATTGACCTGAGTGCTTGACTCGACTGTGTCATATGACACGGCCCGTGTCATACCTTCTTGGATTCTTCAATTCGACTGGTTAACGGACCCGACCGTGTCATTTGACACGGCTCGTGCCATACTACGCCAGAAAGTGAATTTCGACTGGTTGCACGACCCGACCGTGTCATTTGACACGGCCCGTGCCATGCTGTCCTGGAAAACGCAGTTTTGTCCTCGGTGTGTTTTTCCTGCGATTTGAACACCAAAATTTGAACCGGTTAGTTATACAACAAGAGAAAAAAAAATACAACAAAATGCGAAAAATTCAAAACATGGAAATAAAATTTATTGGGTTGCCTCCCAACTAGCGCTAAGTTTAACGTCTTCAGCCGGACGTTTTCATCTGAAAGTCTTTTATGGCTCGATTAAAGTTATTGCGGATACGGCTTCCTTTTGATAGGGATGATAGTAATGTTTGACTCGTTGACCGTTAACTTTAAATAGCTCTCCGTCTCTGCTCATGAGCTCGACTATTCCAGGTGGAAGTACTTTCTTAATCACGAATGGACCCGACCATCTTGATTTCAATTTTCCTGGAACAATTTCGTCTTGAATTATAGAGAAGTACTTGTTGTCCCGACATAAATTCACGTTTAATGATCATCTTATCATGCCATCTTTTAGACCTTTCTTTGTAAATTCGAGAATTTTCGTAGCATTCATCCTAATTCTTCCAATTCATTTAACTCTAGCAATCTTTTCTTCCTGGCTTCAAAATCTAAGTTTATTCTTTTCACCGCCCACATCGCTCTATGCTCCAATTCCAAAGGTAGGTGACATGATTTCCCAAAAATGAGTTGATAGGGCGATGTTCCCAAAGGAGTTTTATAGGCCGTACGATAAGCCCAAAGTGCATCATCGAGCTTGGATGACCAATCTTTCCGAGATGTATTCACTGTCTTTTCCAAGATTAGCTTGATCTCTTTGTTGGCCGCTTCGGCTTGTCCATTTGCTTGGGGATGATAGGCCAATGATTTCTTTGATCGGACCCCATATTTCTGAAGAAGTTTATCCATGATTTTGTTGACAAAATGCGATCCCCGGTCACTGATTAATGCTCTTGGAGTTCCGAATCGGCAAAAGATGTTCTTCTTCAAAAATTTCATTACTACTTGAGCATCATTTGTTGGAGAACAAATTGCCTCGACCCATCGAGATACGTACTCGACCGCTAGGAGAATGTACTTGTTTCCGAATGATGATGAGAATGGGCCCATGAAGTCGATACCCCAAACGTCAAATAGTTCAACCTCAATTACGTTGGTTAGGGGCATCTCATGACGTCTTGAAATATTTCCTACTCGTTGGCATCTATCGCATTGTTGAATAAAGAGATAGCAATCTTTGTATAGCGTAGGCCAATAAAATCCGCTTTGCAACACTTTTGCAGCTGTCCGTGTTGCTCCGAAATGTCCTCCGGTTGGTGATGAATGACATTGTTGAAGAATTTCATCCCATTCCTCTTGTGGTACACATCTCCTCACGATCATGTCGGCACATCTCTTAAAAAGTAATGGATCATCCCACATATAGAACTTAATATCATGTAGGAATTTCTTCTTTTGGTAATGAGATAAATCCGGGGGTAGCACACATGCGACCAAAAAATTAACAATGTCAGCAAACCACGGAAATTTAGCTTCTACCATAAAGAGTCGTTCGTCCCGAAATTCTTCTTTAATCCCTTCGATCTCCGGTTCCTCCTCTTTTTTGTACTCGAGGCGAGATAGGTGGTCGGCTACCACGTTTTCACATCCTTTTCTGTCTCGGACTTCTACGTCAAATTCTTGTAAAAGAAGAATCCATCGAATTAGGCGAGGTTTAGAGTCTTTCTTCTCAAACAAGTATTTAATAGCTGCGTGATCCGTGTGTACTATCGTCTTTGTCCCAATTAAGTATGATCGGAACTTATCAAAAGCAAATACTACGGCAAGCATTTCCTTCTCCGTTGTTGTGTAATTTTGTTGGGCTCCGTCCAATGTTTTGCTTGCATAATAAATAGCCCGAAAGAGTTTTTCACGACGTTGTCCCAACACAGCACCGACCGCATAATCACTTGCATCACACATGATCTCAAAAGGTTGAGACCAATCCGGTACCACGAGGATAGGAACACTCACTAATGGCTTCTTTAGAGTCTCAAATGCCTGCAAACATTCGTTAGAAAGAATGAAAGAGGTGTCTTTTTCTAGCAATTTACTCAAAGGTTTAGTGGTTTTTGAAAAGTCTTTTATGAATCTCCTATAAAAACCCGCGTGTCCAAGGAAGCTCCTAATTGCTTTTTCATTCTTTGGTGGGGGAAGTTTCTCAATGGCGACAATTTTCGCCCTATCAACCTCCAAACCGGCGGCGGACACTCGATGGCCTAGGACAATTCCTTCTTGCACCATAAAGTGGCATTTCTCCCAATTCAACACGAGATTAGTGTCTTCACATCGCTGCAAAACTAAAGTAAGATTATGCAAGCAATGATCAAATGAATTTCCAAACACCGAAAAATCATCCATGAAAACTTCCATTATATTTTCGATCAAATCGTGAAATATAGCCATCATACAACGTTGAAATGTGGTGGAGCATTACATAAACCAAACGGCATTCGACGATAAGCATAAATTCCATAAGGACATGTAAAGGCCGTTTTCTTGATATTAGGTGTTATATAGATTTGATTATATCCGAATATCCATCAAGAAAACAGAAAAATTCATGCCCCGCCAATCTATCAAGCATTTGATCAATGAAGGGAAGAGGAAAATGGTCTTTGCGAGTAGCCGCATTTAAAGCCCTATAGTCTATACATACTCGCCATCCTGTAACTACTCTCATAGCAATTAATTCATCTTTTTCGTCTTTGGTTACGGTCATCCCTCCCTTTTTTGACACCACTTGAGTAGGACTTACCCACTCACTATCGGAAATTGGATATATCATCCCGGCATCTAAAAGTTTTAATACTTCCTTTTTCACCACTTCTTTCATTATGGGATTAAGTCTCCGTTGATTTTGCACTTTAGGTTTAAAATTTTCTTCAAGCAAAATCTTATGCATGCATATGGAGGGACTAATCCCCTTCAAATCTGAGATAGACCACCCTATAGCCGACTTATGTGCTCTCAATACACGAAGTAATTTATCTAGTTGAGTGGATGAAAGTGAAGAGGATACAATTACCGGATTGGATTTGTTATCATCCAGAAATGCATACTTGAGGTGTTCCGGGAGGGTTTTAAGGTCCAAGCTTGGTTGAGATGAATCCGATTGAGATGAAACGGACCCCAAATTTTTGTTCATGTCGTTGGACACGTTTAATTCGTCTGTGAGCTTGATTTCTGCAACCACTTCATGCTCCCTTTCGTCTAAATCATCGAACGTATTGCTTTGCGTTTTTTTCTGTAGAGAATTCAATTCAGAAACGTAATCAAACAAGTCAGAATCGTCAAACTCCAAAGTTGAATCACTAGAGAAACATGAATTCGTAAGAGCGAACTCTAACGGATCCGACGATAATGAGTGTAGGATTTTTTTCTTTCCATACGAGCTTATATGGTCAATAACGTTGCAATATTCCGTATTATCATGAAATTTCATAGCTTTGAAAATAGAAAATAGAACATGCTCGTCGTTAACACGTAGTGTTAATTCTCCCCTTTCAACATCAATAAGAGCCTTTCCGTTGCTAGAAATGGACGTCAAGGATAAGTGGTAAATCTCCGTCTTCTTCCATATCAAGGACAACAAAATCCATTTGGAAAAATAAACTTGTCGACTTTTACAAGCACATCTTCAACAATCCCCTTGGGATGTGTTATGGATCGATCCGCCAATTGTAGCATAACCGTTGTGGTTTTCATTTCTCCGCCACCTAATTTCCTGAAAATAGATAACGGCATGAGGTTAATCGAAGCACCTAAATCACACAAAGCTTTATCGAATGAGACGTTTCCAATAGTGCATGGAACGGTAAAGCTTCCGGGATCCTTAAGCTTTTGAGGCAATTTGCGTTGGATAATAGCGCTACATTCTTCGGTTAGTTTAACCGTCTCATGATCTTCCATCTTTCTTTTTCTTGACATCACATCCTTCAAGAACTTTGCGTAGTTAGGCATTTGTTCCAAATCTTCTGCAAAAGGAATATTGATATTAATTTTCTTGAAGATATCTAAAAATTTTGCGAATTGTGCATCTAACTTTTTCTTTTTGAAACGTTGAGGGAAAGGTAGAGGAACGTTAGGAGTAGAGTTAGGAGATATTTTAAGCTTCTCAGCCCCCTTAGTTGTATCATGCTTCCCTTCTTCCTTTTCAATTTCGAATTGATCCTCTTTGACTTCCTCACTTGGCATCTTTGGCCCTTCATAATTCGTTCCACTTCTTAAGGTGATCGCTTGGCACGACTCTTTGGGATTCACTTCGGTATTGCTTGGAAATTGTCCCCGTTGATGTTGACTTCCGACCACTTTAGCTAATTGTCCAATTTGAGTTTCGAGATTTTTCATTTGAGCTCCCATGGTGGTAGCTAGTTGAGTGACATGGCCTTCGATTTTGTCTAATTTCTCCTCGTCTCGACTAAATCGACTTTTCGTCTCCATCATGAAGGTAGCTAGAATATTCTCGAGATTCGACGTCGGTTTTGATTCTTCAATTATCTCCCCATTCGATACCTTGAATCCGGCCGGTGGTTGCAAAGCATTCTTTGGATTGGCATAGCTAAAATTTTCATGATTTCGATTTGAGGGATGGTAGAAGCCCGGTGGTGGATTATTTCGGTAATTGTTGTAACTCCGATTATTAATGTAGTGTGCCTCTTCCAATGGATCGGATGGTAGTGAACTTGAACTTCCTTGAGAAACTCCCTTCGAATCACTTCCTTTTGTTAGAGCTCCCAATTCAGTAGTTAGTATCGTCATTTGTGCCGTTAATGCCTTTATAGGATCCGAATCGGATATCTCAGCCACTCTACGAATATTACTCCTCTCGGTAGGCCATTGATAGCTATTCATGGCCATCTCCTCGATCAATTCATATGCTTCTTCAGCACTTCTTGCTAGCAATGCCCCTCCCGCGGAAGCATCAATAAAATTCCTTGTTTCCCCCATAAGACCATTGTAGAAGAAACACATTTGTTGGTCTTCGGGGAAACCATGTCGAGGACATCGCCTTAGTAGATCTTTGAAACGTTCCCAAGCTTCATATAATGGTTCGGAATCCAATTGATGAAATTGAGTAATCTCACCCTTTTAGCTTCATCGTCTTGTTTGGTGGGAAAAATTTGAACAAAAATTTTTCGCTCAATTCTTCCCATGTCTTTATACTTCCGGGAGCTAAAGTTCCAAGCCAATTTCTTGCTTTCTCCCTCAAAGAGAATGGAAACAAGCGTAAGCGTATAGCATCATCCGAGACTCCGTTCATTTTGATAGTATCACATATTTGCATGAAATGAGTGAGATGGGCATGTGGATCTTCGACAGCAAATCCTCCAAATTGATTTTGTTGAACCATTGAAATTAAGGCCGGCTTCAACTCAAAATTATTAGCATTGATGGGGACATGAGTGATTCCTCCAAAGTTTCGGTCGAGTTTCGGTCGAAATCCATCCCGAATTGATTGCACCCTAGTTGGTGGAATTTCCATCCTTCTGCCCTCGTTGTCTTGGATTACTGCATTCTCGTTTGCGTTGCCCCTTTCTACGTTGTCTACTGCTCTCTCCATGTCTTCAAAAAGGTCCCTTCTTAGTTTCCTTGAGGTAGCACTTGTTCTTCGGGCAAATGCTTCTACTTCTGGGATGAAAGTTTCTAACGGCACTCGAGATGAACGAGTGTTCATGCACTCCCTGAGTAGAAATTGTATGAGTTAAGTAACAAATAAGAAAATGTCTAAAGTAAGACTAAAAACACTTATCGTAATATCAACACAAAAATTAATTTAGTCCCCGGCAACGGCGCCAAAAACTTGTTCGCTATATTTTTAACCAATCCGCAAGTGTACGAAAAATATGTAGAAAGCGGCGAGCAAGGTCGTATTCCACAGAGACTAAATATTTTTGTTGTGTTGAGTATTAGATTGTAGTGTTCTCGACTTATCTTGACGATCGAAAGGTGAAATGGACGATTAATGAAATAACATACAATAATCACAATAAATTAAAACGATTGAAAATATCCGAATGGAAGCAAATTGCAAGAGTTTAGAACGGTAGATTCCAAGGCTAGGTTTCCGTTGATTACTAAATTTAGTCGGGATTGGTTTCGAAAGTTCTAAGTGTGTTTCCAAAATGATAATCACAATAATATTCTAAAGTCTCTCTCGAGATGCAATAAAACGTAGATTAAACAACTTACAACAACGTCTCCGTTTACTATAAATTATCTAACTCCAAAATGTTCATAAGATTTAAATATCATCATAGTTCATCACCGATTTCTCAATCTCGTAATTACTACGTCAAATACTCGAAACCTATTAATGCCCTCTTCTCTCGAATTATGAGCAATTAAGTTTAACATGTAAAAACATTGATCAAGTGTCTAAACATGAATCAAACCAAGTATTTGATAAAGAAATCACACTAGGTAAATATAATTATCAATCCCTCAAAATCATAGTAAATCAACGTACTCCCATGCCCTAATCCAAAGAGTTTAGCCGGACATGGAATTGAAAGGAAGATAGATAATCATCATGTTCATGCTAATAAAAACAACAAAATGAAGAAAAGATAGGAAGAAGATAAAACTCGTGGTGTGTCTTGATCGATCCCGGTTGAAACCTTCAAATGTTCTTGAAGTGTTCTTCAAGAATTTCTTCAAAACCTCTTCTTTTAGGAATGAAAATCCTTTGATCTTTTGTTATTCTCTCTCTCTAATCTCCCAATTTCTCAGCATATCTCCTATCATGCCCCATATAACCCTTTTATAAAGATAAAACATTCACTTTTTCCACAAAAATCTCTCAAAAATGTCAAAAGGAGATATTTCCACCGAAAAGTGACACGGCCCGTGTCAAATGACACGGCCCGTGTCATAGTATGCTCAAAAGCCCAAAAACCTGCTGGACAGGGGACTCGACCGTGTCAAATGACACGGCCGAGCAAATGACACGACCGTGTCAAATGTCACGGCCCGTGTCATACTCGTCAAAATAAGCACGAAAGGCCTGGGAGATAGACCCGACCGTGTCGATATGGCACGGCCGGGATAATGACACGGCCCGTGTCGATTGACACGGCCGGGCTCGTGTCGGCTCGTGTCGGCTCGTTTTGACACCGTTTTGACTCCTTTTTAAGCCCGATCTCTCGTTTCCGCATTGCTTGATATGTATTGGGGTTGGAGACTTCGTTCTTGCTTGATTTATGTCCATAAAGTACCTATAAAATCAATGAAACGTACCCAAGCGTGATCGAGTCCAATAAACATAATACGAGTATAAACGACACAGTTCTACACATTTTAAGATCTTAAAACCCAGAAAATCGATGTAAATATATTTGTAAAAATGAGTGTTATCAATAAGTCGACCAGAACGACATCGTTTTGTCTAATAGCAAGATACGTTGTTTAAAATAAAAAAGACGTCGTTTTGATCAAACAATGTTATATTGAATAAAACCAAAACAACTTTGCCTTGATTTTGATGTAAAATTTTTGGTGGTGCACGTGCACCACCAGGCTTCACCTGTGTCATCTATGGTTTTGAGGAATGACTAATTTATATTTACTTTTATTTTCTTTTAAATATCAGTGTATAGTCCATCGAAACTCGACGATTAATCGTTTTACATTGTAATTTATAAGTAAAAATCTAAAAATAATTTAATACTTTGTCGGAGTTCAGCCATCTAGAATCATTACTATAGTGGAACATATCAATAAACTGAAATAACAAAGTTAAGATTCAGCCATATGGACCCATTTTAGAAATTTATGTACTCGTACTAAACCGATTTGAAAGGTAATTTTACTACTTGTTCATGTTCAACATTTGTATAGTAATACAAGAACCAATGAGAGTATGGTTGAGCCACCCATATCCATTTAAAAACAATATACTAGTATTCATCTCAAAATTGATTAAAATATAAATTTATTACTCATTTCCGTTCCAAACCCGCAGAGCAATATCCGTTAATTTCTCAATAAATTTAACTATATACAGCACCTGAATAATTATATATATATATATATATATATATTGCTACAATAATTGGTTATTCATCGCAATAAAGACTCAAACATTACAAAGCAAAGATTAAAAATAAATATTATAAATGACAAAAGATTAAAATTAAATTTTTAGTATAAGTTTGAAATCATACAATCTTCAAAAATCCTTCAGAATTTTTATACCAATACTTTAATGTGGATTCAAGACGCAGATTCAATATTTTTGATAACCAAGGAAAAATGAAAATATATCACGTAGAAGAGAGAGAGTTAGCGTGGTATTCCGAATCTGTAATACTATTAGATAAATAATTATATATTTATTTGGAATGAAAAGAATTGGTTTATTAAAAACTAAAAGTAATATACAAATAATATTTATGCATATATAAATTAAACATAAAGACTAATTATGTACATATAAACTAAATTCTATCATAATTGATCAAATTATATTTTATAATAAAATTAAAAATAATAATACGGAAGTAACAAAATAAAATAAGACAGAAAAATTGTCTAAAGTAAGACCGGAAACACTTATCGTAATATCAACACTAGTAAAAATAAATTAGTCCCCGGCAACGGCGCCAAAAACTTGTTCGCTATATTTTTAAACAATCCGCAAGTATACGGAGTAAGTGTAGAAAGCGGCGAGCAAGGTCGTATTCCACAGAGACTAAATATTCCTAATGTGTTGAGTACTAGATTATAATAATTCCGGTTTTATGTAGACGATCGAAAGTTGAATGGATGGTTAACGAAATAAAATGATGACAATAAAATAAAATATCCGAATTAAAGAGAATTGTAAGTGTTTAGAAAGAAAGATTCCATGGCCCAGTTTCCGTTGATCACTAAGTTTAGTCGGGATTGGTTCCAAAAATTCTAAGTGCGTTTCCAAAATGATAATCGCAATAATATTCTAGAGTCCCTCTCGAGATGCATTAAAACGTAGATTAAACAACCTATAACAACGTCTCCGTTTACTATAAATTATCTAACTCCAAAATGTTCATAAGATTAAACATCATCATAGTTCATCACCGATTTCTCAATCTCGTAATTTACTATGTCAAATACTCAAAACCTATTAATGCTCTCTTCTCTCGAATTATGAGCAATTAAGTTTAACATGTAAAAACATTGATCAAGTGTCTAAACATGAATCAAAACCAAGTATTTGATAAAGAAATCACACTAGATATATATAATCATCAATCCCTCAAAACCATAGCAAATCAACGTACTCCCATGTCTGGAATCTAACGAGTTTATCCGGACATGGTAATGAAAGAAAGACTAATAATCATCATATTCATGCTAAATAAAACAACAAAATGAATAAAAGATAGGAAGAAGATAAAACTCGGATGGTGACTTGATTGATCCCGGTTGAAGCCTTCAAATGTTCTTGAAGTGTTCTTCAAGAATTCTCTTCAAATCTCCTTCTTTTTGGATGAAAAGCTCTCAATCTTGGGTTTTTCTCTCTCTAATCTCTTCAATATTCAGAATATCCCTTCAAAAGTTTGGTCCAAAACCTTTTATCAAGCCAAAAATGCCAAGAAATTCCATTTAAACCGTGTAAAATGTCAAAAAAAATAGACTTGCACCGAAAAATGACACGGCCCGTGTCAAATGACATGGCCCGTGTCATACTGTCCCAGAAAATGCAAAAACTCTCTGGACAGCAGACCCGGCCGTGTCCTGTGACACGGCCCGTGTGCAGTCTCGACTGTGAAGCCGTGGTATAGAAGCCATAACTCCCTCAATACACCTCGGAATTTAGCGTATGATATACCGTTGCGAAGCTGATTTCATGTGGAATCCATACATATATAGAACACATCCTGATTAGAAGTAAGGAATCTGGAAATTAGAAAATACGACAGGTAGTGCTTCAATCTTCATCGTTTTAGGCCTCGTTCTCGCTATTAATCGTCATAAACTCCAATATTGGCCATAGCGCATATTTCACCATAATCTTCGTCCGGATACTCATCAGTGACACGACCCGTGTCAAGTGACAAGGCCAAGTCCGTGTTGGTCCGTTTTGACTCTATTTTCGGCTCGATCTCTCGTTTCCGCATTGCTTGATATGTATTGGGGATTGAGACTTCGTTCTTGCTTGATAATGTCCTTAAAATACCTATAAAATCAAATAGAATGTACCCAAGCGTGATCGAGTCCAACAAATACAATATGAGCACAAACGACACAATTCTACACATTTTAGGATCTTAAAATCCGGAAAAACCTTATAAAAAATGTGTCAAAATGAGTGTTATCAGCAATATCATTTAAAATCGATGTGATCGTGTGAGATTTAAAATTTTAGATAAATATGATTAATGAAAATTTAATAGTTGCCCAAATTATCTTCAATAAAAAAACATTGTTATTTATGTGCCCAACTTAATGATTGATAATATCAATACCAGTCAAATTAAATTTCCAATCAAAATAAAAAATTAAATAAAATTGATGTGAGATTCGAACTTTAGATAAATATGATTAATATAAATTCGATAATTGACCAGATTAAATTTCTACTAAAAATTTAAATTATTTATTTGTCCAACTTAATAATTGATTAAATTAAACATAATAAAAATAAAATATTAAGATGGTGGTGTGAAATAATTATGGAATTGAAAAATACACAGTGAATTCTAAGTATTTAGGTTCTCCATTGATGGAATTCTATTTTAAATCAGTGTGTGAGTCAGGACATTAAATTATAAGTATTTATTTAAATTATCCATCAGTGAGTACAATCATAGGCGGATCCAGCATCCGAAAACTACTGATGCACCGACGCACCACAAAAAAATAACGGACGATCGATTTTTTTTTTCTCTAAATTTTTGACTTTTTTAATAAAAAAACTACCAAAACGACGTCATTTTAACCAAAACGACGTCGTTATAACTGAAAAGGCGTCAAAACGACGTGGTTTTGGTTAAAACGATAGCGTTTTAACTGAAAACGTCAAAACGACGTCGTTTTGGTTAAAATGACGTCGTTTTTTATTTTTTTTTTGGTGGTGCACATGCCCTAACATGCATCCGCCCCTGAGTACAATTTAAATCGACATGGAATTTAGTATTTTAAATAAATAGGAATATAAAATTAATGAAATCTGTTTTAGTAAAATCTACAATTTAATAACTTTTGAATAAAGCAATTGTCATTGGTTACTAAGGAAGCTGATATTTATTTTTTATTTTTTATAAAATTAGACCAAACTTCCAACACTTTTTTTTTTTTTAACTCTCTTTTCTTTTTTCAAGTTCTAAACTTTTATTATAGATTTACACAAATACTTATTAGTTTTTCTTACAATACTACGGCTGTGAATGAACGTAAAAGTTCAATTCGATTCGCATTATTCGGCTGGAAGAAGTCCGGCTCGAGACTCAATTCGATGATGCAAACTTCAAACTCACACGTTAAAATAGGGAGTTCGGTCCGATTTGCAAACGGTGTGAAATAGTTCGCCATAAACTGACTTTTGTCCATTAATTATAGGCATAGATTTATAAGATTATATTTCCCTTGGGCTATTTTATCTCATTTTTTCCTCTCTCCTCCATTCTTATTCTTTGGATTCAATCTCTCGTATAGGTGTTTAGAATTTTTTTCAAATGGTTCGATCTGATTCGCATAGTTCGGCTCGATCCGGAGCTTTCAAATGTATATACTCAAACGTTAAATTTTAAGGTTCGACACTTTCAAACGTGTTCGAACCTAAGGTTCGACACTTTCAAACGCAAACTCAAACGTAGTGATGTTCGGTATAATTCGATTCGTTTACGTCCTATACTCAGCAGCGCGTTGTTACTTGTTATACATTTAAGTTCTGTTGGTGAGGTCGATACTAAAGGGTAGAAGATCAAACATAAAATCATGACTGGTATACAAAAGTAATTCAAATTGTTGGGAATGTACTTTATTTTTCTTTTTTCATAATGAAATCCCAAGTTCCTCGTGACTCCTTTGATCTATTTATCACACCTAACCACAAAACAACTCATTTTCCCAATAGTTTCACAGCATTTAACACAATTAACTTTACCTATTTCCCACTATATTTTTATTAATTAATGATTTTGATGGACGCATCATCAATGCTGACGAACAAATCATAACCCCTCAATTAATTTTTCAATAAAATTAATTTTCCTAATATGAATAATTTTTTCATTAATTATTCCTCGTTGCTAGTTTGTTTAAAGACAAGGAAAAGCTAATAGAATTTGGAAATTGGAATAATAAGCATAATAATTTTTCAAAGTAAGAGCCTATTTTTCAAATTAGTAGTGAGAGAGAGTTTTTTTTTCTATTTTTTATTTTTATTTTAAGAAGTTACGTAACAAACTGGGTCAATTACGTATCGAAAATAAAAATCGAAAGGACGATTGATGAGTTTTTCAATTTGGATTTCACGTGAATGGCATGCAAACGTAATAAGTACTACTACTATTTAAGGATTTATGATAAAGGATGTTGGACAAGTGGCGGGCATGCATGCAACTCATACACCAAGGATCACTAATCAATAAACATATAAAATAATTAATTTACACAATCAAATTTTAAAATATATAATCTCACCGTATATTTATTATTAAATTTATTATTTATTCTATTTATCTACCCATCACCCACATCTATATATATATATGAAAAGTGGTGATGAAAATGAAAGGAGAGACATGCCACATGGGACAAAATCATAGGTGGCGAATTCCAGCAAAAAATAAATGATTTAAAATAATTTCAATAATATTTTGTCATTCAAAATAGTTTGTTGAATTTTCCACATTTTTAGTCAAACGCTTACGTGGCACAATCCCGATTCAAATAATATTCTGCCACAATTTTAGTTATTTATAATATTTATCATATTATCCATTAGTTAGTTAGATTTATAAGATTTTGTAGGGCACCAATAGTCATCATAAATCCTATGAAAATTTAATTGATTTAAAAATATTTCAGCTACAAATAGGGACACGAGGGCAACTTTAAGTTAGATTTATGAGATTTCTTGGGAGCAGAATATTTATCACAAGAAAAACCGAGTGCTATATAAACGACTCGAAATGTTTGATTATCTCAAAATGTTTGATTCGAAAAGAAGGATGATTATCCATAACTACGCAATTACAAATCTGCCACATGATTTAATCATGTGCATTATGGAAAAGCTTGCACGTCAATCAGCCAACGGCTGGGCAAACGCTATCGCCAGGTAATTTGCAGGTTTCTTAGGCTCTTCATTCACTGCGCGTTATTGTGTATATATATAAAATTATTATTTTCTAACCACAAACAATACTACGTTTCCCAGCTGTCGGCTCTTCTATGAGTTGGGTAACACAACAAGCATTTTGCAGCAGCTTAGTTTTGACATGCAACATGATGTTTCTCCTCCAATGTTAGATAAACTGGTGGCTTCTAAAAATGCTGAAGCACTGTTCAGAAAATCATTGGTACATTAATATCTAATTAGTTACTAATTATTTTTATCTCATATTCTCCTAATTTTATTACTATCTCATTTTTTTGTAGTTAAAGTTCTTCGTCGAAGAAAATGAAGACGAAGCATTTGAATTAATGATTATCGCCCTAAACCTCAACCTTATTATTATTACAGACAGGTTATAAGGTAGTAAACCTCATACTGTTTAAACTTCATGAAGTTGTTTAGTGGTGATGAAAAACACAGAGAAGAGGGAATTCATGGGTTGTCGATGTTGGAGGATAATTCTAAGAGCGCATACTATGTGACATCATGCAGATGTCAACTGAAAAAAAGACTTTCAAAAATGAAATTTAAGCTTCCTAACTACCTTGGTGTTCCACTGTTCTGTAATTCAAGTGACGAAGAATTTCTATCGCATCTAGAAAGTCAACTTCCGCATAACCAGTGCCCTAGATGTGTTGCTGATATTGAAGTGGTCTATATGAATGCTATAAGTACATGCGAGCACGGCGCCAAAACCTAGGAGTATTTCAATATCGTTGTAATTGTCTCGATTCACATTACTAAAACAACTTATATTTGTGAATCATATTCACTTATCTTGGGTTTCAAATTCTCACTTTTCATTTCATGCATGTTTCTATTATTTCAAACATGTTAACCAATTATTTTTATAGATAATGACTTGAAAATTTTAAATGCTCGAATCAAATTGTAAATTAATCTGATCAAAATTATTAACAGTCTTTCAAAATATTAGGACTGTTTTAATATTTAATAGAAACTGACATACTAACAACTCTACAAAAATAAACACCTTACATTAATAAAAGGTTATAAATAAGCTTTTTAGCTAATAAGATATTTACTATATAATCAAAACAATGTTCGTTTAATTCTAATTTGTTCGATCTTTTAACGCGCACAGAAGGACTGATTTATAATATTGTCAAAGATCATATCAAACCAATATTTAAATAACTAAAATTCGGATAATCTTAACTGAAACCTAGATCCTGAAAACTCTAGAAAGTTGAACCACTTCCGACTATTTTGTTATATTTTCGAAAAGCAGATCAAATTGATACTCAAATAACTAAAATTCGCGTAATCTTAACAACTGATACCAGTATCATCAATCCGATTTTATTTTATTTAAATAACTAAAATTCGGATAATCTTAACAATTGAGACCAAGATCCTGAAAACTCTAGAAAGTTAAAACACACTGTTTTATGATAATTTAAAAGACCACATCAAATTGAAAATTAAATAACTAAAATTCGGATAATCACAACAATAATTGAAAACCATATCCTAAAGTCTTCTACCGAATCAATTTTCTAGAGAACTAAAAATTCGGGATATCTAAGTCATTGAAAACCATATCCTAATAACCCTCAAGTTTAAACCACTCGATTATAATGACTTAGATAATAAAATATCTATCATCAATCCGATTTTATTTTATTTAAATAACTAAAATTCGGATAATCTTAACAATTGAGACCAAGATCCTGAAAACTCTAGAAAGTTAAAACACACTGTTTTATGATAATTTAAAAGACCACATCAAATTGAAAATTAAATAACTAAAATTCGGATAATCACAACAATAATTGAAAACCATATCCTAAAGTCTTCTACCGAATCAACTTTCTAGAGAACTAAAAATTCGGGATATCTAAGTCATTGAAAACCATATCCTAATAACCCTACAAGTTTAAACCACTCGATTATAATGACTTAGATAATAAAATATCTATCATCAATCCGATTTTATTTTATTTAAATAACTAAAATTCGGATAATCTTAACAATTGAGACCAAGATCCTGAAAACTCTAGAAAGTTAAAACACACTGTTTTATGATAATTTAAAAGACCACATCAAATTGAAAATTAAATAACTAAAATTCGGATAATCACAACAATAATTGAAAACCATATCCTAAAGTCTTCCACCGAATCAACTTTCTAGAGAACTAAAAATTCGGGTAATCTAAATCATTGAAAACCATATCCCAATAACCCTACAAGTTTAAACCACTCGATTATAATGACTTAGATAATAAAATATCTATCATCAATCCGATTTTATTTTATTTCATGTCGAGATAATCAAGTCTTTTGAAAAAGATGGACTGTTTTGATATTTTCGGATAACGACAGAAAGTTCAATGGGTCGTCGTTTTAATAGACATAAATTAAGATCTGTTCCAAATTAAGACTCCTACAAAATACAGTCATTCGAGGCAAGGGCCTGTACTACACTATAAATAACATAGTACATCTAGGTTTTAATAACACACTACAAAGAAAATATTTCAGATCTTATAAACATGTCAAATATATTTGTTCGAGGAATTAACAAGGAGACCAGCAACAGGACCATCAAAGTGAAGATCTTGCGTTTATGGATTCCAAACTGACCAACAAAAGAAACCAGTTTCGATCTTTTACAAAATAGGCATATTAAGAGTCGTAATTACATTGAGAACATACGTGCTTATAATATGATGTACGCTTTTACTTCGATGGGTGGGATCCAAGATAAAACAGTCAACAATGGACATGGTCCGTATACATATAGGCTTGGTGCACTAGTACAAAAGGTCACATAGGCCACGTTTTTCTAGTTACATCCTAGCCACGTTTTTGTTTTTACAGTGGCCAAAGGATGAAAATAAGCTTGTGGGCTAGTTATGGCCATCAGAGTTATTGTTTTGTAGCCATAGGGCACCATTTGGTCATGGTTTCAAATCTAAACATATAATATGTGGCCATTTATGAGGATATGGTCACATTGGAATGCAACACAAAAATTAACCCGAGGCCGAAAGGCATTTTATTTAGCTACTTTGGTTTGTTTGGGTGTCCAAATGTTATATTCATTTGACACTTAGATTTTGCGAGACAAAAAGTGACATATATAGCCAATTGAGATATTAATAACTGGCCATAATTTTTGTTTTTACAGTGGCCAAAGGATAAAAATAAGCTTGTGGGCTAGTTATGGCCACTACGGTTATTGTTTTGTAGCCATAAGGCACCATTTGGTCATGGTTTCAAATCTAAACATATAATATGTGGCCATTTATGAGGATATGGTCACATTGGAATGCAACACAAAAATTAACCCGAGGCCGAAAGGCATTTTATTTAGCTACTTTGGTTTGTTTGTGTGTCCAAATGTTATATTCATTTGACACTTCGATTTTGCGAGACAAAAATTGACATATATAGCCAATTGAGATATTAGTAACTGGCCATAATTTTTATTTTTACAGTGGCCAAAGGATAAAAATTAGCTTGTGGGCTAGTTATGGCCACTGCGGTTATTTTTTTGTAGCCATATGGCACCATTTCGTCATGGTTTCAAATCTAAACATATAATATGCAACCATTTATGAAGATATGGTCATATTAAAATTCAACACAGTTTATCAACTTTAAGCTTAGTTTACTATTGATTTTATGTTTTCATCGGGCCGGTTCGACATTTTTATGCCCATGACGAAAAGTCATATTAATGCCCTTTGTGTAAAAAAATAATAAAATAAATTTTTATGGGGTTTGCAACATATATAGTCAAGTTAGGTGGCTCATTCCCGTGTTGATTTTTATTAAAAGAAAATACAATAATACAATGGAGGACATAAACCAAAGACTGAATAATGAAACATGAATATCACCTAAAGCGATATCTTCATGCATTTTTCAATCCCCAAAAGTTTACTTCATCAACATTAGTATTTTCAATATGTCCCTTAGTGAAAATTCATTCCGCAATTCGTTTTTAAATTACATGCGAATTATGTGACAAGTAATCGCAGAAAATCCATCTCGGTTGCCGTTCAAATAGTTAACTAGTGTGTGACCCATTGGAAAAATCAACGGGCATTTTAGTCCATTTAATTACAATTGCAACTAGAATTGATTTAATAATTGGAAAAGTTATACTATTACTATAATATTTTAAATCATCCTCACTCTTATATATTTTTGAAAGGGAAAATGATTAAATATCGAGTCAAATTCGATTTTGTTACTAAAATAGGCACATTTTATTTTTGACAACTAATTATATTTTTTTAAATGATTATTGCAAAATAGTTTTTATTTTTTGAATGGTTACTACTTTACTCTCGTGTGTTGTAAACTTATATATATTTGTTTCATATTTACTCCAATTTCCGTACTCAAATTTTTTGTTCCTCAATTTTTCTTCACATATGTTTTTCTTACGTCTCCTACCCCAGATACCGCATACGAAAGGCGGTCAACGGAGAATTGCAAAATTCCGTTCCTCACAGTAGAACAAAAGATGGTTGCCGTAACAAAAGAATTGTACTATTTTTTTCAGCATAAATGGCAACGACAAGGCAGTGATGGTGCATATGATATTAGATGGAAGGTTGTAAATTAAGTTGTCATTGCCTTGGGGACCAATTCAAGATATGGATTTATAACATTCTAATACATTTTATAAAAGAATTATAAATCTTAAAACCAAATGAAAAGAGAACATTAAGGATGTAATATAATCCTTAAGAAATTATAATATGTAATAAGGATATACATATTATTACATCCATTAATACATTTTATGTAATAATGAACATTATTATGTATATATTACATCCTTATACATTTTATTTTATTTATAAAATTATTAGATTTAAAATAATATGATAAATTTCTTTATAATTAATTTTTAAAATAATATTAAAACCAAATGAATCAAACATAATCTATAAACAATACAAATACCACCAATCGAGTCAACCAATAAAATCGGCATAGAAAGATAACAGATGGATATCAATTTCCTATTCCTTCTTTCACCTATTCACCAATCATCAATTAATACTAACAATATCAATATAACATCAATCGATTTATGTCTAAAATGACAGAACATCAACAAGAAAACACAAAGCATTAAATTATAGAACAATTGGGTAAAAGGTAAATGCAATCAATATTTTCTATCAAAATGGCGTAATGACTTCGCTTAATTCCAAAATCCAAAGCATTATTTTTAACATTATCGAACATTAAGATTAACAGAAGAGGGCAAGCATCCGGCAAACAAAGTTGAACGACGGATGACATGAACGCAAACCGAATCTTTGAGATGGTAAGTAGGTAAAGTTGAAGAGTGCAAACCAAGAACCATGTTTGCTGAACAGAATGACAGACTACCAACCACCCCATCAAGATGAAGTCCTTAACCATATCCACCGGGCAGCCGCAAAGACGAAGGTCGAACTCGAATAAAAATGAAAAAAATCGATCCGATCGAACCATATCACGTAACAATGTTCCATTTATATAAAAAAATGAAAAAAACATGTAGCAGACAATGAAATTTCTAATATTTGTTTTGAACGAACTGATCGATCCCATGTTGCCTCATTCCTCTCGATATTCAAGTCAAAAATCACTAGGCACAATAGGAAAACCGGGATCTTAGTTCAATGGTGTCCAACTTCCAAAATCAAACTAGTTCTAACATTTAAAAAAGGGATTCTAATAAGATAACTTGTTAAAATTTAACAACTAGAATAATAAGAACATTCTGTTGATACTCATTCATATGTCGTTCTAAACATTGAATTTCTAATTCATGTTTTCAAATTTGGGTGAAATTTATCAGAAACCACTAAAAGGAAATATACCGACATACCTGGAGGAACTCTAATTATAAGAAATCAAAGAGCCGGAGTCTATCGTTTTGGTTTTCGTATAAACAGACCCCCACCGTCAGTTCGGAAGTAATCAGCTCGGGGTTCTTTACCCATGTCTTGTGGATCTACACCCGGCAAAATGTTATCATTCCGATGAAAAGTTCTTGTACCGAATTCCTCGTTGTTGCCATCATCATATGCATCTTTATAATTTCTTGGAGGCATTCCAAAACAATAGACATTTTCTTATTTAGGGTCTTTGACATAAAATACCTGCCTAGCTTGTGAGGCTAAAATAAAAGGATCATTTTTGTGTCCCAACATACAAAGATCAACCATCTTGTAGCCAAGATTATCTTTTTTGACCCCACGTTTATTATCAACCCAATCACACTTGAAAAGATGAATTTTTCTTATACGAATCTAACTCCCAAATCTCTTGTAAAACACCATAATAAGACGCTTTACCATATGTTACACCATCATCTCTAGAAATGTGCATGTCATCGGCATCGACGCTAACGCCGCTATTCTGGTGAATTCTACCTTCACGAGATTTTGTGCGAAATAGGTATCCATTGATGCGATATACAACATATTTTTTTACCTCGTAGTGTGGACCGTGTGCTATCCACCTTAAGTTCTCTGAGATATTTTCTTTAGATACAGCCAACTTTCCCTCGACCTGAATTCATTACAACTAAGAGTTTTCAGCTCAAGCAATATATCATAGCAAACACAATCTTTTCTACAAACTCTTACCTCCTTGCGTAACCATTCGGCAAAGGTAATAGCGTGTTCTTTCTCCAACCATGCTTGCCTTTTGGCAGGATTTTCTTTTTTCAAATGGAGCTTGTGTCTCCTGACCAATACATTGAAGAATGTTAATTTGTGTAGAAAAAAGTAAATAAGTGAAAACTAAAGAAAATTATTACTCACTCGATATAAGGCTCAATTTCAGACGTATTCTGCATTATGTAGAGATGTGCTTGCGATAATTGTTCAGGACTAACTATACACGGTTCTCCACATGATAGTGGTTCTCCCTCCATAATAGTTTTAGAATCTTCACCCGTGTGAGATGTATTATGTCTGTCAAGTGGAATACCAATTGTCTTCATGTTTTTGGTACTCACTATAGATCTCAATTATTTCTTACGCAACATTCTCTTCAGCAATGCATCCACAAGGTTTATTTCTGTTTCGCACATGTTTTTTGATAACCTTCATACACCTTTCGAATGGATACATCCATCGAAAGCATACAGGACCACATAATTTCACTTCTCTGGCAAGATGCACAGTTAAATGAATCATAATGTCGAAAAATGATGGAAGGAAGTACTTCTCTAGTAAGCATAACGTCACACGAGATCCGCCTGCAACTTATCTATCTCTTCCACGATGATTTCTTTGGCGGATATTGACCTATAGAAGAAACAAAACACGATAATTGCATATCTCACGGGTTTGGGCATAATTGATCGAATCGCAATGGGCAAAAATTGTTGTATAAGCATGTGATAGTCATGTGATTTAAGTCCGGTCACTTACGCTCTTTTCGATTCACAAGGGTGGCAAAATTCGAACAATAACCTTCTCGAACCCTTATCTCGGATAATGTTTCTAAGAACTTATCTTTTTCTTCCTTGGTTAATGTGTAACATGTGCGGGAAGAGTTGTTCCTTTGTCATTTGTCTTAGGTACCAACTCCGGTCTTATCCCAAAATGCACCAAATCGATCGGCTTCTAACCCATCTTTCGTATGCTTGTTGTGCGGCAATGTTCCAACTAGACTCTCACCCACATTCTTTTCGACGTGCATAAAATCTATACAATGTTGGACAACGTTATATCTCGATGTCGAAGGCGTCATTGCCATATGTTGCATCTTTTCCTATAGATGGTTTCATTGTCTTCCCCATTTGACTTGCCCGCTTGCTTTGATGTTCTCCTGATGCGCTTCATCTTTCCACCTTTTCCGGGCATAGCCTGCACGCAATCCACTTGAGTACCCTTCCCTCCCTTTCCCCATGAATTCTCTATACATTTTACCTCTTCGTATATTTCTTCACCGGTCATTGGTTCTGGAGCTGTGCCCCACTCTTGTTCTCCATTAAACGCCTTCTTCTGGCTTCTGAATGGATGATCATATGGTAGAAATCTTCTATGACCACCATAACTCTGTTTTCTTGAGAAAGGAAGTCTAACACAGTGAGTTTTTCTCCGACACACCACACAACCTTTGTATCCGGAGTAAGGGCAACCCTGTAGTGTACCAAGAGCCGGGTAATCGCTTACTGTCCATAATACAACTGCATGTAGAGTAAACATTTCTTGTAAATATGCATCCCATGTTCTGATTCCTTTTTCGAATAAGAGTTGAAGCTCCTCAACTAAAACTTCTAAATAGACATCGATGTTGTTACCAGGCGCACCATCTATAAGTAATGACAGCATGATGAATTTTCTTTTCATACAGAGCCACGGTGGAAGGTTGTAGATCACAACTAAAACAGGCCACACACTGCGAGCTTTGGTGCCTTTGTTTACATCAACTCCATCAGCCGAAACAGCTAGCCGCAGATTTCTTGGATCACTAGCAATTTCTGGGAACTTGTCATCTATCACTCTCCATGCTTGTGAGTCTGCTGGATGACGCAATACACCATCTCTTTTTCTAGTGGTATGGTGCCATATAACATCTTTCGCCATTTGCTTTGATTGAAACAACCGCTGGAATCTTGGAATGATGGGGAAGTGCCACAATACCTTTTCAGGAACACCCTCGTACACTTTTCCTTGCTTGTCAACTTTCCATCTCGATGCCTTACAAGTAGGACACACCTTTTCATCCTTGTACATGCCTCTATAAAGAATGCATTCATTTATACAAGCATGTATTTTTGTGTAACCTGAGCCCATTGATTTCATTATTTTCTTAGCCTCGTATGTATTTTTCACCATTACATTACCTTCTTCAGGAGCATTTTCTTTAACAAGGGTAATAGTTCATCAAAGAACATGTCGGATGCTCCGTGCTTGCTCTTCAAGTTGAACAGCTGAACAATTGCAGACAACTTTGTAAAGTTACGAGATCCTTTGTATAGGGGCTTTTCAGCATCTTCAAGTATCTTTTTAAACTTCTCAGGGTCCTCTGCGAAACCTTCTGCGGCTTCAACCATTTCTATAGTGTATGGGGCATCAGTGGGAATTCCCATTCCAAAATCTTCAGATTAGTGGTGACCATTGTTGACGTCAACAGTCCTACTATTACTTGCCTCGTCTTTTTCCCCATGCTTAGTCCAGTTAGTATAGGTTGGATCAAATCCCTTAGAGAATAAATGTTCATCTACCTCGAGAATTGGTAATGCATAGTGGTTTAAGCAATATTTACATGGACATGGCATAAGAAATTCCTCATCTGTCTCGTCCTCCTCCTTCAGATGGTTGGCAGCATACCGCAGAAATTCCGCGACTCCGTCTTCATATGATTTTGACGTTCTAGGGGTTCTCATCCATGCTTTGTCCATTCTGAAACACACATAAAGTCCGACATGTCGACAACCGCTTCATGTGTAGGATAAAAATCAATTCCACTTCATGATTGACAACGAACATAGCAAATCTATCATAGCAATATATATAAATTCTATGATAAAAACAGAGAAAATAGGACATTGCATTAGTAGGTAGTTTATAGGAAGATTAACACCACCGTTGATTCATCACTTCCCTAAAACATCAGATATAAGAAAGAGAAGCAGGGAGCCGAGGTGAAAACTTCACAAATACAGTTCTTTGATTCTTTCACCAAGATAACACACACACGGAATTCAAATTCAAAGATGGACTATGAAAAACCCTATAAATATCTGTGATACTTGAATCAAAATACCATATTCTAATATGCACCCAACCTCAAACAGAGCCAAAGTCAAACAAAATCGACATCATACAGATACATAACCAGATACAATTGTAGATACATAACTAGATACATTACCTGATACATAACAACAGACAACAAATCGGTAGAAAAATCAGAAACCCTTATATTAAAAGAATCAAACAAGTTGAGGGTTTTATGAAATTACCTAAACAAAATATCCTCTTTTCCAAAGGTCGTGGCGGCAACCATCAACACTTCTCAAATTTACGCTTGCCCTTGGTAGAACTTCTACCTCTCTCAACTTTTGAAGCGTTTCAAATTGGGGGTTTCTCTCAACAAGAACTCTCTCTCAAATTGAGTCTAAGTGCTCGTTTTTTTTTTTTCCTGTAAGTGACTGCTCATTCTATAATTAGCTATTGTAATTTTTATATTATAAATTCATAGTTATTATTAATTATTTTCTTCTTTCATTCGTCTTTTTTAGTCAGACATGTTAGCTTGCTTGTTATCACGAGAGAAGAGAGTCTCTATCTTTCCTGATTCGGAATTTCTTTTCTCGTAGGATATGAGGTTCGGATCGATCGGATCAACGGGAGGAACTAGCTCTCTCTAGTATTTAGGTTATGATATGAGGATGCCCAAATAAAAAGTTTAAATTTTATGACGGCCCATATTAGATTGATGGTGTTGGAAAGAAATAGTTAGTTTAACAGTCACTTTAGTTGCTTTAATTTTGATTAGTTAAACAATAACTAATATTGTATAATTATAACTTTATTATCATTAATTAATTATTGGATGATTAATTAATTAATGAATAGTCTTATTAAATAATGATAAAAATAATTAATATAATATCGAAAGTACAATCAGTATAAGCAATCATCTCAACTATGACCAAAAATGGGCATAATCCGGATCCTAGTAACTAAAAATGTGGGCTAATGTGCGGGCCCATAGCAATAAATCAAATGATAAAATACTGCCTAAATCTAAAAGAAGGGTAGCCAAGTTGGTCCATCCGTATAAGAGAGAGAAGAAACGGAGGAGCAGTATCATACGTATAAGTCTGAATACCGAGGGACGATACGTCGAGCTCAGAGAGATAATCAACCGGCTTGTTGCCCTCTCGGAAAATGTGGGTGACTCTGTACTGAATGTCTCGGAGAATGTGTCGGATACGCATAAGGGTGTGACGAACCTGCCAAGAGCCCCGATGGCGGATGAAAGGTGGTCACCACAAGGCGACATCAAGTTCAATCCAAACATATCTTGATCTCTGGGAAGCCAAAATCACAACAAAGAAGCGCACGGATCTCTCGCATCAAAGCTTGATTGGAGGTTGTACTCTTTGAATTTAATATCAGTCAATTTTGCTCGATGTTACTTGAACATACTTAAATTTACTAGTTACTAACTAATTCCACCGTGTGACGTTCAAAGTTGCTCGAGGTAACTTGAACAAACTCAAGTTTACTAGTTAAGAACTGATTCCATCTCGTGTCGTTCAATTTGCTCGAGGATAGTTGAACAAACTCAAATTTACCAGTTATGAACCAATTCCATCTCATGTAACAACTTCAAGTTTACCAGTTATGAATCGATTTAATCCCATGTCATTCAAATTTGCTCGATATCACTTGAACGAACTCAAATTTACTAGTTACAAAGAAATTTCATTTCTCATTATTAGATTTGCTCCATATTACTTAAACGAACTCAAATTTACTAGTTACGAACTGATTTCATTCCTCGTCAATCAATTTTGCTCAATATTACTTGAACAAACTCAAATTTATTAGTTATGATCTGTTTTCATTACTCATATATTAATTTTGCTCTATATTACTTGAACGAAACTCAAATTTATTAGTTATGAACTGATTTCATTCCTTGTCAGTCGATTTGCTCAATATTACATGAACTAACTTATATTTAATAGTTATTAACCGATTTCATTCCTTGTCACGATTTGCTCAATATTACATGAACGAAATTAAATTTAATAGTTATGAACAAATTTCTTCGTCATTCAATTTGCTCCATATTACTTGAACGAACTCGAATTTACTAGTTACTAACTAATTTCATTCTTCGTCATTCGACTTGCTCCATATTACTTAAACAACCTCGAATTTACTAGTTACTAAAAATTTCATTCCTCGTCATTCGATTTTCTCCATATTACTTGAACAAGCTCAAATTTACTAGTTACGAATCGATGTCATACCTTGACATTCGATTTTGCTTGATATCACTTGAACAAACTCAAGTTTACTAGTTAAGAATTGATTCCATCTCGTGTCGTTCAAATTTGCTCGAGGATAGTTGAACAAACTCAAATTTACCAGTTATGAACCAATTCCATCTCATGTAACAACTTCAAGTTTACCAGTTATGAATCGATTTAATCCCATGTCATTCAAATTTGCTCGATATCACTTGAACGAACTCAAATTTACTAGTTACAAAGAAATTTCATTTCTCATTATTAGATTTGCTCCATATTACTTAAACGAACTCAAATTTACTAGTTACGAATCGATTTTATTCCTCGTCAATCAATTTTGCTCAATATTACTTGAACAAACTCAAATTTATTAGTTATGAACTGATTTCATTCCTCATCAATTAATTTTGCTCGATATTACTTGAACGAAACTCAAATTTATTAGTTATGAACCGATTTCATTCCTTGTCAGTCGATTTGCTCAATATTACATGAACGAACTTAAATTTAATAGTTATGAACAAATTTCTTCGTCATTCAATTTGCTCCATATTACTTGAACGAATTCGAATTTACTAGTTACTAACTAATTTCATTCTTCGTCATTCGACTTGCTCCATATTACTTAAACAACCTCGAATTTACTAGTTACTAAAAATTTCATTCCTCGTCATTCGATTTTCTCCATATTACTTGAACAAGCTCAAATTTACTAGTTACGAATCGATGTCATACCTTGACATTCGATTTTGCTTGATATCACTTGAACAAACTCAATTTACTAGTTTTGAATCGATTATATTCCTCGTCATTCGATTTTGCTCAATATCATATCAATAAAATAAGGGGAGTGATATTTGCACTCTGGTTTTCTATCTCCTATTACCAATTAGACTCCATTTTTCTTTTTCTTAACACTATAATATATTTTTAATATTTCTACATTCAATTTTTGTATTTTGCACCTTTCTAGCAAAATTAAATAATGAGAAATGATAAGTATTAACAAAGGGAGTGTTAATAATTATTGAGAGTGGTGTATCAATTTGAGTAAAAAAATTAATAAACTAGCCAACTTAAATAAAATGGCATTGACATAAATATAGGAGGTTCTAGCTGAGATCGACAATCTATAAAAGAAAATGAGTATGATAAATGATTTTCTGTAATTTGTAATTGTCAAAAAAGCAATTGTACTTTGATTAATTTTATCAGATATTATGAGGTTATCTTAGTATGATTATATAAGTCACAAACTATAATATTACTCATACCATTAACTATTCAAGATCATGTGTATTATACAAACACTAATATTTTGATTATTAATTTTTCTGCATAAACAGTCCCGGCCTATTAATTATTAACACTCCATTATTAATATTTCTCAATTTTCATTCTTTAATTTTGTTAGGAAAATGCCAAATACAAATAAATAATATAAAAATATTTAAAATATATTAAAATAGCAAAATAGAGAAAAATGGAGTGTAAATATCATTCTCCTAAAATAAACTCAAGTCAGTGACTACATTGCATCACAATTATTTTTTTTCAGTCAAGCTTTTTTTCCCCTAATATTAACAAATATATTAATTTTAGATTTTTTTAATTTAATAAAAAACGTTATGCGCGTATTCTTTAATCTCCTTCGGCGGATCCCTCTCAACCGCATATCGCTGCCCTAACAACAAACAGAGAGTTTCTCTCATTTTCTTGCAGAAAATTAGGAAACCTTGATAAATTCAGAAATCTGTTGGAAGAAATCACGCCACCCATGGATAGAAGATCTGCAATCGGAATAACCGCGAAAATAATCTTGGTTGAACCCTTTTTTGGCGGGTTGAAATCAAGATGAAGTCTGTTTGGGCGGGATTATTCCCGCTTTGTGTTCTGAGTTCAACTAGTACAAATTTCAGACAAAGGTATTCATTTTCTATGTATAAGCGAAGGTATTCATTTTCTCTGTAGACAAATAACATGTTTTTATTCCAAAAATAGTTTAGTTTTGAGCAATTGATTTAGGGTTTGGCTGATCTTGATTATTGTTTGTCTATATTGGTGTTTCCCTTAACATACATTTAGGGTTTGGCAAACTGTATTGGAAGTCTGTTCAAATGCTCTATCTGCACAAAAAAATTATGATTTTAGTTGTGTTTTATGGACAGAAGTTATGGTAGTCTTGATTTGTAATTTTGGTGATTCAAGGATGTTTTAAGCTTTTTATCTATTTAGAATTATGCTAATTACTCAGTTTGGACAAAAGTTGAGTTATCACTACTAGAAGTCTGAGTTGCACTATCATAATTTACTTTTTTTCTAATCATGTCTGTGGAGAACCCATTATAAAACAGTTAGTACTTACTCGAGTTCTGGAAACATATCTGTATAGAAGTGTATGTACCCTTAACCAGTAACGATGACCATATACCATGTGAATTGTAACACCCCCAATCCACTCAGGGATATTACACGCCGTAGACCCTCTCCTCGAGGATCTACCAGGCTGGTAACAACATTTAACATCTCGACAATGCCTTCAAGGCAAAAATGACTCAGTAGACCGATTTGGTCTTTCAATAAATACATACAACTCGAATACAACTCATGCCCACGCAGGGGTCAAAAATACAACCACACCGTCTGGCGGAAAGATATAGCAGCGGAAATAAAAGTACAACTATACCAATACGACAACAACGGGTCCTCGTGTGATTAGTATCGTTCATCTTTCATCATCCTTCATGCCGACCACGTGCTCTGCTCCAAAACACGAATGCAATCTGAGACATCCACCCCGAATACTCGGGGTTAGCAAACTCCTTTGTTTTGCTAGTGCAAGTATAAAATACAGCGAGCCATACATATCATACTCCACGGAACATGTTAATCATAAACATACTTCCCGAGGTAAATCACTTAATCAAAACGGTTAAATCGAAAGATAGGGGTAAACCCGATATACATCTTGTGTAAACATTTTACGATCTCGGGAGTTTTGAAAACACTTGGGATTTTAAGAATTCTCAAACCTTTCAAAACATTTAGGGACACAGCCCAAAAGTCATTCTCCAAAATTCAAGTTCCGGTAACAATACGTAGGGTCCATAACCCATTTCACAAAACACGGGGTCCGTGACCCAAATCACAAATCACATGTTCCTAAGGATTATTCGTGTCCCGTGCTAACAAGCCACGAACCTCAGATGCTCCCGAAGAACAAACCCGAGTGAATAACCCAATAGGAAAAACATATCAAATCACATGTCACCGTAACCGCAGTCACGTGACTACAAGCACATATACGTACATAATCAAACCACAACCATAAGTTATCCCGGCATCGCGCTAACAAGCCACGAACCTCGGAGTCCCGCAAGACATACCCGATGATAACCCTACAAGTTATCCGGCATCGGGCTAGCAAGACCCGAACCTCGGAGTCCCCGCAAGACATACCCGTATTGGATAACCTTACGGTTTCGCCCGACCCATACTAGCAAGTATGGATCCCGGAGATTCAACAAATCCTACCCGGAGGCACATCACAATACATCAAGCACACAACAATAATCACTTATCAATCCAAACAACATTAAGCATCACAAACTCCTTTCAAGGAGTAACAACTAATATAACACACATTACGTTCTTCTTAGAACAAGTACATAATAACAATACGTAATCCCGACAAAGGATTACGGTCTATCAAACTCACTCGAATTGATCATATTATCTTTCAACATACAAAACCAACACACATATTCTGAGAATACATATTCACGAAGTATACGAATTATCGTTGAAAGACAACATTTATCGAGAACATACCAATCCCTTTTTAAGTTCATTAAATATTGGATTTCGCATAAAATCATTTATCAAGAATTATATCAACGAAACATGAAATGTATGGGCAAGATACTTGCCTCAAAATCGGTACGCAAGTATTCCGACGAACACGGCTCAAGCGGAAAGCTTGGCGCCCAATGCTATCGAAGCGGAAGACGGCGGCCGAGCGAAAGGGCTCAACACGGTTTCTTCGAAAGAAACACGACCATAAAATATTACAATCAATTATTCATCGATCATACGAGGAAGAATAATCGTAGTACGCCCGTTAACCCCTCTAAGACATTTTAGGACACCTTCAAGGCGTCGGTCAAGAACTCGACCCAAATAACGAATCGATACGATCCAACCATGGAATAACAAGGAAACGATATAATACATCTAAATAATCATCAATCCATCAAAATCCTAAGTTAAATCGGATTAATCGGACGAAAACAACCAAAATACCCAAATTCCCCAAAACTAGATTTCTAGGAAATCGGCACGGTCGGTAGATCGGAGGACGTTATAGGACGGATGATTGATGATATGAGCCTCAAAACTTCATGGATTGAAAGACCAACATCATGTCTCTATGATGTAAACACCTGACCGCGAGCGGGAAGAAAAGGAATGAGAAAGCGGGTGAAAAATACGCCGCCGAGGCCTTAAATAGGGTGAGAGACTCGGCCGTGTCCGACATGACACGGTCGTGGCGCGCGATTGGCGGCGAGGCTCGGCCGTGTCTGCATGACACGGTCGTGTCGCTGAGCGCTCGGCATTGACTTCGACCGTGTCTGGAACACGGTCGGGCCTCTGGCGACGCTACCGGCTTATCCAGGACGAGTACGGCTCGGCCGTGCAGCGACACGGCCGAGTCCGGTCGGCGATGATCGGCGAATGAGCGGGTGAGCTAAAGCGACCATAACTCTCTCGTCCGGACTCCGATTGACTCACCGTTTGAACCATTGGAAAGCTAATTCGATGCTCTATAATATTGCAAAGATTCAGAATTTTTGGGGTTACCAAAAATTAATGGTGACTTTACAAAGTCGAACTCATACTTAGAAAAGTCGATTAAGTACACGGAACTCAATAAAACGACACCGAAACGAACTCGGATGACAAAAAGTGCAGAATTAATCATTCTCGGAAATGACGAAATGGTTAGGAGCGAGTCGTCAAAACGAACTTCCTCCGAAAAAAGAAAATTACCGAAATTCGAAATTGCGGATATTACATTGAATATGCTCTGATACATTTTTGTGTTGCTATAAGCAACACGTAGTTTGATTTTTCATTGTATTTTGATATGTGCATACATTTTTGTGAGCCTGTTCTTCACAAAAACGAACTTCCCTGAAGTTTATTAACGGCTAAGTGTGATATTTTAACTCATGGTGTGTCGAGAGCTGAGGAAATAGAGAATAAGCTGCTGATTTGGGTTTCACGTAGGCATTTAATTCAAATGCGATGTCTTAGGGAACTCATTTACATGTTAAAGTAGTATGTTTGAATTAGAATTTTAGGAGGATGTAGGTTGCTGCAAGCCAGACTTATTGAAGTGTGCATGCATTATACTTGATATGCAACTTTGTTCTTTCATTTTTTTCTTGGTTAAATAGTTTCACGGGTTATTAATCGTGTGGTGTGTTATTGTTGATTGTTCTGGTATTTCTAGATTACATTAAAATCTTGTATTATGTATGCCACATTTTGTAGGTCTAGTAAGAACTTTATTTCGGGGTGATTCTGTGGTGATTTTAAGTTTCTCATTTGTAAAGAAATGCTATATGATTGGTTCGCTGATGAAGCTATTATATGTTTTGATTGGATTTTTTGTTATGTTCTTCACATTGCTTGGTAAGGCGACTGGGTCCTAGGCTTCTTGGCGGGCGGACGATTCAGTGGTAAAGTTTCATACATATTGTTTATTTGGGTCGATTGTTAATTCACCGTTAGGGGAGTAGGAGTTGTGAATATTAATGGTAGAATTACTAATTCATTACCCAAAAGAGCCCCATTATTATTGTTATTAACTTAAGAGGCTGATTACTTTAAAACCTTGAAACCATCATTTGAACTAACTACGTTTATGTAACATTTATGACCTTGGATATGTCAAAACCGATCAAGTCAGGAATGTGATTTGGTTTCAATTTATTCTTCTTTTAACATTTATGTTTGATAATGTCGATGGATTTTATGATTAAGATGGTTTTTCATGAGTTTAGTTCATTTTGATTTAGATTGATATTATGAAGTACTTTATGATGAGTTAATTTCGCTATTATGCGGATTCGATATGGCGTCAAGTGAAGAGTCGATTATGACAATGATGACTTGAGACCGAACCAATAGTGGATATGACTTTGGAGAATGGTTACTATAGCGGCGATTCGATGAATCTGGCGATGAACTTCTTGGTAATGCTACGGTAAATATCTTGTCTTGCTTGTATTAGTTTGTTTTGGACTTGAATATCGAAGTTTACTCTTACACCATCATTTTGCAATAAGCGACATAACTTGTTTTTGGGTTTAAACTTCCAGGAATGATGAACATGAAGGGATAGTGACTAACACGAAGTTATAGAAAGATCACCTCAATTCACGGGATCAAGATAAAACAATGTCTAAAGAGAAGAAGGAAGAGAAGAAGGAGGTTCGGGATTGTCAAGAATGTTGAAACTAACTAAAAATTGGGATGGCAAGAAACATGTGGTTGAATTTGATAACTGGGCCGATTTACGGGAATATGCATCAGAAATTGCAAGTTATATGGGAGTGTTGGTACGTCGAGATGTTGGGCTTCGGTACTTGGAGTGGAAGAAGGTGCCCCCCGAGTTGAAGGAAAAGTTGTGGGAGCAAATATTGGTACGTAATTTATTGATTTCAACATTCAAGTTCAATACAATAATATATGCTATTCATTTCTATTAAGTTATTTGTCACTTACCTGCCATTCGTATTCTGGTAGCGCTTTTATGAAATCGAGGAGACCATGAAAAAAAAAATGATTAGCCATCTCGGTGTACACTTGCGCAATTTTAGAAGAAAACTGTACGCAAATTTTATACAGCCCAATTTGGGTAAACCAGCGAAATTCCAAAAAGTCCCTAGAAAATATCGTGTATTTTTGAAGCAAGAACATTGGGACGAGTTCGTAAAATTCCGACTCTCTCCGAAATGCAAGGTTGTATATTTCACTCTTCAATTTTATAATCACATTAATGTCATTTTTTAGTCTCGAAGTTTGCTGCTGAATGTAGTTATTTATCTACGTGCCCAGAAATTGTCCGATGATGGAGTTACGGCGCGTGCGAACCACAAATATGAACATAGGATGGGAAGAAGAGGATACGCGGGGTTGGTTGAAAAATTAGTAAGTCCTGACATACACCTTGTTAGCTAGTGCTTAGTCAAAGATTATATCTAGTGTTGTTTATTTTGTGTTGAATTTAATCCATGACATGAAAAGTAGAGTATATATGTAATATTTGGCCTGTGTTGAATTACTAGAAAAAAGATAAAGTGATTCGTGAAGATGATGACAATCCTTCGCGGTCTCTCTTGTGGAGGATGGCACGTCGAAATCCACGTGGTGAATATTCTGATGACGAGGTTCAGGAAAAGGCAAAACAGCTTGTAAGATGACTGAAACTACCTATCCATCTATTTATTGCTTAAACATTCTTGATTAGTATCTGTTCTAGTATCTTTATTAGTAACTGGTAGTGTATCCTTAGTATCAGCTAATTGATCTCAAGTATATTAGAATCTGGTATTTTAGAATCTGGTATTTTGATTCAAGTAACTGTTTGAGGTTGGGTGCATATTAGAATATGGTATTTTGATTCAAGTATCACAGATATTTATAGGTTTTTTCATAGTCCATCTTTGAATTTGAATTCCGTGTGTGTGTTATCTTGGTGAAAGAATCAAAGAACTGTATTTGTGAAGTTTTCACCTCGGCTCCCTGCTTCTCTTTCTTATATTTGATGTTTTAGGGAAGTGACTGAATCAACGGTGGTGTTAATCTTCCTATAAACTACCTACTAATGCAATGTCCTATTTTCTCCTGTTTTTATCATAGAATTTATATCTATTGCTATGATAGATTTGCTATGTTCGTTGTCAATCATGAAGTGGAATTGATTTTCCCTATACTAAATATAGGGAAAATTAGTATATCGAGTAAAATTAACAAAGTGAAGTTTATATTACTTGATTAATACTCGCTTCTCTATTTTGTGCACAGGAGGAGTTTGATAAGAAGTGGAAGATGGAACACTAAATAAAGAACTAGGTGTTGATTCCGTCACACATGTGTTTGGCAAAGAACGTCACAGGCATGTAAGATGTGCGGGCAAAGGAGTGACTCGACAAACTACGGCACATGCCACGAAGAGGAGCATCCAAGGAGAGCCTTCTTTGACGAAGAAACAATTAGATGATGAAAGGCGCGAGAACCAGAGGGAGAAAGAGAAGAATGATGAACAAATGAAGAATATGATGGAAAAAATGGCTCAACAAGGAAAAATGATGAGCAAATTATTATCTAAGCTGAATTCTCAAGGATTATTGAAAAAGAAAGCTTCCACTACCAAAAAGCAACGGGTAAGCAAAGTATTACAATGTCATGCTTCCTGTATATGCAATTAAATACATTATAAAGTATGATTTTCTTATTGAATGCTTGTTTTTATTGAATGTTATGGGATTTTTAATCAATATTTCAGCACCTAATATTTCTTCAAAATGTTTACTGCATGTACTCTTCAGAAATCTACAAAGACCCATCACTCAACTCCTGCAACTACACATGGATCTCCTACATCTAGCCAGCATTCTAATGGAGCTAGGCCGGTGTCTCCCGTTACCACACAGGAATCCCCTGCTCAAGACATGTCTTATATGCGTGTTAGATGTCAGTCTACAACCGAAGGCCAGGAATTCCCAAGGGTATGTTCTTTCTGAAAGTATTTAATTCTTTATGGCAGCATTTAAACTATGGTAAATATAAATTATATACTGATGTTGACTTGAGTGTTGTGATAAGGCGACAACTTCTGAGATACTAACATGTCGAATGTTTTTCTTCTTATATGTATGTCCAACAAGAGGAGTTATTTGATTCTTCTTGTAACGGCATACTGTTATATGTTGCTATGTCGTAAATAAGGAAACATGTGTTCTGATCTGATATGATCTACCCAATAAGGGTGTCACCAATGAAGATAGGTTCTTGCCTTTCTTTATTATTTATAAAATAACAACTTCAAGCCGCCCCAGGTATGTAGCATTTCAGGCCTTGCATTTACGTGATTCGGACTTTGCCAAGTTTGGTCAAGAGTAAGAAACTTAAAATATCGTAGACGCTCATGGTTATTTTGGCGATTGATCTTCTTAGGATGACTAGGTTCCTAAACTTGGAATGATTGCTTTGTTATGTTGTGGCGCTCTTTGTTAAACGATACGATGGCTTATTATTCCACAACAACGAAAGCACTTTTTCACTCTTTCATATACTAGGGGATTTGGTTCTCCCCAACCAATCATGAATGGGACGTAAGAGTGCTTCTTCAGTGATTTAATCACATTCCAACATATCAGATGAAGTTTGTTGTTTGAATGGTTGTTTCAAAAATTCTTATATGAACAAATTTTTCATGGTATGATTTTTTTTCTATGTTCTGACTTGTATGAGTGATTTTTTTCTATCAGATGAAGTTTGTTGTTTGAGTGATTTTTTTTCTGTTTGCAGACTGAAAAATGCAAATTGGCACATGGCCGACAAATAAACATTGTTGCAAATGGACGTGTTATTCTGGACTCGTCTCCAAAACAGAAGATACATGGAGTTGATCTTGAAGAAGATTGCTTCAGAGTTTGGATTGATGAACCAATACATCCAAATGCAGGTTTACCCTACATAACACAAGAATTTAAAACAGTAGAGGATGCTAAAAATAGTTTGGTAGCATGGCCAAAAGAATGGGTGATCAATCTCTCTACTGTAAGTTGCTTTACTCCACAACTTCAAGTATATTTTGTTAAAACCTTTGTCTATGCATATGTACATCATAAAATACCTTTTTGCTACATACAGAGGAAGCCATTCGAAGACAACCACAAGATACTTGAAAGCTCTTATCAAGAACATGATGACAATGATGACAACCGGAGGACACTTGAAAGCTCCGATCAACAACATGATGATAGCCAGAAGACAGTTGAAAAGACTAAGAAGATTAAGAAGAAGAAGAAAGCTTCTGATATGAACGACGGGATATTGAAGCCTCTGAGAACGAGCAAGAGAATCAAGACTGTAGCCTAGTTAAAATAAGAGAAATAGTCGTGCTTTTGTAGGCGTTTAATGTTTAATTTTTTTGGATCAAGACAGTTGATTTATTGTTTTTTAGACATATTTCATTTATCTGATCAAGACATTTAACTTTTTATCATATGAGTAATAAAAAATTGGATCAATTTTGCATCAATTGTTGTTAATGAGTTTATGTTACACATTAGAAGTAGGTGGCAAATAGGTCCTTAAAGACTCGATAAAATAGGTGGCCAATACTGCATTCTTGTGGCTGAATATGAAATACAACCACCATTTAGATGTAAAACCGTGGCCGACGGACAACTACGACCACCTTTTAGATGTGAAATTGTGGCCAATGGATGAACTACGACCACCTTTTACAATTTTTCAGTGTCGAAAAGGAAAACAACGGCCACCTTTTACAATTTTTAGTGTCAAAAGGAATACAACGACCACCTTTTATAATTTTTCGGTGTCGAAGGAAAACAACGACCATCTTTTACAAATTTTCGGTGTCGAAGGAAATTAACAACGGTCACCTTTTATAAATTTTCGGTGTCGAAAAGGAAAATAACGGCCACCTTTTTACAAATTTTCGGTGTCAAAAAGAATACAATGACCACCTTTTACAATTTTTCGGTGTCCAAAAGGAAAACAACGGTCACCTTTTACAATTTTTCGATGTACAAAAGGAATACAACGACCACCTTTTATAATTTTTGATGTCAAAAAATAAAACAACGGCCATCTTTTATAAATTTTCGGTGTCCAAAAGGGAAATAACAACCACCTTTTATAAATTTTCGGTGTCCAAAAGGAAAATAACAGTCGGCTTTTACAATTTTCGGTGTCGAAAAGGAAACAATGGCCACCTTTTACAAATTTTCGTATCAAAATAAAAACAATGGCAACCTTTTATAATTTTTCAGATGACCAAAAGAAAACAAACAACCACTTCTTACAATCTTCCGGTGTCGAAAGGAAAACAACGACGACCTTTTACAATTTTCGGTGTCCAAAAGAAAAACAACGACCACCTTTTATAAATTTTCGGTGTCGAAAAGGAAAACAAGCGCCACCTTTTACAATTTTTCAAGATCTAAAAGGAAAAATACGACCACCCTTTATAATTTTCGGTATCGAAAAGAAAACAATAGCTACTAAAAATCAAACTGTGTGTCGGTAAGGATCCTATGGCTATGGTTATGGAACAAATGCTTTACCTACAAACAAAAAGGGGGTATTGTATAGACACGGTTACAGAGGAACAGCTACGAAAATTAATGTGAAATAGTCACTCAAAGTGGGTGTATCCGTAGAGGTACCCTTTTGTTACGCCACCTACGGTAACAGTTTTAGAGTAAAAAAAATCCATGGCTAAAAGACTATGGACACGTTTTCTAAATGTGGCCTATATGACTTTTTGTACTAGTGGTGGAAATAACTATCATATACTCGGTAGTTTGTTACCTAAAGAAGGCGAGTCGCCAAAGTTTTCACAGCTATATATGTATTGTGGCGAGGATGAAACTCAAGACAGAATCGATGTTGTCCGGTATTCATTCTCTTGGATCCATATTAATTCCACTACATATGTATAGTTTTTAAAAATATTCTATATAAATATATTGTTGATTCTCATTATATTATTTATTTTATTTTGTAGATCAAAAAGTCCTGCTGCTATTGATTAATCAATTGTGGATGATCTAAAGAACATGATAGATGTCGAAAATCCAATTGCCCAAAATTTTCTAATGGCTGCTGAACGATTCAAGGAGAGCGCCGATATGGATGTAAAGTTATGTTTCATGGGAAGGAGATCACGCGATGGACGCATGTATAATCTACCTACATGTTCAGAAGTCGCTGCATTAATTGTTGGTATGTTGGGATATCACTATTATTTATCCATGATAAATATATATTCCATAAGTAGTTTAATATATTCTAAATCATTTTATTTCTCAACAATCAGGAGATGATGAGTACGAGATGGATCCCCGCGATATTGTATTGGAACGAAAAAATGGCGATTTCCAAAGAATTTCAGAATTGCATCCAAGTTACCTTCCAATGCAATATCCCCTACATTTCCCATATGGTGAGGATGGATACCATCCAGAGATTTCGCACTCGGATAAGTCTAAAGGTGTCAGGCACACACTTACAATTAAGGAGTTTTTGGCTTTTAGAATTTTTGACCGTATTGGTGAGGCCCAGACAATATTACTCAGTAGAAAGTTATTCCAACAATTTATAGTAGATGGCTATATGATGATGGAAGCACAGAGGCTTGCTTTTATAATGAGGAACCAACCATTATTGAGGTCTGATAAGTATAAGTCACTTGATGATACTATTCGAACAGGTGATATTGATCCATCTGACCCAACATGAAACATTGATAAACGCTTTGTTTTGCCGTCTTTTTTTGTCGGAGGTCCTCGATATATGGTCCAGAACTTCCAAGACACTATGGCCATATGCAAGAGTATAGGATATCCGGAACTATTCATCACATTCACGTGCAACCCCAAGTGGCCTGAGATAACACGTTTTGTTGAGTCCAAGTGTTTACGACCCGAGGATAGACCTGATGTTATGAGTCGCATTTTCAAGATGAAGTTGGACCAACTTATAAAAGACTTGAAGACGGAAAATATTTTTGGCAAGGCAATTGGAGGTACCACATTATAAGTCTCAGTTCCTTTGTTATTTCAGCCGATCGCTTCATTATTAACTTCACTTCGAGTTGATTGATTTTTATTCTATTTGCTTTGTAGTTGTGTACACTATTGAATTTCAAAAACGCGGACTTCCTCATGCACATATATTGTTGTGGATTTATCGAGCAGATAGAAATATATCTACAAATTCTATAGATGATTTCATCAGTGCTGAGATACCAAATAAGGAACTCAATCCGGAGTTGTACAAGGCTGTCTCTGAGTATATGGTGCATGGTCCATGCGGACCATTGAATCCAACTTCACCTTGCATGCACGATGGCAAGAAATGTTCTAAGAAATTTTCAAAGTCCTTTAATGAGTGTACTATTTTCGATGGAAATAGCTACCCGGTGTACAAAAGGCGTGACACTGGTAACACTGTCGACAAGAATGGCAATCTCATTGATAACAGGTACAATTTAAAATCATTTTTTTAATGTTCATTGTCGCATTATATTTCACTCACCATGATATAAATTAATTGTCATTTATATTCAAAATAATATGAAGTTTTACTTTTTATTTATAGGTTTATTGTTCCGTACGATCCTTTACTATTGATGAAGTATCAGGCACATATAAACGTTGAATGGTGCAATAAGACAAATTCTATAAAATATCTGTTCAAGTACGTCAACAAGGGGGTTGATAGGATAGGCGCAAAAATAACTGTGGAGAACGAGGTGAAGGATTATGTTGATTGTCGGTACATATCAGCATGTGAGGCTATGTGGCGTATTATGGGATATGATATACACTACAGAGATCCACCCGTAGAGCGTTTATCATTTCACATGGAGGGTGAAAAGTCCGTTACATTCAAAGATGGTGACTTGATTACGGATTTATTGGAGAAGCATACTGTTGCAGAGACAAAGTTCCTTAAATGGATGGAATTCAACAAGCATCATCCCGAAGCACGTAAGTATCTATACGCTGAGTTCCCTAGATATTACATGTGGCATCCTAGAGGTAAAGTGTGGAGAGACAGGAAGAACTTCAACAACAAAGTTGGAAGAATTTACCATGTTCCAATTAAGACTGGTCCATTATACTTCATGCGGATTATGTTGAATCACATTAGGAGTGCCACTTGCTTTGAAGATTTGCGGATAGTGAATGGTGTTGTTCACCCTACATACCGTGATGCATGTTACTCTTTGGGATTGCTCGATGACGACAAAGAGTATATTCATGCTATAAAGGAAGCCAGTTTTTGGGGTTCCGGTCGTTTCCTTCGACATTTGTTCTCCATGCTTATACAGTCTGACATTATGTCCAGACCCGTTCATGTTTGGGAAAGTACATGGGAGTATCTATCGGACGACATCCAATACTTTATGCGGCGGAAGTTGAATAATCCTGGTATAAATTTAAGGAACTTTCTTATGTCGGAAATTTTATATGAACATTTATTTGTTATTTACTATGCTAACTTTATATCTAAATATTTCAATATAGAATTGAACTGAATGAAGAACAGTTGAAGAATTTTACTCTTGCTGAGATAGAAGAGTTTCTTTCTAGGAATGGATTTAGCTTGACTCAGATTGAAGGTATGCCCGTTCCCGACAATGTCGTCATAGATAATGGTATGAATAATTTGATTGCCGAAGAAATGTCGTACGATATTGATGAGATGAATGAGTTGCACAGTGGTTTGTATCCATGTCTCACGGACGAGCAAAGAAGTGTCTACGATACTATTATGGATGCAGTCGATTCCGGTAATGGTGGAGTTTTCTTTCTATATGGTTACGGTGGCACAAGATAGACATTTTTGTGGAAGACACTGTGTTCTGCATTACGTGGTAGACGTGATATTGTTCTCCCAGCTGCATCAAGTGGTATAGCTTCTCTACTTCTTCCTGGAGGCCGCACTGCTCACTCTAGGTTTAGTATTCCTTTGCAGGTCGATGAAACAACCATGTGTAGTAGGATAACTCCCAATAGCGATCTGACAGGACTTTTGAATAGTACAAAGCTAATTATATGGGATGAGGCACCCATGACTAATAAGTTTTGCTTTGAGGCATTGGATCGCAGTCTAAGGGATATGATGAAAGATCATCATGGTGTAGAATCTAACAAGCCGTTTGGTGGATTGATCGTTGTCTTTGGTGGTGATTACAGACAGATATTGCTCGTCATACCAAAAAGTAGTAGGCAGGATATAGTCCACGCATCCCTTTGCTCATCTAAGACAATTTGGAGTTCCTGTCGTGTCCTGAAGCTTACGAAGAGCATGCGTCTGCAGGTACTTTTCTAATATTTTGATGCTAGATAATTATTTTTTATATAAATAACTTATTTAAAATGTATATAAATTGTTGACTTTGTGCTATTAAATTACAGTCTGGCGGCTCATATGATGAGACCGAGAGCATCAGGGAGTTTGCTGAGTGGATGCTGAAGGTTGGAGATGGTGAAATTGGTGTTGATAATGATGGTGAAGTAGAATTCAAACTGCCTGATGATATTCTGATTCGGTCTATTGATGAACCAATTGCTGCAATAGTTAAGAGCACATATCCGAGCATATTAGACCATGTCGGTGATGGTCGGTACTTTCAGGATAGGGCTATTCTTGCTCCCACTAATGAGATCGTCCAGGAAGTAAATGATTATATAATGTCTCTTTTACCTGGAGATGCCACGGAATTCATGAGTTCAGATAGCATATGCCCCGACGAAGATGATACCGTCAATAGAGAACATGTCTATTCTGTCGAGTTCCTGAACACTATAAGGACTTCTGGGATACCAAATCATATAATTCGACTTCTGGGATACCAAATTATATAATGTCCTATAATGCTTCTTAGAAATATTGACCAGTCTGCCGAGCTTTGTAATGGAACTAGATTGATTGTTACTGCGATTGGCAAGCACGTTATTGAGGCTAAGACGATACATGGAAAGAACGCTGGAGTGAAGGTTTTCATACCAAGGATGGTACTTTCACCTTCTGATATTACCAAGTTTCCTATTAGATTTCAACGAAGGCAATTTCCTATATCAGTTTGTTATGCAATGACTATCAATAAGAGTCAGGGACAGTCTTTATCTCATGTTGGGCTCTACCTCCCAAAGTCTGTTTTTAGCCATGGCCAGCTCTATGTTGCATTTTCCAGAGTAACAAGCAGATAGGGGCTCAAGGTTTTAGCATTGGATGAGGAAGGGAATCCCACCGACACGATCACCAACATTGTATACAAGGAGGTGTTTTCAAAACTTTGAGGTATGTTTTTATCATATTAATACACTTTATGTCTAAAGTAGCAATATACATTTATTTGATTTTGTTATTGCTTACTGATTTGTACAGATATCGTTTTGCAGTTGGCGATTATTCAGATGTCTACTGTGATTGTACACGTTGACTTTGCATTCTCTTTCATATTTTTCAATGTATTGAACCTTTGATTCTATTTAATATTATTTATTGTTTGGATGATATTTTATTTCACGTATTACTGATTTAAAGAAAATCATGCCGTGGCAACGCCACGGGTTAGTACTAGTAATCAATAATACAAAAGAATCACAATTGTTACAACAATCGTAATTGTACCATTTTTCTAAATTTTATCTGCCCTGCTAACACTTAAATTTTAAGTTTGTTAAGTGAACAGTTTAACTTATTAAAATATTTAATTATGTATTGATAATATTTATAATAGAATATAACTATATAAATCTAACTAGATTTTATATAACTATGTTATTTCTTTCGTATAGTCGTCACAAAAGGTTATCAAAAGAAAGCGCGTGAACAATATAGAAGTCTAAACTAGAGATGTTAAACGGGCTAGCTCTAGCGGTTCCGGACTAGTCCTAGCGGGCTTCGGGCTAAACGGTTCAGGTCAAAAAAGTCCGAATTTAAACGGGCTAGGAAATATCTGCTATAACCCTAACCCTAACGGGCTTCGGGCTAAACGGGCTAAATATTTAAAAAATTTATTTTTTATTTTTTATAAGTCATAAACCAAAAAAAAACAATAACAATATATTTTATCTATACTTCTATTAAAAAGAGAGTCGTGACAAGTGTCACTCTCTAAGATTTTTTATTTTATTTTTTTAAAAATCTACTTCACTATTAAAATAAAGTTGTACAAAATACGTGTAGATTTTTTGGATTAATTATTTTTTTTTAAAATACGCTAACTCTTATTTGAATGAGAGTTAATGGATCTTTTTATTTTTCTCTCAATATTTAAAAGTTAATAGTTTTATCGTCTCAACTCTATTTTTTTTACTAATATTTTAAATTAATCTTCTTTTTACGATATTTGATTTAACATTCATTAGGCATATATATAATTAAATATTTCTTTTTGAATATAAGTTGTTTTTGAATAATTATTACATTATATCTTGATTTTAAATTATTTGTATATAAAATACAAAAATCAAATAATTTTTTTGAAATAAATCTATCTTTTTACAAGATCAGTACTTTTACTTCACTTTTCACCTTATTATAATAATGTTAGGTTATTGAGTTATTTTATTTTAAAATATTTGGGAAACAATTCCTAGTAGAAATATATATTATTAGTTAAAATAATTTTTTGATTGATTCTTCTTTTTGTGAAAAGAAAAATTATATAAATAAATATAATAAGTTGATTATATTTTTACTTAAATATGTCACAATAATATACTTTATCACCCTATGCCTACTGAATTAATATCATTGTGGATCTCATGGTATATTATTAAGTATAAAATGTGTGACTTTAATCTAAATATTTATCAAAAATATATGACGTTCTTTCGTATGTATACTGATATGTAATTATATTAGTATATTAATATAAATATTACAAATATACAATAATCATATAGATTACTGTCATGTTTATATATTTTATATCGAACTTTTACACATCTATCTATACTTAATATTAAAAGAGAGTCGCCCAAAAATCAATGGACATATGTGTCATCTCCACGTTAATCCTCTTTTTAAAAATCTTAAAAAAAATGGACGTTTAATTTGAGAGGGGGTTAGAGGGTTATTCCATTATATACTATCTACCAATTAAAAACTTTCTCTCATTTTATTCCTTTTATTTTTAAGATAATAGTTTAAACAATTACAACTTTTACGTATTAATTTTATTTTTGAAAAAAATATGTCAAATTAATTCTTACTTCGTGTTCTTTAATTTGATATTCATATAGTATATACAAAGTAATATAAATATCATTATAATATATTTAGATGATTAAAATATTTCAATATAAAAATATAAGAATATTGAAGAAAAATATATTTTAAGTTTATTTTCATAAACAATTATTGATTTTTAAGAATTATTTTGTTCTGATTATAAAATAGTAAAATATATTACATTAATGTAAAATCATATAAAAAAATTATATTAGTAAGAATACCGGTTGTATACTTTTCATGAAAGTTGATAATACAACAACAACAACATCAGAGCCTTAGTCCCAAAATACTTTGGGGTAGGCTATAATGAAAGTTGATAATAATAAATATAATTTAATTTCTTATTTATAAAATTAGATATAAGACTCATATTATCCTATATGAAAAGACAAATGCCGGTGCTTAATTAATTTACGGTTTCCTATCATGTGCCCTTAGATCACATGATAAGAATTTATAAATGAAATTAAATCAAATAATAGTATATGTACCTGTGTATGTATACTGACTCATGTATATTTTATAATAATTTTATAATATTATTGAAATTCGATCACATATTATTAATATAATAAAATATTTAATATTTTACGCCGTGCATCGCACGGGAGTACATCTAGTATATATAGTAACAACTATACTATAATAAATATAACAAAAAATACACTTTTATGTATATATATATATATACACACACTATATTAACAAATACAGTAATAATATATATTATATACTATTAATATATATTTACATATATAATATTAATATATGTCATATAAATATAGTATTGTTTTAAGTTGAAATTAACAATATATATATATATATATATATATATATATATATATATATCGAGCATTTATTCTAAGCAGGCAGGTAAGCAGTCAGGTAAAAGCCGGATTTAAACGGATTAGGAAATATCACTGCTTAGGTTTTGGCGGGTTAATGGTAGTATGAACTCGGCTCGCTTAACATCTCTAGTCTAAACGGTGTGATGTGTCGAGTGTTTATTCTAATACAATGGTAAGGTCTGAATTTTCATCCCAAAATCATTTAATAATGAAAGCAGTAATATAACTCATGATCTTTATTCAAACGGTGTATGTTATCATTTAAAATATATTAATGTATTAGTATTACAGAATCAGTATTACAAAATTAATTATAATATTAATCTAGGTAAAAGTGAAAATCATTGAGATAACGTAACAAATAAAAATTAAGGACAAAAAAGCATTATTGATACTACATAACAAATTCAGGTTAACAAAAAAGAATTCATCATCACGGTTAATTTTGATATGCATCTTATATCTTATAAAATGATATTCTACACGGCACAACTTCGGTGTGATTATTCCGATTTAAAATCTAAAAACTTATAAATTTCTCAAAAAATAAATATAATTTCACAGTTGACATTACTTAAAAATCACACCAACCAATAACTAGGTGATAGGACGACTTTGGCTCAGATGGTAGAGTTACCCCTACTTTTTTAACACCCTCAATCAGCTCAGGGATATTACACACCGTAGAATTTTTTCTCAAGGATCTATCAGGCTGGTAACAACATCGAACAACTCAACAATGCCTTTAAGGCTAAAATGACTCAGTAGACCGATTTGATCTTTCAATAAAAACATACAACTCAATTACAATTCATGCCCACGCATGGGTCAAAATACAACAACTCCCGTATAATGGGGAAAAATATTGCAGCGGAAAAGAAAGTACAACTGAACCAATACACAACGAACGGGTCCTCATGTGATTAGTATCGATCATCTTTCATCATCCTTCATGTCGACCCTGTGCCACGCTCCCTGAAACCTGAATGCAATAAAGACATCCACCCTCGAATACTCGGGGGTTAGCAAAACTCCACTGTTTTGCTAGTGCAAGTACAAGTGCAAATACGAGCCATATAATTCAAGTTCCAAAGATAACAATAACCAGGAATCCTCGAAAAGCCAAACGTAACGAAAAGTACTTCCCGAGGCAAGAGTTTGGGAAAAACATTCCAAAACCAAAGATCACCAATCAGGAGAAACAATTTATAAAACAATTTAAAATGCCATCGAGAGTTTTAATAGAAAACAATTTAGGATTACCGAATCCTTCTCTTTCCAAAATCAACGAAGTCACATTGAAAGGTTTTGTTTTCACAAATGAAACCAACAACAATACACAAGGTTAAAACCCACGTCACGCATCCTCGACGGACATAAAATACACACGCACTCGTGAAGTTTTACTCGTGAATCCATGGCTATACCATTGGACTCCCTCCGTGGCCCCGTCGAACCCTCCCGAGGTGAGAAAACACATTCACAAAACATACACGCACAGGCATCGCCTAGGACCGGGACGAAGCCACAAATCCCACCCGAGGCCTCTAAGGACCCTCCCGAGCTGGCTAGCGAAACAAACTCAAACCACCCATAAGTTATCTTGACATCGTACTCGCAAGTACCGATTCTCGGAGCCCTCTCCAGACCTACCCGATTAGATAACCTTATGGTCAAATCATACACACTGGCTGTACTCGCAAGTACACGCCGCCGGAGGCCTCACAGGTCCCTACCCGGTCAAACATCAATTGAACATACCCACAAGTTATCGTGGCATCGCACTCGCAAGTGACGATTCTCGGAGCCCTCTCCAGACCTACCCGAATTGATAACCTTGTGGTCAAATCATCAATGCATCGAGTTCATAACAACACGGGTTTCACATTTGCCACAATCACAAACACCTCAAATCATGAGTTAATGCAACCAACACTTAGCAAAACATGACGTCAAACCACAACGCACCGAAATGAAGCAATATACGCACACACGCATTATCAATCGCACCATCAACACCAACCATATCCATAAGATTCACATACTCGATTACGAAACACACCAATCACAAAACACACGCGGTTATGAAAGAGAGCCTTTAACAAGACTAAACGAATCTTTGAAAGTTCGAAACAAACGATCAAATAAACACATAGAGACGATCATTAATTAACATATTCACAAAACAAGAATTTTATGGACAAGGTACTTGCCTAGGAATCGGCACGCAAGTATTCCAACGAACGCAGTTCAACCGGGAAGCTTCGAAACGCCCGATGCCATCGAAAAGGAAGACGACGATGAACGGAAGGGTTCAACACGGTTTCTTCACAAGAAACTCGACCCTAACATCATATAATTGATAAATCAATGATCATACGAGGAAGAATACTCGTAGAACGCCCGAAAACCCCTCTATGACATTCTACCGGACACCTTCAAGGCGTCGATCAAGAACTCGACCAAAACAACGAATCGATACGATCCAACCATGGAATAACAAGAGAAATGATATAATACATCTAAATAATCGTCAATCCATCACAATCCTAAGTTAAATCGGATTAAACAGATGAAAACAACCAAAAACACTCAAATTCCCCAAAACTAGATTTCTAGAAAATCTGACCTAATTCGCTCGATCAAAGGATGTTATAGGATGGATGAGTGATGATGTGAACTCCAAGACTTCATGGATTGATTGTCCAACAACATCTCTCCATGATCAACACACCTCCAGCCGCGGAAGGGAAGAAAACGAGTGAAGAAAATGATGAAAAAACCCGTCTGCAGGGCCTTAAATAGGCTGCCTGCCGGCCGCCTTACGTACGTAATCGGCCATGGCTTACGTACGTAACTTGCCGTGGCCGAACTCACTGCCCAGAAATTCCGGCATCATTACGTACATAACCGGCCAAGGCTTACGTACGTAACCGGCCTTACGTACGTAACTGCCGGGCCCTTCCGGCCGTAACTCGGCCAGGGCTGGCCTGGGCCCAACCTGCCCGGCTATGACTCGGCCGGGGCCAACTCCGACGGCCCGGACGACCCTGAAACCCGAACCTGAATACGAATCGAAGATACTGTTACGAAGTACTCGCAAAGACGAATTCGAACACTAAGAGAACACACTATTCCGACCACCCGAAGACTCGAAATTCGACAACGGAAAGTAATTACCCTGGGAAATTACGAAAATAAGCCAAAACGTCCGAAATACACGATACACGATTGAAACACCAAGCCGAAGCTTGCAACATGAATAATAACATTAAATGAACTTATGAGAAACTCGAAACAACAGTTTCGGACGAGATTCGCAAGAATCGAACTCAAGTGCGAAAAAACCGCTTAAGAACACGGAACTCAACAAAACGATACCGAAACGAACTCGGATGACAAAAAGAACAGAATTAAATACTCTCAGAATGAAGAAACGATCACGAGCGAGTCATCAAAACGGGCTCCCGCCGAAAAATAAAGAAAATTACTGAAATCCGAAATTGCGGATATTACATTCTACCCTCCTTAAAAGAAGTTTCGTCCCGAAACTTAAAACAAGTAGGGAGAAACAATATACCACCAGGAATATTTCAATGAGATACACAAGAATGCGTAACTAACGCCCAACGGCGAAACGTTACAAACAACGCAAAGGAATACACGACTTGAAAACACGCTCTACGACGACCAACACAACGTCGCCGGTAGAGTTATAATAAAACCAACAAATGACACGCGTCAACAAGTAGATAATACAACCAAGTTGATTATCCGAACAAACAAAAAACACAAAGCACCTATTACAAGGAAACACGCATAGTCGAGAAAACAAAAAATAAACACAAACGATTCACAAGGACATTCACAAACAATTCAGATTACGCCGAAATCCTCAAAAACTACACTAGGCATTTCCGTGTCCTTTCGGAGTAGAGACGCAACCTCGATCCCCAAATCTCTCAGCTACTGTCCTGCAATGCACGGCTCGGTGATCCACCTTGCCACACTCGAAACAGCTCACTAATGGTGAACGACAATTCTTCGCGGTACGAGATCAGGCAACAACAGTCAGACAACCCCGATTGAACAACAACGACCGAACAACAATGATCAAATAACAATGATCGAACAACAACGATCAAATAACAATGATCGAACAACAACGATCGAATAACAATGATCGAACAACAATGATCGAACAACAATGATCGAATGTCAACAGTCGAACAATGACTCCGAAGTCCCCACTTCAACTCGAGACATTAAAAGAACTGGTAGAAAGTGAAAGATGTTACTTCCGAACAAGGTTCACAAGAATCGAACCGAACTCGGAAAAGTCACAATGATAAACAGATCGATCTGAAACAAGGTCACAACCAGTTCGAACGATGACAATCGAGACACCAAACAAGTTCAAAAAGTATCGACGAACACGTGCAAGTCGATAGAATTTAGAAGGAGAAACTGCAGAAGTCAAAAATAGTACGGGTATTACATCCGACCTCTTATAAAAGAAATGTCGTCCCCGCAGCTCACAACAACGGAAACAAAGTAACAACACAAAAAGCAACCGACAGAAAAATCTCCCATTGGCCTTTCAGAGCCGATCCTGATATCTGTGCTGAAGCGCGAACTCCGAAAGTCTCGGTAGCCGATTCGCAAATCTGAATTATGTGTCCCTCAAGTCCGCACTTGAAACGCGTTACTGACGAGAAGGACAATTTGCACGTGCATGTCTCCGGCACATCACGGTTGAAACACCTCGGCTCGGCATGCCGAAAATACAAATGCTAGATACAATGGGGCATAACATCGCAAAACAACATAGCGGAGATACCAACTCAGCACAACAAAGAATCATAACACATATCATATACAAGGATTACCATCGTAAAGTAATACACACACAAACACTACAGCAACGACGGTATCGTTCGGCGACCTCAATGGCCCGAACGATAACCAGCACATAATTACAAACATCATGAAACAATCACACATGTACACAAACGTACAAACCCAAGCTTAAAAAGCTCACACATGTGCGACAACATGCAATTCACTACGAGGCGACAACATTACCACATTACATCTCTCACAAAGGGCTAGCATAACAAATGCGTGGCGAACGACTCAATGCTCGCATCACCAATTCAAACATAATTCGGGGGTTAACACCCTAACGAAAGTGCAAACATCATATAAATATTACCGGACCGCACACAGGAACGATAGGTTTTAAAAAAATGAAAACCACCTTTTGAAAATAATTTTGGAAACACCGATTGATCTTGAGTATCACCCTTCAAAAAAAAGTACAAACGTGAAACATCGTTATCGAGACTTTGGAAAACCATTTTGCATTCGATAAAAATGAGGACACTTTCTTTTCGTGAAAAACTTTCGGAAATATTCGACCCTCGGGCCTAAGCAAAAGCGTTTCTAAATCAATGAAAATATCTCAAAATATTTTGGTCCTCGAGGTAGAAGAATTTTAAAACATATTGTGGCACCTTGGAAGTACCACGAGAAAATAATTCATTTTAAAATGTGCGTCTCGAAATTTATTTTCTAAGATACTCAAGGTTTTCAAAAATTCAATAGGCCAGAATGCCCGAAACTCACAAAATCCTTTATCAAACCGTCATAAAACATTCAAGGCCAAAGTGCCAAAACTCGATTTAGGGAATCAGTTTTACGAAAGCGGACAAAATACAGTTCGAAAATACATTAGCAGCGACACCGCTCCTTATATAATAATATATTAGAGTCGAAAACCCACATATCACGGAATCAAAATCCACAAAAGGATTCAATCACTCAACGATATAATCATACAAGCAGCTCATGTCACACGAGGCACAACACAAAGAAGGGAGACTTACATCGACATGTCGCACGAAGATGATGATCGCTCCACGATACTAATCACGACCAACCATGATGTGAATCAAGATATTATGACGAACCCGGATGAGGACTTGAGCATGCCGACTGGACCAATAACGAGGCCTCGATCAAAGAAGTTCAAAAATAATTTATCGACACTCGTCATCGATATGTTTAAAAATAACTATGTTATCAAAGACAACAAATTCGTGAGTAGTGTCGAAGTTGTCGAACAATAAGTTTTTCGTTTATTTTATCTTGGTGTATTTTAATTTGAATTGTATTTCTTGAGTTGTATTTTTATATTTTGAGTTGTATATAATCGAGTCGTGTAATATTAATGTCGAAGACGATCGGAAAAGACGAACAAACAAACAAGGATGCAAATTCCCGCGCGTAAGACTGACACACAGCAATCTCGTATTTTGGCCATAACTTACTCGTACGAAATCCGATTCAGGTGATTCAGGTGTCTATGGAAAGCTAAGAAAGAGAGCTACAAATATTGTTCAGACCATAGGACCAAATTCGGAGACATTGGAGCTCAGAAATGATAAAACAGACAGCATTGGATTTATGGTGACTTGTTGTCCTTGTTTTCACACCTTAAAATCTTGGTCTTTGATATTTTGTCCCCTAAACATTTGTTGACTGACTTTGTATCAGATTTTAGGATCTTTGAATGTTGATTTTTCTATTTTGTAGGTTTCTAGTTGTTTCCTTGTTCACACTAGAGTTAGGTGTAAGATTTTGGCTATAAATAGCCTTGAAGTTTCATTGTAAAAGGACACCAAAAAGATTTTATGAATTTGAGAGTGTTTGTGTTAACAAACCTTTGTGAGTGCTTTCTTGTTTTGTTGAGTGTGTCTCCAAAACATCCCTTGTGTGATTTATATACTTATCAAGTGCAATCTTGTTAGTATTTATATTCCACCCCTTCCGAGTTGCTACGGCGTGTCACGTAGAGGTTTGGAAGTAAAGCCCCATTTTGCTTATTTTGGAAACATCCTGGGAACGAATTCATCTAGCGGTGTCGGTTACCATAGCGTGTCGTGTGGGGGTCGCATCAGTTGGCTTCGGAGCTCGTTATTCCAAAACTAAGTGGTATCATCTATTTTCCTTCATTACCATAATCTTCCTATCTTATCATCCTATTATTTCCTTTATCTTCTAAATCTTCCATCTTCTTCACACAAAAAAAAAGAAAAGAAAAAAATATATAAGTGGTGAAGGTTTTGATTGTTTTTGATAACTCTTCAAGCCGAGGCCAGGGGAAGAACTTGTTCCTTAGCCTTCGGGCGTATGGTGATTTTAAGCTTGCGGATCGAATATCAAATATCAATCCATTCATTTCATTACTAAAAAAAAAATTATAAGTCGTGAAGGTTTTGATTGTTTTTGATAACTCTTCAAGCCGAGGCCAGGGGAAGAACTTGTTCCTTAGCCTTCGGGCGTCTGGTGATTTTAAGCTTGCGGATCGAATATCAAATGTCAATCCATTCATTTCATTACCAAAAAAAAAGAAGAAAAAAAAATTATCAAGGAAGAAGAGAAGAACGAATTTTGATCGATCTTATCAAACAATTATCATACTTTTCATTCCGTTCCATATTCTAAACTATTCCAAAATCTTTTGCTCCCATCTTTCCATTTTTTTTATCTTATCGTCATTCGCAATCGTTGGGGGGATCGTGGGATTTGAGTTCTTTCAAGAAGAAACTTGATTTGAATCACCAAAAATCACCTTGTAAGTTGTGTGGAAAAAGGCAAAAAAAAAATTGTGAGGAATTAAGAAAAAGCCAAACGAGAGATATGCGAGTGTGAGCGATCGAGCGATACACGTGAGGATCTTGTGAGGAAATTTTCTTATAGAAAAAAAAAGGAGAAAAAAAAAGAAAAAGAAAAAAAAAAAAAAAAGAAAAAAAAAAAAAAAGAAAAAAAAAAAGAAGAAAATGTCGAACCGAAGGAAGCGAGCAAAATCTTATCCTTCAAAATATTGTACAACAACTTGCTCAAATAGTGGAAGACTAGATAAACAAGAGGAAACAATTGCTACTCTCACGAAGGGTAGAGAAGAGGAGCCCGTCTGAAGGGGCCGGAACCCATTCGATTTGGAGGCTATGATGATGAAGATTCGATGAATTAGGAGGAAACTCAGGTTTGTACATCGAGGAGGCGAGAAGGACGAGGAGGAAGGAGAGAGTATGAAGGAAGGCGAGGAAGATATGTCCGAAGCAGGAGGATCGGAATATGGGAAACATCAAAATGAAAATCCCATCTTTCGAAGGGAGAAGTGATCCGGACACATATCTCGATTGGGAAAGGAAGTTGGAGACCATTTACGATTGCCACAACTATTTCGATGAGAAGAAAATGAGGTTAGCAATAACCGAATTTTCAGAATATGCAAGCATTTGGTGGGACCAACTTGTGACGGAGAGAAGGAGGAGTCGGGAGAGACCGGTTAGCGGTTGGGAAGAATTGAAGGTTGTTATGCGGAAAAAATTTGTTCCTAATTACTATCTTAAGGAACTATTTTCTCGCTTACAAACTTTAAAACAAGGCTCGAGAAACATTGAAGATTTTCGAAAGGAAATGGAGATGTTGATGATCCGGGCCAATGTTCGAGAATCAAGAGAGGCCACCATGGCGCGGTTTTTACACGGGATGAGAGCCGATATAGCTAAAGAAGTTGACAAACAACACTTTGTTGAATTCGAGGACATGGTATATGCGGCGGTAAAAATCGAGCGGAGCTTACGAAGAGGGAGCAATAATAACTATTCCACGGGATACTCTACCCCTTGGAAACAACAATCTCAAGTAAGTTCAGACAAATTTAAAAATTTTGATAAAAGAGAAGGGAGTGTCTTGAAAGGAAAGTTTGAAGTTGGGAGCACTAGCAAACCAAAATTTGATGGGAAACCTAAACCCGTCGAAATCACCCAAAGGAGAAACCGGGACATCCAATGCTATAAGTGCCAGGGTCGTGGACATATAGCATCCGAATGCACCAACAAACGGGTGATGGTACTTCGGGATGGGGAGATTGAAACGGAAAGCGAAAAAGAAGAAGAAGAAGAGACAAGAGAGGTGGAGAGTGATGATGAGACGTATGAGTATGTAATACCCGGTTGTAAGTCAGTAATTATCATTCAGTATTTATCATTCAGTAATTGATACTCAGTAATTTTCACTCATTATTAATCATTTGTCACTCAGATTCAGTCATGGTATTCATCATTCAGAGTAATTGTATCGTGTATCAATCGTCATTCATCACTAATCTGATTGGAGTTTCGTGCCGTGTTTATCGTCATAGTCATTTTCGTTGCAAGCTGTGCTTGAGGAGTAGCGCACGCTACGTACTCATTTTAGCGTACGCTAATTGGGTATAGGTAGCGCACGCTACCACTCAGAATTAGCGCACGCTAAGGTTACAGGCTGCGATCCGAGAAGGTGCGGGTGCGGTGAGAATATTTGTAGCGCACGCTACGAGTGGTAAGTAGCGCGCGCTAACGGGTTGTAGTAGCGCACGCTATATGTGTGGAGTAGCGCGCTAGGGCGGATCGAGTTGAGTCCGGTGGCTCTTTGGTACCTTGGATTATTTCATAGCGCACGCTATGTGTTGTTGTTAGCGTCTGCGATAGATTAGCGCGCTAAACTATGGTTGTAGCGCACGCTATCGAGTCGAATCGGAGGCGACGGTTTTACGGACTCCGATCGGGCATCAATATTTCGTTAGCGCACGCTAATAATGGATCTTAGCGCACGCTAGTAATATGGCCGTAGCGCACGCTACAAGAAGGTACGTAGCGGCGCTACCGTGTTCGGACGGTGGAGTGCTTGGGCGACCCAAATTACTCGTTAGCGCACGCGCTACGCACAAGGGCTAGCGCCACGCTAACACGGGCCCGACTATAAATTGGGACAGTTTAGTCGAGTTCGTCATTATTCATCTCATTTCATTCCTTTGGTAGTTTTGGGCGATTTCGAGCGATTCGGAGAGGATTCTTCAAGGTGTAATCATCAATCATCGTCTTCAAGACTTTGAGTTGGATTAATCATCACTTCATCATCTCCTATTCATCGAATCAAAGGTATTAAATTCTTGGATCTAGAATTTCGGATTTTTGGGTTTTCCTTCCGATTTCTTCGTGTAAGCTTGGATTATCATTGGAATATGTTAGTTATGGACTATCTAACTTGGATAAATATATTTCTACGGATTTAATGGTTATTTTCGAATTATTCCAAGAACCCTTGGGGTTGACTTGGTTATTTTGGGATTTTTCGATTGATGTTGTTGTAACCATGAATTATGGATTCCTAATGGATTATTGATGTCATTGAAGTGTTTTGTTAGTTCGAAATACTCATTTTGGTTTGGTTTCGACATATTCGGGATTGGATAATTCCGAAGTTGTGTGGTTGGTTATGTATTCGTTGGAATGCCTTATGAGTTTGATTATCGTTGTTTCGAGTTGGGTTAGTCGTGTTTTGTTGCTTGATGCGTGTATTGAGCGATTATTGGTAATTGTGTTATTCAAGGTTGTTCGAGCGCCGATATTTCATTTAGGGCGTTGTTCGTGGACGGACATTCATCATCGGTATTGTGTAAGTTAATTCTTACTCGGTTAAAAGGACATTCATTCTTTTTGTTGTTGATTACTCATAATCATAATTCATTCATCATTGTATTAATCGTATCAAAACTCGTCATTGTCAATTAATCACCTCGGTCATAAGAGCAGCGGTTCCGATCATTTCATTGAGCTATCATTCATTTCATCATCATTCGATCTTGGTGAGTCATTATTCATTTTCATTGTCACTTTTGTCATATTGTGGCATTCGGGTCATCTTGGCGTGCCGGTTGGTATGTGTAGGATTTTCATGTCGGGCACATTATAGTCGTGTGTTGGTTGGTGGCCTCACATTGGAGTGTGCACACGAGTCGATTGCTCGTGAGGCGATTAGGTCAAGACCACGCGTGTTTGATCGTTGGTGGCTTGTGCACGGACACATTTCCATCCCGGACGTAGTGTGGCGCCATTCCTTTGAGCCGTCTCGATAGTTGATTCATATAGCATGTTTGATTGCGTATGTTTCAACGAATAATTCATAAATTCGGATATATCATGATTGTGTATTTTTCAACCCTTGAAGATTGTTGTTCTTTATGTGACCCGTTTGGGGATTTTGTTTTTCAGGTCATGGCAAGGCAAACGCACGGAATAGCATGTTGATGTCGAGGAGTCCTAGTGATACTAGTAGGGGCCCGATCTTTCGATTATTCATGTTATTGTCCTTTATTTTCAGCTGAGACTTTCATTTGAATACTCCGTTTCATTCACGTTGTGTATTTTATCTTCATATAAAATACACTAGTAGTCGATATTATCTGGTGTGTTGTAACTAAACTCCTCATCGGAGTAATTATTGTTGTAATGTAGTTCGGGACTACATTTATCTTGTGTAATTCATTCATTTTCATTTGCACAGTGGGTCCCAGGTTGGGGATCTACTGACCGTAATATCCGCCTAGTTTGGGGTGTTACGAGTTGGTATCGAGCGTGGTTTTGAATACTACCCTCCAAGTCATGTCTCATTTGAAATCATCGTCATCGGACTAGTATCATTGGACTTTCGCGTCACGTGTGACTGTGCAAATGCCGAGCAATCGGACCAAGAAGCGTAAGATTTACGATGCCATGGTATAATTTCTCGCAATAATCATTCATTCATAATTCATTAGTTAACAATCCTCATTCATCAATTTCAATTGTGATCAAGTCGATAATGTTAACTCATTAATCACTCAATTCATTTCATTACTCGGTTGTTGATCTTGAAGATCATATCATCGATCTTGTTAAATTGTTCAAGATAATCATTTGAGAATTTCATCGGATAATCATGTCACTTGATAAATCATTCATATAATCACTAAGTTAGAACATGTATACTCATTTTCATCATCTCATGACATCATCATAACGTGATAATCATGCGGAAATATAATCATTATGCGACCTTCCTACTTGGTATGGAAAGGGTGGCAGAGGACGTGGAGGGCGAGAGGCGGTGACCGAAACACGAGAATTAATCACTGTTGCCGGGAAATCGTGCCCGTGGCTCGGCTCGATCGAGAAGATGTTCGGGTTGATCCACTCACTTTTATGCGAGCCATGATGACCCATGTGCGATTGCTCAATCATCATTGCGCCACTCGAGGATTAATCGAGAGAACTCTCCGTATGAGCAGTGCTAAGGAAAGTCTTGAACAACAACCTCCATTTGTCGGCAAGAAATCAACAGCGTAATCAATCCGAAGGCGGTCGGTCAACCTCCAAGAAACCGTGCGGGTCCTAACGTTTACGGCGACCTCTACGGCGCCTAATCTGCGGGATCTCGATCCGGCGGCCGATTCGGCCATCATCTGTTTCAGCGTAGGCGCTGGGCCATTCGGTACTAGGTGTACGACGCCGTCTATCACATGTCATAATTGTGGGAATTGGGCATAAGGCCCGTTTTTGCGAAAGGACTCTAAGTCGACTCGCGGCATCTCGAGCCCGAAACAATCCGCGATTCAGAATCAGACTGCTTAGTCAGAGTCGTTTAATAAAATGGAAGCCAGTAGAGTTAGAACTTCGTATTTATCGAGACGGGAGCGTCGGTTCGGGCCGGCAAGTCCCAGATTCATATGATGAGGAGGATCGACGATCCGGTGGCCCGAACGATCTCAGGTATACTCGTAATTTTATTTCAATCCGTGTGTACCTTTTGATACTGGTGCACCACATTCATTCATTTTCAAGTCATGATTGAATAGACTTATTTCGGGATAGTCCTATTGCTTGTGGACCTCATACCATGGGTCTACCTGTCGATGGAAGAATTTTCGAAATCATACCAAGGTAAGCTTAATGACCGCAATTGGTTAGTGGACCTAATCATGGTGAATTTATCTAAGGACGATGTAATATTGAGTGTTAATTAGATGGATTGTCATGATGCCGTTCTCAATGTTCGTAAGCGCATGGTCACTATCATTTTCGTCGTTGGTCGTCGAATGTGTACTTCAGGGAGGTAATCCCCGTTGTCCCAGAAGGACTACTATTATGATGGAAGCAGAGAAATTCAGCAAGCGAGTTGTTCAATCATTCATTGTATCATTTTCATCGATTGGCCTTTCTAAGGCAATCGAGCTATTTAATCATTCATTGTATCATTTTCATCGATTGGCCTTTCTAAGGCAATCGAGCTATTTAATCATTCATTGTATCATTTTCATCGATTGGCCTTTCTAAGGCAATCGAGCTATTTAATCATTCATTGTATCATTTTCATCGATTGGCCTTTCTAAGGCAATCGAGTTATTCAATCATTCATTGCATCATTTTCATCGATTGGCATTTCTAAGGCAATCGAGATGTTCAATCATTCATTGTATCACTTTTTATCGATTGACCATTCTCGGGCAATCGAAATGTTCAATCATTCGTGGTATCATTGTCATCGTTTGACGATGTATTCGAACGAGTTATCTGGTTGCTTTCTCATAGAGTAGTGGAATTCGGGAGCGAGTTGGGCCAGTCGTCCCATTATCGAAGACACCGTATCGGATGGCCCCGACCAAATGCGGGAGTTGAAGAATCAACTTGAGGAATTGTTCGGGAAAGGTTATATCCGGCCAAGTGCGTCCCCGTAGGGAGCACGATCTTTGTTTGTCAAGAAGAAGGATGGTTCTTTTCGCTTGTGTATCGATTATCGGGAGTTGAGCAGGTGATGATCTAGAGTAGTATCCCTTACCCGTATTGATGATCTTTTAGATCAACTTCAGGAGCTTGATATTTTCCAAGATCGACTTAAGATCTGGATATCATCGATTCTGCGGATTCGAGTCGGGTATCACGAGGACGGCTTTTGAACACGCTTTGGTCATTATGAGTTTGCGGTTATGCGGTTGGGTTGATTATTGCACTGCGGTATTCATGGAGTTAATGAATCGGGTTTTCATCGACTTTTGGATCGGTTTTGTTGTTGTCTTCATCGATGACATTTTGATTATTCTCGTGACCAAGAGGAACACGAGGTTCATTTTCATCGAGGTTCCCGACGTGTTAAGGCGAGAGCAACTTTATGGAAAGTTTTCCAAAGGTGAGTTACGGATGTCCGTAGTGACTTTTCTCGGACTGTAATTTCATCGGATGGAGTGCGTGTTGATCCTCGAAGACGAAGGCTATCCAAGATTGGTCACCTCAGAAGAATGTTAAGCAAATCGAAGCCTTCTCGGATTAGCCGGCTATTATCGGCGGTTTGTGGTAGGATTTTCTAAGAATTGCTCACTCAATCTCATTGTTCATCAATTCATTCATCACTCGATTAACCTCATTGTTCAATTAATTCATTCATCACTCACTCAATCTCATTGTTCATCAATTCATTCATCACTCGATTAACCTCATTGTTCAATTAATTCATTCATCACTCATCAATCTCATTGTTGATCAATTCATTCATCACTCGATCAATCTCATTGTTGATCAATTCATTCATCACTCGATTAATCTCATTGTTCAATTAGTTCATTCATCACGAGTCAATCTCATTGTTCGATTAATTCATTAACCATCCGATCCATCTCACGGTTGATTGTTGATCTTGTGAATCAAATTTTTCAATCTTGTGAACTTGTTCAAGGTAATCATTTCAGAATTTCATCGGATAGGCTTGTCACCTCACTTGATTTTTCATGCGATATTCTCATATTACGGCGTCATGTCGACGATCGTTTCTTGCATTATTAATGCATTCATTTTGTTAGAGCATGTATGCTCATTGTTATCATTCCATCTCGTAATCATAATGAAATCTTCATACGAGATCTGTAATTATCACGTGAATTTCTGCCTCGGTATGGAAAGAGTTCGAGAGGACATCGGACTCAGGCGTCCAAGAGATCGTTTCTAGTCGTATTCATCTTTGGGAGAGCATCTTCATCTCAGACGGCGAGTTCGATTTGTTTGCTTAAACAGTGATACAACAGACATTCATCACGGTGTTGAGCAAGTTAATTCTTGCTCGGTAATAGGATAATGATTAAATTAATCGCCGTTCAATTATTCGCATAGGTCATTCATCATATATAAATCACGTTAAGACTTATATTTATCAACCAATCATTCACTTCACGGGGAACAATGGTTCCAATAATTTCATTTGAGTTATCACTCATTTCGTTATTAGTTCACCTCGGCGAGTTATTCTTGATCCTTGTCGGATATCTAATCATTTATCATTCGTCATAGTCACTCTCGTTTTGGTAACCTTTCGGGGTCATATTAAGCGGTGAGTTCAGGTTTGGGTCTTCGTCGAATTGTTGGGATCGAGGAGATCGATGGTATGGAGGATATCGATGTTGGGTACATTTGATATATAGCCTTGTCTTTCAGATGACTATATAACTCAATCGGTAATGATGTGTCGTGGTTGTGGATCATTTATTGTTGATCTATCTTATAATGATCGTATTTGAGAACCTTGAGATTGTGAGATTGTTTGATGCATTCCTTTTGGTTTCGTACCGAGACTTCGTGATATTCGGGAGATCGTTCACTGTGGTCTGAGACGCCAAGACTTGGGGACTTGGGCGTGCATTTGAATTGGTCCCGAGAACTTTTTGGACTTTATTGTTTGCAGATCGTGAGGGATAGTTCATATCCCGAGTTGTTTACCCTTAGTTTCGGGGACGAAACTCTTTTAAGGGGTGTATGTAATACCGGTTGTAAGTCGATAATTATCATTCGGTATTTATCATTGATGAATTGATACTCATTAATTTTCACTCATTATTAATCATTTGTCACTCAGATTCATCATGGTATTCATCATTCGAGTAATTGTATCGTGTATCAATCGTCATTCATCACTAATCGATTGGAGTTTCGTGCGTGTTTATCGTCATAGTCATTTTCGTTGCAAGGCGTGCTTGAGGAGTAGCGCACGCTACGTACTCATTTTAGCGTACGCTAATTGGGTATAGGTAGCGCACGCTACCACTCGAATTAGCGCACGCTAAGGTTACCTTGCTGCCGATCCGGAAGGTCTTGGGTGCGGTGAGAATATTGTAGCGCACGCTACGAGTGGTAAGTAGCGCGCGCTAACGGGTTGTAGTAGCGCACGCTATATGTGTGGAGTAAGCGCGCGCTAGGCGGATCGAGTTGAGTCCGGTGGCTCTTTGGATCGCACCGATTATTTCATAGCGCACGCTATGTGTTGTTGTTAGCGTCTGCAACCGATAGATTAGCGCGCGCTAAACTATGGTTGTAGCGCACGCTATCGAGGTCGAATCGGAGGCGAGCGTTTTACGGACTCGATCTTGGGCATCAATATTTCGTTAGCGCACGCTAATAATGGATCTTAGCGCACGCTAGTAATATGGCCGTAGCGCACGCTTCAAGAAGGTACGTAGCGCGCTACCGTGTTCGGACGATGGGTACCGGGCGACCCAAATTACTCGTTAGCGCACGCTACGCACAAGAGCTAGCGCCACGCTAACACAGGGTGACTATAAATTGGGACAGTTTAGTCGAGTTCGTCATTATTCATCTCATTTCATTCCTTTGGTAGTTTTGGGCGATTTCGAGCGATTCGAGAGGATTCTTCAAGGTGTAATCATCAATCATCGTCTTCAAGACTTTGAGTTGGATTAATCATCACTTCATCATCTCCTATTCATCGAATCAAAGGTATTAAATTCTTGGATCTAGAATTTGGATTTTGGGTTTTCCTTCCGATTTCTTCGTGTAAGCTTGGATTATCATTGGAATATGTTAGTTATGGACTATCTAACTTGGATAAATATATTCCTACGGATTTAATGGTTATTTTGAATTATTCCAAGAACCCTTGGGGTTGACTTCGATAATTATGGGATTTTCCGATTTATTTTGTTGTAACCATGAATTATGGAATACTAATCTATTATTGATGACATAGAAGATATTTGTTATTACGAAATAATCATTATGTTTTGGTTTCGACATATTCGGGATTTGATAATTTCGAATTTGTGTGGTTGGTTTTGTATTCGTTGGAATGCCTTATGAGTTTGATTATCGTTGTTTCGGAGTTGGGTTTGTAGTGTTTTGTTTCTTGATTCGTGTATTGAAATATTATTGTTAATTGTGTTATTCAATGTTGTTCGAGCGACCGATATTTCATTTAAGTCGTTGTTCGTGGACGGACATTCATCATCGGTATTGTGTAAGTTAATTCTTACTCGGTTAAAAGGACATTCATTCCTTTTTGTTGTTGATTACTCATAATCATAATTCATTCATCATTGTATTAATCGTATCAAAACTCGTCATTGTCAATTAATCACCTCAGTCATAAGGAACGACGGTTCCGATCATTTCATTGAGCTATCATTCATTTCATCATCATTCGATCTTGGTGAGTCATTATTCATTTTCATTGTCACTTTTGTCATATTGTGGCATTCCGGGTCATACTGGCGTGCCGGTTGGTATGTGTAGGATTTTCATGTCGGGCACATTATAGTCGTGTGTTGGTTGGTGGCCTCACATTGGGCTGTGCACACGAGTCGATTGCTCGTGAGACTGATTAGGTACAAGACCACGCGTGTTTGATCGTTGGTGGCTTGTGCACGGACACATTTCCATCCCGGACGTAGTGTGGCGCCATTCCTTTGAGCCGTACTGATAGTTGATTCATATAGCATGTTTGATTGCGTATGTTTCAACAGAATAATTCATAAATTCAGATATATCATGATTGTGTATTTTTCAACCCTTGAGGATTGTTGTTCTTTGTAACTGACCCCGTTTGGGGATTTTGTTTTTCAGGTCATGGCAAGGCAAACGCACGGGAATAGCATGTTGATGTCGAGGAGTCCTAGTGATACTAGTAGGGGGGCCCGATCTTTCAGTTATTCATGTTATTGTCCTTTATTTTCCGCTGCAGACTTTCATTTGAATACTCCGTTTCATTCAGCGTTGTGTATTTTATCTTCATATAAAATACACTAGTAGTCGGTATTATCCTGGTGTGTTGTAACTAAACTCCTCATCGGAGTAATTATTGTTGTAATGTAGTTCGGGACTACATTTATCTTGTGTAATTCATTCATTTTCATTTGCCTGGTGGGTCCCAGTTGGGGATCTACGGCACTGTAATATCCGCCTAGTTTGGGGTGTTACAGAGTATGCACCCGCACTTGTTGTTCGGAGGGTGTTAAGTTCTCAAGCAAAAGAGGAGGAAGTTAACGAACAAAGAGAAAATATATTTCACACACGTTGTTTTATTAAAAATAAAAATTGTAGTGTGATAATAGATAACGGGAGTTGCACTAATGTCATTAGCGCTATGCTAGTGGAAGAACTCGATCTCTCAACAAGAAGACACCCTAAACTGTATCGTTTACATTGGCTAAATGATTGTGGGGAAGTTCGAGTTAATAAACAGGTACTAGTGGCTCTCACCATCGGAAGGTATCAAGACGAAATCCTATGTGATGTCGTTCCGATGCATGCTTGCCATATCTTGTTGGGAAGACCATGGCATTTTGATCGAGATGCTACTTTGAGCGGAAGGAAAAATCGTTACTCATTCGAGAAGAACGGAAAGAAAATTACCTTAGCTCCCATGACTAAGGTACAAATACAAGAAGATCAACTTCGTCTTGAAAAGGAAGTTGAAGGAAAATCGAGAAAAGAAAAGGAAAAGAAAAATGAAAAAAATGAAAAAAGCGAGAAAAATGAAAAAAGCGAGAAAAATGAAAAAAATGAGAAAAATGAAAAAAAATGAAAAAAGGAAAGAAAAAGAAAATTTGAGAAAATGCATGCTTGTAAGTGCAAAGGAACTTGAAGAAGATATCAAGGAAAATGCACCCATGTACTTGATTATTTTCCGAAAAGTTTGCGCTACTACTAACCGTGGGAACCGGATAATTCCGAGTTCTATTGAATCTTTATTGCAGGATTTTGTTGATGTTTTTCCTGAAGAACTACCTGCAGGGTTGCCACCAATCCGAGGGATTGAACATCAAATAGACTTTGTGCCCGGAGCGGTCATTCCAAATAGACCGGCATACCGACACAACCCTGAAGAGACCAATGAAATCCAAAGACAAGTCGAGGAGTTGTTAAGTCTTGGGTATATCCGGGTAGAGATGGCCACGGTTCGGTTCGGTTGAACAGGAACCGAACGCGATTCACGGTTCGGAAATGGGAACCGGAACCGAACCGGTAACTTATTGCTACGGTTTAGGTTCGAGCAGAACCGGAGGTTCGGTTCGATTCCGAACCGGCGGTTCCTGGTTCGAACCGTCCGAACTTTTTTTTTTTTTTTAAATTCACTTTAATTGTTTTTATAATTAAATAATCAATATAAAATAAAAGAAACAATTTTGAAAAATAACCGAAAAGAAATAGAAGAGATTATGGCAACTATTTCTTATTATTCCTTAGATAAAAGTTTGTGGTATTTATAACTAAGTCCTGTCGGTTCAATAAAGGCGTCATGGGAAAGAACCGAAAAGAAAACCCATGAAGGAGTATTAAACTCTTTTAAAAAATACATTAAATTTCAGAAATTACTAATGATAATCCTAATTACTAATAATAAAGTTTTCTACATGTCGAAGTCGAAGTCATCGTCGAAGTCTTCGCCTTCGGTGCATTGAGATGACTCGCTCGCATCGGTGGTCTCGGCCTCGGTCGTCGTTATTGGGTATTCTTGGAACAAATCATCCAATTTGTTCTCTTGCTCTCTTGCTTCGGCCAATGTATGATCTTTGAGCAATAGTTGAGCTTCAAGATTATGTGGTGCCAGTTGGGATCTTCGTTCGTCGAGCATGTATCCTCCCTCGCTAAAGGCTTGCTCAACCGCTACCGTTGATGCCGGGACAGAAAATATCTCTTTCGCCATGATTGCAAGAATGGGGTATTGACCTTGTTTGATTGACCACCAATTTAACACGTCCACGTCATTTGGCCCTGCATTAAGTAATTCCCCTCCCTTCGGCTCCCTAAGGTATTCTTCTAGTTCGGAAAATTGGGGTTGACTACTATGACCTTTATTTGCGAAAAACGATTGAAGCATTTGACCCGCTTGAGTACTAGTGTGAAATCCATAAGAGGAAGAACCACTGCTCTTAACCGTTTGTTTACGACTGACATTTCCACTATATTTTGAAGTATATTCTTGAAAAGATTTTGTAAATCACAATAAAGACTAGTTTTGATTTCCATAAAATTTGGCAATTCTAAAGTTTCATAAGTAAGAAGACTTTCACAATATTTTATTTCTTCAAAAAATTTATAATAAATTTCCAAAAGATTGCACACACCTTCGTATTTGAAGGACGGGTCTAAACATTTTGCAATTAAAAAAACGTTAGGAATTTGTTTAAAATATTTTATCCATTTTTTTACCATGAGAGTAACGGGTAATTGTAAATTTTGAAAAGTACTACAATGAGCTAATTGAGAAATTATCATAGTACAATGATAAAGAACACGTGAACAAGTAGGATAATAGACACCCGATAGATCTTTAGTAGCCGTTTCAAAAACTTGAAGTAGTTGAACAAGATCGTAACATTCATCCCAATAACTAGGCAATAAAATCATAGAATTAACTTCAGTTGTAAAAAATTGTACTAATAAATCCTTAAATTCGTACGTTGAATTCAACATTTCATATGTTGAATTCCACCTAGTGCATACATCTATGTTAAAGCACTTGCTACGTCCAGTTTGAGTTTTACAAAATTTGAGCCATAACCTATGTAATTTTTGTTTATCACGTAATAATTCATCAGCTTTCCTAATTGGATTTATTGATCTATCTAAATGTTTAAGGCCATCTTGAACACACAAGTTTAATATATGAGCAATGCAACGGGTATGAAAATATCTACCTTGTAAAGTAGCATTACATGCAGCAATTAAAGAAGGTACCGTAGCAGTATTAGCACTTGCATTGTCAAAACTAATTGAAAATATTTTTTCGGTAATCTTAAATTGTTGCAAAATTTTTAAGATAATGAGTGCAATATTTTTGGCAGTATGAGCACAATTAAATTTTTTGAAACATATAACACGTTTGTTTAAGTTCCATTGCAAATCAACCCAATGAAGAGTAAGGCTTGATGCAATTTCAAAAATCGGAGTGGATTTGTTCTTCCTCCATTTGTTCACGTTCACGACGATTGGGCACCCTTCGAAATTGAGAATTTCGAGTAGGATCTTCACTACCGACGTAAGTTGATTCGTCGGGATCCTCTCGAATAACAACACCACGTAGACGAAGAGGGCCTCGTGGTCTATTTCCAATAGTAGAATCGTACTTCATAACGTTTTTGCCCTTACCAGTACGGCCCGAACCGGAATTGGAAGAGGCCATTTGTGTAGGGAAAATGCGTAATAAATTGAGTACTAAAAATGAGTAAGAGTACAAAATGCTTAGTAGAGGTGATAGTTGGTGTGAAAAATGGTGGGGATTGGGAGGGTATTTATAGGGAGAAATTAGAGGTAAAATTGGGAGAAAATTGAATTTGAAATTCAAATTTGAAATTTGAATAAATAAAAAATTTGAATAATTTGAAATTCTACAAGAAGAAGTCAAATGCTTCAACCAACCCCCCGGTTCCGGAACTGCTCCATTTGTTTTTTAATTTTAAAAACCAACTTTGCATGTGGAGGATGAGTTTGCATGTGGAGGATGAGTTTTTTTATCAACGGTTTCTTTTCTTTCTCAACGGTTCCGGTTCCCTTTTTTTCAACGGTTCCCGGTTCCGGAACCGTGTGAACCGGCGGTTCCGAACGGTTCGCGGTTCTACGGTTCGGTTACGGTTCCGAACCGGGAACCGCCAGTTATATTTTTTGGAACCGGAACCGAACCGTCTGGACACGGTTTCGATTCCGGTTCGGAACCGTCTAACACGGTTCCGGTTCCAGAACCGTCCAATACGGTCCGGTTTCACGATTCGGTTCCCGGTTCCAGTTTTTTTGGGCACCTCTATATCCGGGAGAGTCTAAGTTCTTGTGCCGTTCCTGTGATCGTCGTGCCAAAGAAAGATGGAACGTGGAGAATGTGCACCGATTGCCGAGCGGTAAACAATATCACGGTTAAGTATCGACACCCTATTCCAAGATTAGATGATATGTTAGATGAATTACATGGTTCATGTGTTTTCACTAAAATCGACCTAATGAAAGGATATCACCAAATTCGTATGAAAGAAGGAGATGAATGGAAAACGGCTTTCAAAACTAAATACGGATTATACGAATGGTTGGTAATGCCCTTTGGACTAACGAACGCACCAAGTACTTTTATGAGATTAATGAATCATGTTTTACGTGCATACATCGGAAAATTCGTTGTTGTATACTTTGATGATATACTCATTTCTGACAAAAATGTTGAAGAACATGTTGAACATTTAAGATTAGCTTTAATTACCTTGAGAAGAGAACAATTATATGCTAGTCTTAAGAAATGTACTTTTGCATGAATGAAGTTATTTTTCTTGGATATGTCGTTAGTCTTTGACGGCATAAAAGTTGATGAAGAAAAGGTTAAGGCTATCCGAGAATGGCCTAGGCCAAGCGAACGCATCCGAGGTAAGAAGTTTCCATGGCCTAGCAGGTTTTACCGACGCTTCGTAAAGATTTTAGCACAATTGCAGCCCCATTAAACGAACTTGTCAAGAAACATGCTAAGTTTAATTGGGAAATGAACAAGAAAAAGCATTTAACACTCTGAAGATAAATTGTGCACCGCACTTTGTCTTGGCATTACTGATTTTTCTAACACTTTTGAAATTGAGTGTGATGCTTCGGGAGTAGGAATAGGAGCAGATGTGTGCGGGAAAAAGGCCGATAGCCTATTTTAGTGAGAAACTTGGAGGAGCTACATTGAATTACCCGACCTATGACAAGGAATTGTATGCTTTGGTTCGAGCCCTACGTACGTGGAAACACTACCTATGGCCTAAGGAGTTCGTGATTCATACCGATCATGAATCCTTAAAGCATCTCAAAGGACAGGGTAAATTGAGCAAGAGACATGCCAAGTGGTTAGAGGAAATTGAATCCTTTCCTTACATCATCAAATACAAACAAGGTAAGGAAAACATTGTCGCCGACGCTTTGTCAAGAAGGTATGTATTACTCAATACACTTTCTTGTAAACTTTTGGAATTTGATTTATTGAAAGAAGCATATGAGGGGGATAAAGATTTCCATGATATTTATGTTGCTTGCGAGAAAAAAGGAGTAGAAAAATTTTATCGGGATAATGGATTCTTGTTCCGTGAAAATAAACTTTGCATTCCTTTTTGTTCAACACGGGAATTATTGGTAAGAGAAGCACATAGTGGAGGTCTAATGGGACATTTTGGGATTGCTAAAACTTACGAAATATTGCATGAACATTTCTTTTGGCCAAAAATGAAACATGATGTTTTTAAAGTTGTAAATTCATGCATTGTTTGTAGGAAAGCAAAATCACGAGTGTTGCCGCATGGTTTGTATATGCCACTTCCGGTACCTTCCGAACCTTGGGTTGATCTTTCTATGGACTTTGTATTAGGATTACCCAGGGCGAAATCCGGTTGTGACTCCATTTATGTTGTAGTTGATAGATTTAGCAAAATGGCACACTTCATTGCATGTCATAAAACGGACGACGCCACACATATTGCTAATCTATTTTTCAAAGAAATTGTTCGTTTGCATGGTATGCCCAAAAGCATCGTATCCGATAGAGATACCAAATTTTTGAGTCATTTTTGGAGAGTTTTATGGGCAAAATTGGGGACGAAATTGCTTTATTCTACAACATGTCATCCCCAAACTGATAGTCAAACCGAGGTTGTTAACCGAACGCTTGGTCAATTGTTGCGAACTATTGTTAACAAAAATTTGAAAAATTGGGAAACATCTTTACCATTTATCGAGTTTGCCTATAATCGAACCGTACATTCTACTACGACATTTTCGCCATTTGAAATCGTGTATGGTTTTAATCCAATAACTCCTTTAGACTTGTTGCCTATTCCAATAGATGACAGGAGTAACCTTGATGGCAAGAAAAAGGCAGAGATGGTGAAGCAATTACATGCCAAAGTTCGTGAACAAATTGAGAAGCGCAACGAACACAATGCAAGAATGAAGAACAAGGGACGCAAACAAGTACTCTTTGAACCAGGTGATTGGGTTTGGGTTCATTTGAGGAAAGAACGATTTCCCATTCAAAGAAAATCAAAGCTAATGCCAAGGGGAGATGGACCATTCCAGATCTTAGAGCGGATTAACGACAATGCCTATAAAGTAGATCTACCTGGTGAGTATAATGTTTCCACTACTTTCAATGTCGCTGACTTAAGTCCTTTTGAAATTTCAGATTCGAGGATGAATCCTTTTGAGGAACGGGGGAATGATGTGAATCAAGATATTATGACGAACCCGGATGAGGACTTGAGCATGCCGACTGGACCAATAACGAGGTCTCGATCAAAGAAGTTCAAAAATAATTTATCGACACTCGTCATTGATATGTTTAAAATCAAAGACAACAAATTCGTGAGTAGTGTCGAAGTTGTCGAACAATAAGTTTTTCGTTTATTTTATCTTGGTGTATTTTAATTTGAATTGTATTTCTTGAGTTGTATTTTTATATTTTGAGTTGTATATAATCGAGTCGTGTAATATTAATGTCGAAGACGATCGGAAAAGACGAACAAACAAACAAGGATGCAAATTCCCGCGCGTAAGACTGACACACAGCAGTCTCGTATTTTGGCCATAACTTACTCGTACGAAATCCGATTCAGGTGATTCAGGTGTCTATGGAAAGCTAAGAAAGAGAGCTACAAATATTGTTCATACCATAGGACCAAATTCGGAGACATTGGAGCTCAGAAATGATAAAACAGACAGCATTGGATTTATGGTGACTTGTTGTCCTTGTTTTCACACCTTAAAATCTTGGTCTTTGATATTTTGTCCCCTAAACATTTGTTGACTTGACTTTGTATCAGATTTTAGGATCTTTGAATGTTGATTTTTCTATTTTGTAGGTTTCTAGTTGTTTCCTTGTTCACACTAGAGTTAGGTGTAAGATTTTGGCTATAAATAGCCTTGAAGTTTCATTGTAAGAGGACACCAAAAGATTTTATGAATTTGAGAGTGTTTGTATTAACAAACCTTTGTGAGTGCTTTCTTGTTTTGTTGAGTGTGTCTCCAAAACATCCCTTGTGTGATTTATATACTTATCAAGTGCAATCTTGTTAGTATTTATATTCCACCCCTTCCGAGTTGCTACGGCGTGTCACGTAGAGGTTTGGAAGTAAAGCCCCATTTTGCTTATTTTGGAAACATCCTGGGAACGAATTCATCTAGCGGTGTCGGTTACCATAGCGTGTCGTGTGGGGGTCGCATCAAACCAACTCAGACGACGCGTCGCGACACGACTTAGTCATACAAAATCTGACGCGACAAAAACTCAACAGACACCACTAAACCCGACAGCCTAAGTTTCCACAACCTGGATCCGATACCATTTATGTAACACCCCCAATCCGCTCAGGGATATTACACGCCGTAGAATCTTTCCTCAAGGATCTACCAGGCTGGTAACAACATCGAACAACTCAACAATGACTTTAAGGCTAAAATGACTCAGTAGACCAATTTGGTCTTTCAATAAAAAGATACAACTCAATTACAATTCATGCCCACGCAGGGGTCAAAATACAACAACTCCCGTACAACGGGGAAAAATATTGCAGCGGAAAATAAATTACACTGAACCAATACACAACGAACGGGTCCTCATGTGATTAGTATTGATCATCTTTTATCATCCTTCATGCCGACCCTGTGCCACGCTCCCTGAAACCTGAATGCAACAAAGACATTCACCCCCGGAATACTCGAGGGTTAGCAAAACTCCACTGTTTTACTAGTGCAAGTACAAGTGTAAATACGAGCCATATAATTCAAGATCCAAAGATAAAAATAACCAGGAATCTTCGAAAAGCCAAACGTAACAAAAAGTACTTCCCGAGGCAAGAGTTTGGGAAAAACATTCCAAAACTGAAAGATCACCAATCAGGAGAAACAATTTATAAAACAGTTTAAAATGCCATCGAGAGTTTTAATAGAAAAGAATTTAGGATTACAGAATCCTTCTCTTTCCAAAATCAACAGGGGTCACAGCCCAAAGGTTTTGTTTTCACAAATGAAACCAACAACAATACACAAGGTTAAAACCCACGTCAGACGTCCTCGATGGACATAAAATACACACGCACTCGTGAAGTTTTACTCGTGAATCCATGGCTATACCATTGGACTCCCTCCGTGGCCCCGTCGAACCCTCTTGAGGTGAGCAAACACATTCACAAAACATACACGCATAGGCATCGCCTAGGATCGGGACGAAGCCACAAATCCCACCCGAGGCCTCTAAGGACCCTCCCGAGCTGGCTAGCGAAACAAACTCAAACCACCCATAAGTTATCTTGACATCATACTCGCAAGTACCGATTCTCGAAGCCCTCTCCAGACCTACCCGATTAGATAACCTTATGGTCAAATCATACACACTGGCTGTACTCGCAAGTACACACCGCCGGAGGCCTCACAGGTCCCTACCCGGTCAAACATCAATCGAACATACCCACAAGTTATCGTGGCATCGCACTCGCAAGTGACGATTCTCGGAGCCCTCTCCAGACCTACCCGAATTGATAACCTTGTGGTCAAATCATCAATGCATCGAGTTCACAACAACAAGGGTTTCACATTTGCCACAATCACAAACACCTCAAATCATGAGTTATTGCAACCAACACTTAGCAAAACATGACGTCAAACCACAACGCACCGAAATGAAGCAATATACGCACACACGCATTATCAATCGCAACATCAACACCAACCATATCCATAAGATTCACATACCCGATTACGAAACACACCAATCACAAAACACACGCGGTTATGAAAGAGAGCCTTTTACAAGACTAAACGAATCTTTGAAAGTTCAAAACAAATGATCAAATAAACACATAGAGACGATCACTAATTATCATATTCACAAAACAAGAATTGTATGGACAAGGTACTTTTCTAGGAATCGGCACGCAAGTATTCCAACGAATTCTGTTCAACCGGGAAGCTTCGAAACGCCCGATGCCATCGAAAAGGAAGACGACGACGAACGGAAGAGTTCAACACGGTTTCTTCACAAGAAACTCGACCCTAACATCATATAATTGATAAATCAATGATCATACGAGGAAGAATACTCGTAGAACGCCGGAAAACTCCTCTATGACATTCTACCGGACACCTTCAAGGCGCCGATCAAGAACTCGACCAAAACAACGAATCGATACGATCCAACCATGGAATAACAAGGAAAATGATATAATACATCTAAATAATCATCAATCCATCACAATCCTAAGTTAAATCGGATTAAACGGATGAAAACAACCAAAACACCCAAGTTCCCCAAAACTAGATTTCTAGAAAATCTGACCTGATTCGCTCGATCAAAGGATGTTATAGGATGGATGATTGATGATATGAACTCCAAGACTTCATGGATTGATTGTCCAACAACATCTCTCCATGATCAACACACCTACAGCCATGGAAGGGAAGAAAACGAGTGAAGAAAATGATGAAAAACCCGTCTGCAGGGCCTTAAATAGGCTGCCTGCCGGCCGCCTTACGTACGTAATTGCCCATGGCTTACGTACGTAACCGGCCGTGGCCGAACTCACTGCCCAGAAATGCCGGCATCGTTACGTACGTAACGGCCAAGGCTTACGTACGTAACCGGCCTTACGTGCGAATCGCTGCCCTTCCGGCCGTAACTCGATTAGAGTGGCACGGGCCTAACTGCCGGCCATGACGGCGGGGGCCAACTCGGCGGCGGACGGACGACCACCGAACCTGAATACGAATCGAAGATACGGTTACGAAGTACTCGCAAAGACGAATTCGAGCACTAAGATAACACATGATTCCGACCACCCGAAGGCTCGAAATTCGACAACGGAAAGTAATTACCCCAAACTTTGGGAAATTACAAAAATGGCCCAAAACGTCCGAAATACACGATACACGATCGAAATACCAAGCCGAAGCTCGCAACATGAATACTAACATTAAATGAACTTACGAGAAACTCAAAACAACAGTTTCGGATGAGATTCGCAAGAATCGAACTCAAGTGCGGAAAAACCGCTTAAGAACACGGAACTCAACAAAACGATACCGAAACGAACTCGGATGACAAAAAGTACAGAATTAAATACTCTTGGAATGACAAAACGATCACGATCGAGTCGTCAAAACGGGCTCCCGCCGAAAAAAAAAAAGAAAATCACTGAAATCCGAAATTGCGGGTATTACAATTTTGGCTCCTTTGGTAGATGGTAGGGTTACCCGACTTTAATTACCTTGGTAGCAGGTCCTGTTTCGGTTTTGAGGAGCCATCTGCCCTCTCTTTAGGGGGATTCACCGAACTAAGAACCTTGTTCTTTGCAGGTTCAGTAGGCTTGGTAGCATCAGACTGACAGGTTCGTATAAAACGATCTGCAAAAAGCAATATAACAGGTCCTTAAATCATCCTTGTACAATAAGAAAAAAGCAATGACGGGAATATAATAAACAAAGCCGTTAAAACCTACCAATGTCGGGAATAGCCGGATAAGTATTCGAACTCAACCCGCAATGAAATAACATGTCATGAAAATGCGTCAGCTGGAAGGCATTATAGGAAATCGCATTCAATTCCCGAATCTTATTAACCCACCCAGCTCGGATAGAGCTGCATTTAGGGATTTGATCATGACTGGGGGTGTCCTGCACCCATTCCGTAGGAAAACCCCAAGATTCGCCAGAATGAAGATGGAGAAAAAAGAAGCGTGACCTCCAATCCTTAACGCTGGAAGAGAGGTGGCTAAAGAAATGAGCGTCATTCCGAGAAGTCAAATAGAAAGAGCCTTTAAAGCACTTCAGCCCGAAGCAAAAATAAAAGAAATCCAGGTCGGGTTCCTCATTCTTATAGTGACATAGCACAAGGAAACCGACCATACAACGAAAGGAGTTCGAGTAAAATTAATTGAGAGGGAGATTGTATTTAGTAGAAATAGAAACAAGGAAAGGGTGAAGAGGAAAACGAAGGCCACTGTTCACGTGATACACAAACCAAGTGATGTGACCTGAAGGAGGGTGATCAGGGATGTCGAAAGCCTAGGGTGTGACAAAATCCCACCCCGGGGGAAGTCTAAGAAATTTTGTAATTCTCTCTAGTGCGGCTGGGCTAGTCCTAGATAAAGGATGGGGAGGAAGGACACGCGTGTAATATCCGCAATTTTCGATTTTCGGTAAATTTCTTTTTTCGGTCGGAGTCCGTTTTGACGACTCACTCATGTCCGTTTCGTCATTCTGAGAATGATTAATTCTACACTTTTTGACATCCGAGTTCGTTTCGGTGTCGTTTTGTTGAGTTCCGTGCTTTTTAGCGACTTTTTCCGCGCTTGAGTTCGATTCTTGCGAATCTCGTTCAAACTTGTTTGAGTTTCCGTAAGTCCGTTTAACTTTGTTAGACGTGTTGTGAACTTCGGTTTGGTTATTCGATCACGTATCGTGATTTCGGCGTTTTGGGCCATTTTGTAATTTCTTGAAAGTTACGTATCCGTATCTGTAATGGTTGTCTCGACCCGTTTCTTGGTCGCGTATGACTAAATATGGTATTACGTTTTCATTTAGTCGTTTATGTCGTCGTGAACTTTTCGTCATGTTCGTTCGTGCGATTTCGGAAATCGGGTCGCCGAGCCACGGCAGTTGCGGATCGCCGGACGGTGGCGGGATGGCCGGACGATTGCGGGCACCGGCCCAGGGCCAGGTGCGCGAGCCGCGTAAGCGCACGCCTTCTGGCCGGAAGGCTGTGCGCTTCGGCAGTGTAGCGCCGCCTTCTGCCTAACGACGCCTTCTCGGGCACAGGCGATGGGGTTTCGAGGTTACGGACTCGGTCGAGATCGGCGAGTAGCGCACGCTATGCCGGCGTAGCGCGCTAGTCGGCAGCGTAAGCGCCTGCCGTCGGCCGGCTAGCGTCGTTACTGGCAGGCGGTTGATCCGGTGGCTCTTTGGGCCAGTCGGCTAGCGCGAGCTTCGGCCGTAGCGCACGCTAGCGGGAGTCGAGTCGGCAGTTTGGTCGGCGGGGTTGGTAGGTGATGCCGGGTCGTGTGGGCCACGACCAGGGTACTCGGCCGATCTGGCCGATAAGCGCGCACGCTAGTCAGGAAGGCTAGCGCACGCTAGTCTGCCCGATATAAATGTGGTGGCGGTCACATTTCACTTCATTTTCACTTCCTTCCTTCTCGTCAGAGTGGGGATTCATGGGTGAAGCCATGTTGTTTAACAACAAATCCATGAAGTCCTTGAGTTCATAACATCAATCGATCGTCCGTTATCAACCTTTGATCCAGTGAATCAAGGTAATCTTCCTTAGAACCCTAATTTCGTGAATTTGGGGATTTTCGCATTTTTAAATCCGATTCGTTCCGTGTTGTTGATTAATTCATGATGGGTATGATTAATCTTGATAGTATTCTTGTGTTTAACATCATTTAATCCATTGTTCTTCGTCGAATCAAGTATAATACTTGATTTCCTTGAGTTGACTTTTTGGGGATTTGTTCTCGATCTCGTTTTCATCCGTTTTGATGAATCGATTGTGGTTAAATGATGTTGTTAAACACATTCTATGGATTGTATATCCATATTTCAACTTGGAATTCCGTTTCGTGATTTGTGGAGCGAATCGTGTTCTTGGCCGTTTTGGGAAATCGTGAACTTTCGTCATTCGTTCTTTGAATTCAACGGCTTTGAGTCGTGTTATGGAATTCATTTCATCGTTATTATTTGTCCTTCGTAGTTTATGAACGTGAGTTGGCGTTCGGTGGAGTCGGCGGGTTCGTAGTCGGTTCGGGCCAACCTACTTCGGTCGATTCTCCGCGTTGTTCTTATTCGAGGCAAGTACCTTGCCCATACTTTTCTCGTTTTATGGATATGATGATCGGTGGTCGTCTTGATGTGTTTGTTTGGTTATTTGAAATGAAGTTTCAAAGGATTTCGGTTTGGCCTCGTTAAAGGCTTTCTTTCAAAACGCGTGTGTTTTGTGAACGGTGTTTTGAGAATTGATTATGATTTGATTATTTTGAACGTTGAAGGATTTTATGATGATACTCCTATGTGTTTAAAGTTATGGAATCGTGTATTCCGTATTTAATCTTGTTATTGTGTTTTTGAAGAGTTTGGTAATGGTGTCGAGTTAATGGCCATCTCTAGTGAGTATTCTTAATGAACTTACATTCTTAGCATGTTAGTATTGCATGAGTAACGTGTGTGTGTGTATGCTCACTACGGGTTAGATCCGACGGGGTCTCGGTAGGGGTCCACGGAGGTGTGGATCGGCGAGCTTTGCTTTTAACCACTACGGGTTAGATCCGACGGGGTCTCGGTAGGGTCCACGGAGGTGTGGATCGACGGTTAATTGTGGTGCATTTTACAAATGTGATTCGATATTGGCATTTAGGAAATGAGTGTTTTGGGCTGTGTTTTCATGATTGCATGCATCGACTAAGTGTGTAAGAGGTAAGTGTTCGTTTGGCTTACTTGGCTAGGATGGCACTAGAGTATTTTGTTGTTTGTTTTAAATCCTTTATTTGTGGATTTTGATGTTGGGAGGCAGCCTTGTGGTCGTTCTTGTATCTTGTGAGTTGATGAGATTTGGGGCTAAAATCCCAATGGTTTTGTAAAAGTCGTTTTATGGATTTGGGGCTAAAATCCCAACGGTTTGGTAAATGTCATTTTTCGGAAAGTAAACCTTTGGGGCGGTGACCCCTTTTGTCTTTTGGATTTTGAAAAGTAGGATTTGATAATCCTAAATCGTTTTCTATTAAAACTCTCGATGGCATTCTAAACCGTTTTATAAATTATTTCCATTGATTTATGATATTTCGATTTTGAAATGTTTTCTCAAATTCTTGCCTCGAGAAGTGCTTTTCGTTTCGTTTGGAACCTTGTTATTCGTGGAATGTGAATTGTATGGCTCGTATTTGCACTTTGTTCTTGCACTAGCAAAACAGTGGAGTTTTGCTAACCCCCGAGTATTCGGGGGGTGGATGTCTGTTTTTGCATTCAGGTTTTGGAGCATAACACAGGGTCGGCACGAAGGATGATGAAAGATGATCGATACTAATCACATGAGGAACCGTACATCGTGTGTTGGTTCATTGTACTTTATTTTCATTTCTTTGTATTGTTCCGTTATGCAGGTGTAGTTGTATTTTGTCCCCTGCGTGGGCATGAGTTGTATTTGAGTTGTATGTATTTGTGGAAAGACCAAATCGGTCTACTGAGTCATTGTAGCCTTGAAGGCATTGTCGAGATGTTAAACGTTGTTACCAGCCTGGTAGATCCTCGAGGAGAGGGTCTACGGCGTGTAATATCCCTGAGTGGATTGGGGGTGTTACATAAATGGTATCGGAACTTAGGTTGAGGAAACCTAGGCTGTCGGGTCAAGTCGTGTTGTTTGAGTCTTGTTTCGTCGGATTTTATCTGACTGAGTCGTGTCGCGACGCGTCGGTTGAGTTTGTTGGTCGTGATTAGTATCGTGGGGCGATCATCATCTTCGTGCGACCTGTGGAAGTAAGTCTCCCTTCTTCGTGTTGTATCTCGTGTGACACGAGCTATTTTTATGATTATTTGTTAAGTGGTGGAATCCTTATGTGAATTTTGATTTCACGATATGTATTTAGTCGACTTTCGTATTTGATTTATACGAGGAGTGTCGTCGCTTGTGATGTCTTTTTATTGTTGTTTTTCTCCGTTATTGATGATTTTCGAATCGATTTGCACGTTTTACAAGTCTCTTGTGGAAGCTTTGTGCTTATACGCGTTCGACTTGTTCACTAGCCAGTGCGGGAGAGTATTTTATCAGTGGTTTTGTTCTGAATGTGGTATTTTATCGTTTATTTCCGTTTAAAGACATATATTGTCTTGATTTTAAACGTTTTGATGCGTGTGCTAGGAGTTGTTTTAGTGAACGTCGATATGTGTGAGTTTTGGGCATTCTGGCCTATTGAATTTTTTGAAAACCTTGAGTATCTTAGAAAAACAAATTCCGAGACATACTTTTCAAATGAGTTATTTTCTTGTGGTACATCCTAGATGCCACAATATATTTCAAAATTTTTCTACCTCGAGGACCAAAATGTTTTGAGATATTTTCAACACTTTTATTTAGACCCGAGGGTCGAATATTTTGAAAGTTTTCACTAAGAGAAAGTGTCCTCATTTTTATCAAATGCGAAATGGTTCTCCAATGTCTCGATAATGATGTTTCAAGTTTGTACTTTTTGAAAGGTGATACTCAAGATCAACCGGTGTTCTTCTAAAATTATTTTCAAGATGAGGTTTTCGTTTTTAAAACCTATCCATTCCCGTTTGAGGGCTGGGTATGTATGTGTGATGTTCACGTTGTCATTTTGATACTTTCTCCCGAGTATGACCGAATTGGCGGTGTGAGTGTTGAGTCGTTTTCCACACATTTGTTGTGTTAGCCCCTTGTGAGAGGTGGGATGTCGGTGTTGAATATTGTCGCCTCGTGGTGATTTCTGCGTTGTCGCGCAAGTGCGAGCTGTTAGAGCTTGGGTTGGTATGACCGTGTGCATCGGTGATGGTTCCGTTATGTGTCGGTTGTTTAATGTCTTGTTACCTTGCTCTCGTTTTGTGAATTTCGTGGACGAGGTCGGAGGTAATGCCCGTACTATTTTGACTTCCGTATTTTCTCTTTCTCCAGTCTATCGATTCGCTCATGTTCGTTGGCACTTTATGAACTTGTTCTATATTTTGATTTCATCGTCCGAACGAGCTGTGATCTTGTTGTGGGTCGATCTGGTTATCGATGTTACTTTTTGAGTTGATTCGATTCTTGTGAACCTTGTTTGGGAGTGACACCATCTGGTTCTATTAGTTCTTTTATTTGAAGTGGATCGGATTTGGAACCCTTATGTTTTCGACTCTGTCGACTCATTTATGTTCGTTGATATTTCTGAGCTTGTCCTGCCCCTTGTTTTTGTTTATCGAACGAGTGTGGTATTGTTTCGGAATAACTCGTTTGTCGTTGTAACTTTTTAATCGCTATTCCCTTTCCTGTGGACCTTATGGGAATGCATGTCTTGTAGTTCTCACGGATCATCACGGGGTTGTTGTTTGAACTTTATTGTTCTTCGTGATTCGAACACGATTCTTCGATTTTTGTTGTCTCGATCGTTGTGGTTTGATCGTTTGATTGTTCGTTTTTATTGACCTCGTTCCTTGATTGGTGAACATTCAGGCTCCTTCGTAATTCCCTTCAGTTCGGGAAATTAGTTTCGTTTTCGATCTTCCAGCCCTTAGGCGGTGGGATTCCGTGTTTGTTCAGCGGTTGACTCGCGTTTTGATTGATGTACCGTTGGGTTGGTCAATCATATTGATTTTCGTTCGTTGTGTTTTGTGATTGTCGGATAATTGACTTGGCTATATTATCCGTTTGATGACGCTTGTCGTTTGTTGGTTTTATTATATCCCTAACGGCGACGTCGTGTTGGTCGCCGTGGAGCGTGTTTACACGCCGTATATTCCTTCGCGTTGTTTGTAACATTTCGCCGTTGGGCGTTAGTTGCGCATTCTTGTGTATCTCGTTGAGTTTTTCCTGGCGGAATATTTCTTCTCCCTACTTGTTTTAAGTTTCGGGACGAAACTTCTTTTAAGGAGGGTAGAATGTAATATCATGAATTTTCTATTTTCGGTAAATTTCTTTTTTTCGGTCGGAGTCCGTTTTGACGACTCGCTCATGTCCGTTTCGTCATTCTGAGAATGATTAATTCTACACTTTTTGACATCCGAGTTCGTTTCGGTGTCGTTTTGTTGAGTTCCGTGCTTTTTAGCGACTTTTTCCGCGCTTGAGTTCGATTCTTGCGAATCTCGTTCAAGCTAACATTTGAGTTTCCCATAAGTCCGTTTAACTTTGTTAGACGTGTTGTGAACCGGTTTGGTTATTCGATCACGTATCGTGATTTCCGGCGTTTTGGGCCATTTTGTAATTTCTTGAAAGTTACGGGTATCCGTATCTGTAATGGTTGTCTCGACCCGTTTCTTGGTCGCGTATGACTAAATATGGTATTACGTTTTCATTTCGAGTCGTTTATGTCGTCCGTGAACTTTTCGTCGTGTTCGTTCCGTGCGATTTCGGAAATCGGGTCGCCGAGCCACCCGGTTGCGGGGCGCCGGACGGTGGCGGGGATCGCCGGACGATTGCGGGCACCGGCCGGACGGTGCGCGAGAACCGCGTAAGCGCATGCTACGGCCGGAAAGGCTGCGCTTAACCGGCAGTGTAGCGCCACCTGCGCTTTGCCGCTTATTGCTCGGGCACAGCGGATGGGGTTTCGAGGTTCGGACTCGGTCGGGATCGGCGGGTAGCGCACGCTACGCCGGCGTAGCGCGCGCTAGTCGGCAGCGTAAGCGCCGTCGGCCGGCTAGCGTACGTTACTGGCCGGCGATTCGATCCGGTGGCTGCTGGGCCAGTCAAAGCTGGCAGCCTTCGGCCGTAGCGCACGCTAGCGGGAGTCGGCAGAGTTTGGTCGGCGGGGTTGGTAGGTGATGCCGGGTCGTGTGGGCCCCGACCGAGGGTACTCGGCGATCTGGGCCGATAGCGCACGCTAGTCGGGAAGGCTAGCGCGCACGCTAATCTGCCCGATATAAATGTGGTGGCGGTCACATTTCACTTCAATTTTCACTTCCTTCCTTCTCCGTCCGCGAGTGGGGATTCATGGGTGACGAAGCCATGTTGTTTAACAACAAATCCATGAAGTCCTTGAGTTCATAACATCAATCGATCGTCCGTTATCAACCTTTGATCCAGCGAATCAAGGTAATCTTCCTTAGAACCCTAATTTCGTGAATTTGGGGATTTTTGCATTTTCGTCCGATTCGTTCCGTGTTGTTGATTAATTCATGATGGGTATGATTAATCTTGATAGTATTCTTGTGTTTAACATCATTTAATCCATTGTTCTTCGTCGAATCGAAGTATAATTCTTGATTTCCTTCGAGTTGACTTTTTGGGGATTTGTTCTCGATCTCGTTTTTCATCCGTTTTGATGAATCGATTGTGGTTAAATGATGTTGTTAAACACATTCTATGGATTGTATATCCATATTTCAACTTGGAATTCCGTTTTCGTGATTTGACGGAACGAATCGTGTTCTTGGCCGTTTTGGGGGAAATCCGTGAACTTTCGTCATTCGTTCTTTGAATTCAACGGCTTTGAGTCGTGTTATGGAATTCATTTCATCGTTATTATTTGTCCTTCGTAGTTTATGAACGTGAGTTGGCGTTCGGTGGAGTCGGCGGGTTCGTAGTCGGTTCGGGCCAACCTACTTCGGTCGATTCTCCGCGTTGTTCTTATTCGAGGCAAGTACCTTGCCCATACTTTTCTCGTTTATGGATATGATGATCGGTGGTCGTCTTGATGTGTTTGTTTGGTTATTTGAAATGAAGTTTCAAAGGATTTGATTTGGCCTCGTTAAAGGCTTTCTTTCAAAACGCGTGTGTTTTGTGAGCAGTGTTTTGAGAATTGATTATGATTTGATTATTTTGAACGTTGAAGGATTTTATGATGATACTCCTATGTGTTTAAAGTTATGGAATCGTGTATTCCGTATTTAATCTTGTTATTGTGTTTTTGAAGAGTTTGGTAATGGTGTCGAGTTAATGGCCATCTCTAGTGAGTATTCTTAATGAACTTACATTCTTAGCATGTTAGTATTGCATGAGTAACGTGTGTGTGTGTATGCTCACTACGGGTTAGATCCGACGGGGTCTCGGTAGGGGTCCACGGAGGTGTGGATCGACGAGCTTTGCTTTTAACCACTACGGGTTAGATCCGACGGGGTCTCGGTAGGGGTCCACGGAGGTGTGGATCGACAGTTAATTGTGGTGCATTTTACAAATGTGATTCGATATTGGCATTTCCGGAAATGAGTGTTTTGGAACTGTGTTTTCATGATTGCATGCATCGACTAAGTGTGTAAGAGGTAAGTGTTCGTTTGGCTTACTTGGCTAGGATGGCACTAGAGTATTTTGTTGTTTGTTTTAAATCCTTTATTTGTGGATTTTGATGTTGGGAGACGAGCCTTGTGGTCGTTCTTGTGTCCTATGAGTTGAAGAGATTTGGGGCTAAAATCCCAATGGTTTTGTAAAAGTCGTTTTATGGATTTGGGGCTAAAATCCCAACGGTTTGGTAAATGTCATTTTTCGGAAAGTAAACCTTTGGGGCGGTGACCCCTTTTGTCTTTTGGATTTTGAAAAGTAGGATTTGATAATCCTAAATCGTTTTCTATTAAAACTCTCGATGGCATTCTAAACCGTTTTATAAATTATTTCCATTGATTTATGATATTTCGATTTTGAAATGTTTTCTCAAATTCTTGCCTCGAGAAGTGCTTTTCGTTTCGTTTGGAACCTTGAGGATTCCTGGTTATTGTTATTCGTGGAATGTGAATTGTATGGCTCGTATTTGCACTTTGTTCTTGCACTAGCAAAACAGTGGAGTTTTGCTAACCCCCGAGTATTCGGGGGGTGGATGTCTGTTTTTGCATTCAGGTTTTGGAGCATAACACAGGGTCGGCACGAAGGATGATGAAAGATGATCGATACTAATCACATGAGGAACCGTACATCGTGTGTTGGTTCAGTTGTACTTTATTTTCCGCTGCTGTATTGTTCCCGTTGTACGGGTGTAGTTGTATTTTGTCCCCTACGTGGGCATGAGTTGTATTTGAGTTGTATGTATTTGTGGAAAGACCAAATCGGTCTACTGAGTCATTGTAGCCTTGAAGGCATTGTCGAGATGTTAAACGTTGTTACCAGCCTGGTAGATCCTCGAGGAGAGGGTCTACGGCGTGTAATATCCCTGAGTGGATTGGGGGTGTTACAACGCGTAGCCCCCGCGCTTGCCTCATAAGGATCGACTAATAGGTCGGTAACAATCACCTCGCCAGAAGGAGGATGGGATGAGGAATCTACAATTATTAGAGGGATCCCAGAAGGAGGGTAGAAGGTATATCACCTAGCTCCGACCAGTCTATATTACCCATAAGCTCATCTACGAGATAAAGGGAAGAGCCTATATCTCGCTCCGACCTACCACCTGAATCCCCATCGGAAGGAGATAAACCTTCCAGAAAAGAATCCACGACCGATTGATCGAAGATATTTACGGAGTCAGAATCAGATGACATCGCAAAATGAACAAAAAAAGGGGGGATGGGGAGAAAGAAGAAAAAAATACAAAAGAGGAGAAGAGGCGAGGGTACTTAGATAAACATACCCATGAGCTGGGCAGGAAGAAGATCGTCGGAGACGGAGAGGAAGGTCGCTGATGGAAACGGTAGCTACAATCGAAAAATGCCGGAGAAGTCGCAAGTTCTAAACGTAGGAAAAGCCACGAAGCAGAAATGAGACAGAAGCAGGTAGCCCTCCTTTTATAAGAGAAATGAACAAAAATCGAGAAGAGAAGGGACAATCTAGAGCGTCCGATGATCTTTTCAAATGAATGGCCCAGATCCAACGCTGCCCTGATAGACATATAGCAGGTTGACACCTGGACCTAGGTACAAAGGTGCGACGGTTGGGAAATGGGATTTGAGAGAAGAAACGGCGCGGTTATGAATACGCACAAATTCAGAGACGAATCATTGTTACCTGGGAACCAGATCCCCAAGGAATTATCATATGAAGGTCGCCAGTTCGAAATGTAATATCCATAATTTTTTTTATTATTATTATTATAATTAATATTATTATTATTATTATTTTTGTTATTACTAAATTATTTGTACATTTAATTTTAATTGAAGAATCCATTTATTAATCCAATCCAATATTAACTGATCTATTAAATTTCAAACCAGTTATATCTTTAATTAGGCCCAATCATCTAAATTTAATTTTTGACTTAACTTAAACCCGTTCATAGTTCAAAACTGAGAGTCGATTCCTATTCTTCTCACCTAGAAAAGATGGCGTTACTTTTCATCAATCACACATTATCTTCACACATTTATCATGAACGTTTCAAGAATTTAATTAGAAAATTTATTACACAGTAAGTAACTGCAAATGCTATATATAAACATAAATTAAAACCTTGAAAATAAACAGAAGCCGCCAAGCAAGTACTGTAAGTAACTGTAAAGTACTGCATCTAATATTGGTACTGCATAGAACGCGCCACTATATATATATATATATATAAAATAATAATAATAATAATAATAATAATAATAATAATAATAATAATAATAATAATAATAAAGATGGACAATAGCGGCGATTAACTATCGCCGCCGCATCGCCGCTAATCTGCGGCCAACCATCCAAACACCTGAAACAGCCTGGACCAGAACAACCTTCCACCTCTCTTTTCCGAAACGAGATCGGCGATAACCCATCAAACCCGAGCTGGCTTCAATTTCTCCAGGTGACGAACAATCGCCGAAAACCACCACCATCCATTGCTCTTGCCGCTGCTTGTGCTCTGCCCATCCGCGGTCGCGACCCTCCGGCATCCCGCCGATCATTGAGAATTTGTGAGAGATAAGGGCAAAAAAAGAAAAAGCAGAAGATTGATGGGGAGAGAGAGAAAACGGGCAGAGTAGAAGAAAGGAAGAGCGGCGTGTGGTGTGGGATGGATCTGACCTAGTGTTGGATTGTATATCCCAATACTTTTTAATTTAACACCTGAGTTCTTTTATTTTCTACAAAATTACATGTCTCGTATGTATTTTACATGTTATTTGGCGTATATTATAAATTATGATGTGATTATCATGTCATACAAACAGAACAGAAAAAATTGTACTTCCGGTACACAGAACATTTAGCCTTCGGACTCTGTTAGCCTTCGGGCTCAGATCGCCTTCGGGTTTCGAGTACTCCGTGTACAAATACACGTAAAAACAGAACATAAATATTATGTATTCAATTATTCGTGATATATTCATATGTGACATGTATAACCTCACTAAGCTCAAGCTTACCCCGAATTTTTTTTAAAATGTTTTTAGGTTAATGAAGCGGGCGTGGTACCGGTGGAAGATGGTATCCATATAAGCATCAAACTCTTAATATTATTAATTATATTTTAATTTACGAGAAATCTTTTAATTTGTAATTTGAAGGTTTTGCGAACGTTAACAATTGCCTTAGTTTCTATAAATGATGAATGTTCGGTATAACTTTACGTAATTAGATGTAGTATAAATTATGTACTTAATATTTTGGTTGCATTTTAAATTGGAGTTTTCGTTAATTCCTTACATTTATTTTTTACTTTGAATTTTTGTTTAAAAAATAGTTCTTCTTCCTAATGATATTTATGTGATATTATATTATTATATAGCTTCCGCAAGTTATTATTTTATTTAAAGTAAATTTTTAAATTAAGATAATTAAAGTTGTAAAAAAAATATGGATGTTTTCAAGATTTAATTATAATTAATATTAGAATGTTACACGAAACAAGTCTTACTCTACTAGGTCTTACAGCTCGACTAGAGTATGGGGGACTGGTTGATAGGATGACAAATGTGAACCTCCCAAAAACTCGGTCTAAGGAACCCAAGAACGGGCAGGCCTACCGACCTCTAGGTAAAAAGGGAAGCGCTGACGAAAGGAGTCTGACCTAACTGATCTTATCCTGAGCTCGGTAAACATCATGCGAATATCGGCAGAAGATTAACAGACCTACCGACCTCCTATTAGGAAAGGAATGTCCCAGCAAATGAAGTCCCCTCATAAAAGAGTCCGACCTATGCGACCCCACCCCGAGCTGGGAGGGGTCCGAACTCATAAGGATAAAACTCTGAAAGGCTAGGATGTTACTTATCTGACAAAAATTCCAGAAATCCAGGGATGGATAGCTGCACCCGAAAGCACCAGATATTCAGGGATTGGCGGCCGTAGCCCAAATCCCCAAATATCAGGGATTTCCCCTAAAAACTAGGAAGAATCCTTTCCTCCCTTCTATAAATAAGGGAGAAGTCTTTCTTCCAAAAGATAAGTGATCAGAAATACTTAGAGAGAGAAATACTGAGACAGAGAAACATTTAGAGAGAGAAGCATTTCACATATTCGGGTTTTCATAGACAAACTTCTGTGAATAACCCAATTCTTGGTGACCGATCAGCTCGGTTACATCACTAGGTATTTATAAAAAGGATAGTATTTAACTAATCTACTATAAATATATTATTTTTTAATAAAAATAAATATATTTATCTCAGAGTCTTAGTGGGCTAGTGGTAGAGTGGTGTTGCTCGGAGGTCAAAGATCACGGGTTTAAATCCCACCGACACTACTAGATTGTGTGTGAGTAAAAAAGAATACATTTATTTGAAAAAAATATATAATAGTAGTTTTTGGACCATCTAATTGCAATCACATTCCATAAAATAGTAGCTTTTATTAGGAATTTTAAATTAAGAATCTATATTTAACATTAATATGTACAAATGGATAAGATTTAACTAATATACCCATAAATATAATTTTAGTACTAAAAAATCTATATATCAAATAATTTTGTACTTAGTTAATATACCCTAATTTTGATATATATTACCATTAAATCAATATACGAGAATAATCGTGGAAATAATATATATATATATATATAATATTTTATAATTAATATTCCATAAATATGAGTTTAACACTGTAGAACCTATTTATTATTATATATAGACGGTTCCTACGACATATTAATGTAACACAAATTTGATGAGAGATTTAGTTTTTTACTTCTCCGTGTAATTTTTCAAAAAAATGTGGTGGAGATATTTTACACGTACTCTCCCACAAAGATTCATCAAAAACTTCCATCATAAAATAGTTTCGATTTGTATTTAAGGTCCTTCAGTTAAAATCCTTTGATAGGTATAGGATTGATGAAGATGGAAATTGACTAAATTTTATTAGAAATAAAGGATAGTGGCCCGATTCGAGAGGGGCACTGTCTCCTGTTTACAAAAACAAGGAAATCAAAAGATAATTCTCAATGCCAAACATGAAGCACTAGCCACCTATTTATACTAATCAAATACTAGAATTATGGGTAGAAATTAAGGCAGGATCCTACACCCTAATTTCCTGGCTAATCATAAATCAAATTGATTGCCTAAAATCATGTAGTGATTTGGCAGGCCCCACTTTTGCAGCTGTGCCTAAAATCATGCAGTGATTTGACAGAGAGGATTCAGCCAGTTTCCAAAGATGGAATACAGTTGCCCCACTTTTGCAGTTGTGACCCGGTCTTTCCTTCTTGAGTACACATTCAATGGTGGATCTTTATCATTACTTCCCTCCCGGTAAAACGTCTTGTCCTCAAGACAGAATGTAGGAAATTGCTCAGCTACTAGATCATAGGTTTCCCATGTTGCCTCTTCTACAGGCCGATTACACCATGAAATCAACAATTCGAGGACAGGTTGGCCAGCTTCACAGACCCATCGATGGGTGATGGCTGAGTTAGGTTGTAAATCAATTTCCCAGTCTTTGGTGATGGGTAATGGGGTAACTGGTATCGAAGAAAAAGAGCCATGGACAGGTTTAAGCATCGAAATATGAAATACCAGGTGGATTCTAGCTTCGGGTGGTAATTCCAGCTCATAAGCAACTGGACCCACTGCTCTTTTAACACGATATGGTCCAAAAAATCTTGGAGACAACTTCTCATAATGACGTTTAGCCAAACTCTTTTGGCGATACGGTTGAATCTTCAAGAAGACATAATCACCAACCTGAAACGTGAGTTCCCGTTGCTTCTGATTTGCTTGGTTTCTCATTCCATCTTGGGCCTTTTGGAGGTTTTGGCGAAGAAGCTTTATCATATCATCCCGATCAACTAATTGTTGTTCTAGCTCTGCGTTTTTTGTTTCGCCTGCCGCATAGGGGAACAACGAAGGGGGTTCTCGACCATACACAGCAGAGAATGGAGTTGTGCCGGTGGCCGTGTGGTACCCCGTGTTATATGAATATTCGGCCCAAGGTAAGTACGCACTCCATTTGGTTGGTTGTTCATAGAGCTGTTATTCGAGCCGAGCCGAGCTCGAGTACTTGATGCTCGAGCTCGGCTCGAGCTCTTAACGAGCCGAGCTCGGCTCGATAACACTAACGAGTAAAGAGATGAGCTTGACTCGACTCGTAAACGAGTCTAACGAGCCTAACGAGCCTATCGAGCCGAGCCGAGCCCAACGAGCCTAATGTAATTATAAGAAAAATCTTAGTTATCAAGCCTAACAAGTCGAGTTCGAGCCGGCTCGTTAATAAATCGAGCAACAAGTCGAGCTCGAGCTCGGCTCATTTAATATTCGAGTCGAGCTTTAACGAGCCTTAACGAGCCGAGCCGAGCCGAGCTTTCGAGCAGCTCGTTTCGCATAACAGCTCTAGTTGTTCACTAGCAAAGCAATGTAAGTAAGCTTCTAGGCAGCGATTCAGAACTTCAGTTTGACCATCCGTTTGAGGGTGGTAACTTGTACATATCTTTAGTTTCGTCTGACTTAATCGGAACAATTCTTGCCAAAAGTTGCTGAGGAAGACAACATCTCGATCAGACACGATGGATCGGGGAAAGCCATGCAACCTCACTATTTCTCTACAAAAAACCGTTGCTACTCCTTTAACCTATAGGGATGGGATAAGCAAATGAAGTGAGCATATTTGCTTAAACGATCCACTACAACTAAAATAGTGTCAAAACGACTAGATGGCGGTAATCCAACGATAAAATCCATGGAAACATCTTCCTAAATTCGATTGGGAATGGGTAGGGGCTGAAGTAATCCTGCTGGATCCAACGTCTGATACTTTTGTTGCTGACAAATTAAACATTGCTGGACAAACTCCTTCACATCCTGTTTCATCTTTGGCCAATAGTAACGAGAAGAGAGTCTTTTGTAGGTTTTTAAAAAACCTCCATGACCACCGATTGGGGTGTCATGTGCTTCTTATAACAACTTGAGTTTGAGATTGTGTATCTCCGGAATCACCATCCGCCCATGATGAAACAAAAGTTGATCCACCAGCGAGAAGTCAGGAACGGATGAAGGATCTGTTTGCAACTTTGTGATCAGTTCGCTAGTAAATGAATCAGTTTGCAACCCTGCCTTGATATCAGCTACCTCAACACAAAAAGGGATGATAAGCGTTAAAAATTCTCTAGAGTGGGGTCGGCGAGACAGGGCATCTGCCCCCTTGTTCTCTTTCCCAGCCTTATGAACAATTGAAAAATCATAAGGCATGAGTTTTAGCAAAAGCCTTTGCTGCTCTGTAGTGGTGATGCGTTGTTCTAATAAGAACTTAAGGGTATAGTGATCGGTGCGAATGAGAAAATGTCGGCCAAGCAAGTAATGGCTCCATTTCTGGACCGCGAGGACTAATGCCAACAGCTCCCTATCGTATGCCGATTTAAAGCGGTTAGATGGGGAGAATCCTTTACTGAAATAAGCCACGAGATGGTCCTCTTGTGATAGTATCGCCCCGACCCCATCTGATGATGAATCACATTCTATAACAAAGGGTTTAGAGAAATCTGGTAACCTCAAAACAGGTGTAGTCAACAACGCCTGTTTCAGATCATTAAAGGCCTTAAGGGCTTCCTCCGACCAAAGAAACCCGTCCTTCTTGGTCAATGCAGTAAGTGGTCGGGCTATAAGTCCATAATTTCGGACAAAATGCCTATAATAGCCGGTTAACCCAAGGAAATCTCTCACCTCTTTTACTGTTGATGGAATGGGCCACGACTTTACTGCTGAAATCTTTTCTTACTCCACACCAACTCCTTTCGATCTGATTGAATGTCCCAAAAACACAACTTGTTTTTGCCCAAAACAACACTTCGATAATTTGGCAAAGAATCGGCTGTCATGCAGCAATTTCAAGACCTGTTCTAGGTGAGACTTGTGCTGCTCCATACTTGAGCTGTAAATTAAAATGTAATCAAAGAACACAAGTATAAAACGTCATAAATAAGGACGAAATAAATCGTTCATAACAGCCTGAAACGTGGAAGGAGCGTTAGTTAAACCAAAAGGCATAACTTTAAACTCGTAATGACCCGAATGGGTTCGAAAAGTTGTCTTTCAATATCCGGAGATACCACTCGGATTTGATAATAGCCCGATCGCAAATCGAGTTTTGAAAACACCGTAGCTCCATACAATTCATCAAGTAACTCATCAATGTTAGGTATTGGGTATTTATCAGCTATAGTTATCTTGTTAAGAGCCCGATAATCGACGCACATTCGCCACGTATTGTCCTTCTTCTTCACTAGTAAAATCGGGCTTGAAAAAGGACTTGTGCTCGGTTGTATAAAACCGGCTGCCATCAATTGTTCCACCTGTTTTTATATATCAGCTTTTTGGGAGTGAGGGTAACGGTAAGGGCGGATATTGGGTGGGGTTGAGTTTGGCAAGAGCGGGATTGAATGATCTTGTGATCTAATGAGGGGTAAGTCTTGTGGTTCTTCAAAAACAGCCATGTATTGTATAACAATAGGCTGAAGTGGGGCTGGTATACATGGTGGAATTTCTGGATCAATGGCTAGGTGTTGGAAACTAGATGAGATTTGAGGGCGGTATGAAATGCCTTGTAGTTTATATCGCTTTCCATCAATTGAAAAAATCATGAATAATTCCTTCCAGTTAGCTTGAACCGTATTTAATGTAGCTAACCATTGAATACCCAAAACTAGATCAGCTCCCCTAAGAGAAAAAGGATGGAAATCTTGAATGATTTTGAGGTCATTAATCTGTATAGAGAGATTTTTGCAGATTTGACCACATCTTATTACATCCCCATTACCGATTTGAACACCTAAAGGCGATACCAGCTGAGTAGTCAGCTTAAGTTCATTCGCCAAAACATCTGAAATGAAATTGTGTGTAGAACCTCCATCAATTAAAATTAGAACTTCAGTAGAGTGAAGCATACTGTGGACCTTCATCGTGATAGGATGCGACTTCCCCAGAATGGCATGTAAACTGATTTCAGCAGTTTCTTCACGGTCAGAATCAGGGTCGGTTAGATCTGTTGTAAATGATTCTTCGACATCCTCATTAGCCTCTAAAACCTTGAAGGTACCAGTTTTGCAATGATGTCCTGGTCCGTATTTATCGCCAGACCTGACGCATTCCCCTTTAAGGAATCGGTTTTGTTTTTCTGTTTCGAAAGTTCGGAGAGTATTTTTCGGTTGGGTTGGTGTTTGGCTTGGGGTGAAAGTTGTTGGTTTAGAATCCGGCTGAGGGAGTTTCGAATTTAGGGTCCAAGAAGCATTTTTTCCAGGTCGGTGGGTGGTGAGTTTAGATTCAAACTCTATAGCCAGACTCGTGGCACTATATACCGTACGGGGCTTATGAATTCGTACATCTGATTTTAATTCATCTTTGAGGCCATTTAGGAATACCCCCAAAAGACAATGATCAGGCCAATTAGAAACCCCAGAGGATCTCTTAACGAACTCCTGTCGATATTCCTGTACCAAACCAGTTTGTTTAATGCTACAAAGGAACTCATCCGGGTTCTGGAATTCGGTCGGGCCAAAGTTTTTGGTTAATGCCTGGACTAATTCTTCCCAAAAAATGATTTGACCGTTAGAGAGCCATGAATAGAGGTCCAAGGCATCCCCTTCTAAGTGCATTGAAGCTATCTCTACCTTCTTTTCATCCGGTATTTGATAGTGAAGTATATTTCCGCTTCGCGAGGGTCTCCTGATGCGACCCCCACACGACACGCTATGGTAACCGACACCGCTAGATGAATTCGTTCCCAGGATGTTTCCAAAATAAGCAAAATGGGGCTTTACTTCCAAACCTCTACGTGACACGCCGTAGCAACTCGGAAGGGGTGGAATATAAATACTAACAAGATTGCACTTGATAAGTATATAAATCACACAAGGGATGTTTTGGAGACACACTCAACAAAACAAGAAAGCACTCACAAAGGTTTGTTAATACACACTCTCAAATTCATAAAATCTTTTGGTGTCCTCTTCTGACGAAACTTGAAATTTATTTATAGAAATCTTACACCTAACTCTAGTGTGAACAAGGAAACAACTAGAAACCTACAAAATAGAAAAATCAACATTCAAAGATCCTAAAATCTGATACAAAGTCAGTCAACAAATGTTTAGGGGACAAAATATCAAAGACCAAGATTTTAAAGTGTGAAAACAAGGACAACAAGTCACCATAAATCCAATGCTGTCTGTTTTATCATTTCTTAGCTCCAATGTCTCCGAATTTGGTCCTATGGTCTGAACAATATTTGTAGCTCTCTTTCTTAGCTTTCCATAGACACTTGAATCACCTGAATCGGATTTCGTACGAGTAAGTTATGGCCAAAATACGAGACTGCTGTGTGTCAGTCTTACGCGCGGGAATTTGCATCCTTGTTTGTTTGTTCGTCTTTTCCGATCGTCTTCGACATTAATATTACGACTTCGATTATATACAACTCAAAATATAAAAATACAACTCAAGAAATACAATTCAAATTAAAATACACCAAGATAAAATAAACGAAAAACTTATTGTTCGACAACTTCGACACTACTCACGAATTTGTTGTCTTTGATAACATAGTTATTTTTAAACATATCAATGACGAGTGTCGATAAATTATTTTTGAACTTCTTTGATCGAGACCTCGTTATTGGTCCAGTCGGCATGCTCAAGTCCTCATCCGGGTTCGTCATAATATCTTGATTCACATCATTCCCCCGTTCCTCAAAAGGATTCGTCCTCGAATCTGAAATTTCAAAAGGACTTAAGTCAGCGACATTGAAAGTAGTGGAAACATTATACTCACCAGGTAGATCTACTTTATAGGCATTGTCGTTAATCCGCTCTAAGATCTGGAATGGTCCATCTCCCCTTGGCATTAGCTTTGATTTTCTTTGAATGGGAAATCGTTCTTTCCTCAAATGAACCCAAACCCAATCACCTGGTTCAAAGAGTACTTGTTTGCGTCCCTTGTTCTTCATTCTTGCATTGTGTTCGTTGCGCTTCTCAATTTGTTCACGAACTTTGGCATGTAATTGCTTCACCATCTCTGCCTTTTCTTGCCATCAAGGTTACTCCGTCATCTATTGGAATAGGCAACAAGTCTAAAGGAGTTATTGGATTAAAACCATACACGATTTCAAATGGCGAAAATGTCGTAGTAGAATGTACGGTTCGATTATAGGCAAACTCGATAAATGGTAAAGATGTTTCCCAATTTTTCAAATTTTTGTTAACAATAGTTCGCAACAATTGACCAAGCGTTCGGTTAACAACCTCGGTTTGACCATCAGTTTGGGGATGACATGTTGTAGAATAAAGCAATTTCGTCCCCAATTTTGCCCATAAGACTCTCCAAAAATGACTCAAAAATTTGGTATCTCTATCGAATACGATGCTTTTGGGCATACCATGCAAACGAACAATTTCTTTGGAAAATAGATTAGCAATATGTGTGGCGTTGTCCGTTTTATGACATGCAATGAAGTGTGCCATTTTGCTAAATCTATCAACTACAACAAAAATGGAGTCACAACCGGATTTCGCCCTGGGTAATCCTAATACAAAGTCCATAGAAAGATCAACCCAAGGTTCGGAAGGTACCGGAAGTGGCATATACAAACCATGCGGCAACACTCGTGATTTTGCTTTCCTACAAACAATGCATGAATTTACAACTTTAAAAACATCATGTTTCATTTTTGGCCAAAAGAAATGTTCATGCAATATTTCGTAAGTTTTAGCAATCCCAAAATATCCCATTAGACCTCCACTATGTGCTTCTCTTACCAATAATTCCCGTGTTGAACAAAAAGGAATGCAAAGTTTATTTTCACGGAACAAGAATCCATTATCCCGATAAAATTTTTCTACTCCTTTTTCTACTTAGCGACATAAATATCGTGGAAATCTTTATCCCCCTCATATGCTTCTTTCAATAAATCAAATCCCAAAAGTTTACAAGAAAGTGTATTGAGTAATACATACCTTCTTGACAAAGCGTCGGCGACAATGTTTTCCTTACCTTGTTTGTATTTGATGATGTAAGGAAAGGATTCAATTTCCTCTATCCACTTGGCATGTCTCTTGCTCAATTTACCCTGTCCTTTGAGATGCTTTAAGGATTCATGATCGGTATGAATCACGAACTCCTTAGGCCATAGGTAGTGTTGCCACGTACGTAGGGCTCGAACCAAAGCATACAATTCCTTGTCATAGGTCGGGTAATTCAATGTAGCTCCTCCAAGTTTCTCACTAAAATAGGCTATCGGCCTTTTTCCCTGCATTAATACTGCTCTTATTCCTACTCCTGAAGCATCACACTCAATTTCAAAAGTGTTAGAAAAATCAGGTAATGCCAAGACAGGTGCGGTGCACAATTTATCTTTCAGAGTGTTAAATGCTTTTTCTTGTTCATTTCCCCAATTAAACTTAGCATGTTTCTTGACAAGTTCGTTTAATGGGGCTGCAATTGTGCTAAAATCTTTTACGAAGCGTCGGTAAAACCCTGCTAGGCCATGGAAACTTCTTACCTCGGATGCGTTCGTCGGTCCAAAGGGCATTACCAACCATTCGTATAATCCGTATTTAGTTTTGAAAGCCGTTTTCCATTCATCTCCTTCTTTCATACGAATTTGGTGATATCCTTTCATTAGGTCGATTTTAGTGAAAACACATGAACCATGTAATTCATCTAACATATCATCTAACCTTGGAATAGGGTGTCGATACTTAACCGTGATATTGTTTACCGCTCGGCAATCGGTGCACATTCTCCACGTTCAATCTTTCTTTGGCACGACGATCACAGGAACGGCACAAGGACTTAGACTCTCCCGGATATACCCAAGACTTAACAACTCCTCGACTTGTCTTTGGATTTCATTGGTCTCTTCGGGGTTGTGTCGGTATGCCGGTCTATTTGGAATGACCGCTCCGGGCATAAAGTCTATTTGATGTTCAATCCCTCGGATTGGTGGCAACCCTGCAGGTAGTTCTTCAGGAAAAACATCAACAAAATCCTGCAATAAAGATTCAATAGAACTCGGAATTATCCGGTTCCCAGGGTTAGTAGTAGCGCAAACTTTTCGGAAAATAATCAAGTACATGGGTGCATTTTCCTTGATATCTTCTTCAAGTTCCTTGGCACTTACAAGTATGCATTTTCTCAAATTTTCTTTTTCTTTCTTTTTTTCATTTTTTTCATTTTTTTCATTTTTCTCATTTTTTTCATTTTTCTCGCTTTTTTCATTTTTCTCGCTTTTTTCATTTTTTTCATTTTTTTTCCTTTTCTTTTCTCGATTTTTCTTCAACTTCCTTTTCAAGACGAAGTTGATCTTCTTGTATTTGTACCTTAGTCATGGGATCTAAGGTAATTTTCTTTCCGTCCTTCTCGAATGAGTAACGATTTTTCCTTCCGCTCAAAGTAGCATCTCGATCAAAATGCCATGGTCTTCCCAACAAGATATGGCAAGCATGCATCGGAACGACATCACATAGGATTTCGTCTTGATACCTTCCGATGGTGAGAGCCACTAGTACCTGTTTATTAACTCGAACTTCCCCACAATCATTTAGCCAATGTAAACGATACGGTTTAGGGTTTCTTCTTGTTGGGAGATCGAGTTCTTCCACTAGCATAGCGCTAATGACATTAGTGCAACTCCCGTTATCTATTATCACACTACAATTTTTATTTTTAATAAAACAACGTGTGTGAAATAGATTTTCTCTTTGTTCGTTAACTTCCTCCTCTTTTGCTTGAGAACTTAACACCCTCCGAACAACAAGTGCGGGTGCATACTCATACGTCTCATCATCACTCTCCACCTCTCTTGTCTCTTCTTCTTCTTCTTTTTCGCTTTCCGTTTCAATCTCCCCATCCCGAAGTACCATCACCCGTTTGTTGGTGCATTCGGATGCTATATGTCCACAACCCTGGCACTTATAGCATTGGATGTCCCGGTTTCTCCTTTGGGTGCTTTCGACGGGTTTAGGTTTCCCATCAAATTTTGGTTTGCTAGTGCTCCCAACTTCAAACTTTCCTTTCAAGACACTCCCTTCTCTTTTATCAAAATTTTTAAATTTGTCTGAACTTACTTGAGATTGTTGTTTCCAAGGGGTAGAGTATCCCGTGGAATAGTTGTTATTGTTCCCTCTTCGCAAGCTCCGCTCGATTTTTACCGCCGCATATACCATGTCCTCGAATTCAACAAAGTGTTGTTTGTCAACTTATTTAGCTATATCGGCTCTCATCCCGTGTAAAAATCTCGCCATGGTGGCCTCTCTCGATTCCCTAACATTGGCCCGGATCATCAACATCTCCATTTCCTTTCGAAAATCTTCAATGTTTCTCGAGCCTTGTTTTAAAGATTGTAAGCGAGAAAATAGTTCCTTAAGATAGTAATTAGGAACAAATCTTTTCCGCATAACAACCTTTAATTCTTCCCAACCGCTAACCGGCCTCTCCTGACTCCTCCTTCTCTCCGTCACAAGTTGGACCCACCAAATGCTTGCATATTCTGAAAATTCGGTTATTGCTAACCTCATTTTCTTCTCATCGGAATAGTTGTGGCAATCGTAAATGGTCTCCAACTTCCTTTCCCAATCGAGATATGTGTCCGGATCACTTCTCCCTTCGAAAGATGGGATTTTCATTTTGATGTTTCCCATATTCCGATCCTCCTCGTCTCGGACATATCTTCCTCGCCTTCCTTCGTACTCTCTCCTTCCTCCTCGTCCTCCTTGCCCTCCTCGATGTACAAACCTCGGAGTTTCCTCCTCGGAATTCATCGAATCTTCATCATCATAGCCTCTAAATCGAATGGGTTCTGGTCCCCTTCGTACGGGCTCCTCTTCTCTACCCTTCGTGAGAGTAGCAAATGTTTCCTCTTGCTTATCTAGTCTTCTGACTATTTGAGCAAGTTGTTGTACAATACTTTGAAGGATAAGATTTTGCTCGTCTCTTTCGGTTCCTGACATTTTTTTTTCTTTTTTTTTTCTTTTTTTTTTTCTTTTTTTTCTTTTTTTTTCTTTTTTTTTTCTTTTTTTTTTGTTTTTCTTTTATTTTTTTATTTTTTTTTTTTTACAAGAAAATTTCCTCACAAGATCCTCACGTGTATCGCTCGATCGCTCATACTCGCGTATCTCTCGTTTGGCTTTTTCTTAATTCCTCACAATTTTTTTTAGGTGATTTTAGGTGATTCAAATCAAGTTTCTTCTTGAAATAACTCAAATCCCACGATCCCCCCAAAGATTGCGAATGACGATAAGACAAAAAAAATGGAAAGATGGGAGCAAAAGATTTTGGAATAGTTTAGAATATGGAACGGAACGAAAAGTATGATAATTGTTTGATAAGATCGATCAAAATTCGTTCTTCTCTTCTTCCTTGATATTTTTTTTTTTTTTTTTTTACTTTTTTTTTTGGTAATGAAATGAATGGATTGATATTTGATATTCGATCCGCAAGCTTAAAATCACCAGACGCCCGAAGGCTAAGGAACAAGTTCTTCCCCTGGCCTCGACTTGAAGAGTTATCAAAAACAATCAAAACGTTCACGACTTATAATTTTTTTTTTTAGTAATGAAATGAATGGATTGATATTTGATATTCGATCCGCAAGCTTAAAATCACCAGACGCCCGAAGGCTAAGGAACAAGTTCTTCCCCTGGCCTCGGCTTGAAGAGTTATCAAAAACAATCAAAACCTTCACCACTTATATATTTTTTTTTTGTTTTTTTTTTTGTGTGTGTGAAGAAGAAGGAAGATTTAGAAGATAAAGGAAATAATAGGATGATAAGATAGGAATATTATGGTAATAAAGGAAAATAGATGATACCACTTAGTTTTGGAATAACCGAGCTCCGAAGCCAACTGATGCGACCCCCACACGACACGCTATGGTAACTGACACCGCTAGATGAATTCGTTCCCAGGATGTTTCCAAAATAAGCAAAATGGGGCTTTACTTCAAAACCTCTACGTGACACGCCGTAGCAACTCGGAAGGGGTGGAATATAAATACTAACAAGATTGCACTTGATAAGTATATAAATCACACAAGGGATGTTTTGGAGACACACTCAACAAAACAAGAAAGCACTCACAAAGGTTTGTTAATACAAACACTCTCAAATTCATAAAATCTTTTGGTGTCCTCTTACAATGAAACTTCAAGGCTATTTATAGCCAAAATCTTACACCTAACTCTAGTGTGAACAAGGAAACAACTAGAAACCTACAAAATAGAAAAATCAACATTCAAAGATCCTAAAATCTGATACAAAGTCAGTCAATAAATGTTTAGGGGACAAAATATCAAAGACCAAGATTTTAAGGTGTGAAAACAAGGACGACAAGTCACCATAAATCTAATGCTGTCTGTTTTATCATTTCTGAGCTCCAATGTCTCCGAATTTGGTCCTATGGTCTGAACAATATTTGTAGCTCTCTTTCTTAGCTTTCCATAGACACCTGAATCACCTGAATCGGATTTCGTACGAGTAAGTTATGGCCAAAATACGAGACTGTTGTGTGTCAGTCTTACGCGCGGGAATTTGCATCCTTGTTTGTTTGTTCGTCTTTTCCGATCGTCTTCGACATTAATATTACACGACTCGATTATATACAACTCAAAATATAAAAATACAACTCAAGAAATACAATTCAAATTAAAATACACCAAGATAAAATAAACGAAAAACTTATTGTTCGACAACTTCGACACTACTCACGAATTTGTTGTCTTTGATAACATAGTTATTTTTAAACATATCAATGACGAGTGTCGATAAATTATTTTTGAACTTCTTTGATCGAGACCTCGTTATTGGTCCAGTCGGCATGCTCAAGTCCTCATCCGGGTTCGTCATAATATCTTGATTCACATCATCTCCGCTGCTAAAAATCGGGAAATCAATTTTGTTATAGGATTTATGCGGCTGTTGACCCCTCCAAGAACTTTCCCCCTCGGTATTCCTGCTTCCTCTCGATCTTTCTCCTTCCTTCAGAGCTGCTATATCTCCCTTCATCGTCTCGATTGCCTCCAATTTCGCGGCTATGGCAGCCAATTGAGTGGCAATTAGGTCGGGTGGATTGTTGTTGTCGCTGTTTCGGGTTTGCACCATGTTTCGTTTCCCGGCAACGGAACCAAATGATAGGTATAGGATTGATGAAGATGGAAACTGACTGAATTTTATTAGAAATAAAGGATAGTGGCCCGATTCGAGAGGGGCACGGTCTCCTGTTTACAAAAACAAGGAAATCAAAAGATAATTCTCAATGCCAAACATGAAGCACTAACCACCTATTTATACTAATCAAATACTAGAATTATGGCTAGAAATTAAGGTAGGATTCTACACCCTAATTTCCTGGCTAATCATAAATCAAATTGATTGCCTAAAATCATGCAGTGATTTAACAGGCCCCACTTTTGCAGTTGTGCCTAAAACCATGCAGTGATTTGACAGAGAGGATTCAGCCAGTTTCCAAAGATGGAATACAGCTGTCCCACTTCTTGAGTACACTTTCAATGGTGGATCTTTATCATCCTTACCATGAAGATTTACTATTAAGCTATTCTAATGGAACGTTTTGATGAACTTTGTGAAAGAGAACTTTATCATATCTAGAATATTTCCACCAAATTTTATTAAAATATTCAACGGATAAGTAAGCGAACCAAATCTCGTGGCAAACTTGTATGTCGTGTGAATCGTCCCATATTATATATATATATATATATATATATATATAATATCCGTAAATTTTATTATTATTATTATTATTAATATTATTATTATTATTATTTTGTTGTTAAATTATTTACAGATTTAATTTTAATTGAGAACCCATTTATTAGTCCAACCCAATTATATATTAATTGGTCTATTTGATTTCAACCCAATATCTTTACTTTCAAGTAACACCACTGTCCTTCTAGTTGGTCTTTCTTTGGTAATCGTTTTGATTTTTTTTTTTATCCAAACTTCAGTTACCATCTTTAATCCAAAATAACTCTGGTAACTTATGACACAAATAATTAACACAAATAAATAAGAACCATTTGAAAATCATTTCTATACAATAAAAAAAAAAAAAAAAGAGGATTATACGATGGAAATCAAACTCACACAAACAAAAAAAAAAAAAAAAAAAAAAAAACTGATGCATTTCCTCCATCTTAATTTTCGTTCTTAAAAGAAAATTAATTCACAGCATTCATCACCCAATTATTACATAATTAATTTGTGCCTTTTGTAATTTTTCTCCTAACAATATATAGCACACCTCTCTTCTGAAAAATCAATCATTCCAGCAAGAGGTTAGAATCCCGTTTTATTTTCGTTCTTCATTTGCAGAATATTTCTCCCCCAAATGTCTTTCCTTCATTTTATCTATATATATATATATATATATATATATATAGATGATCAGCAGCGGCAATTAGTTATTGCCGCCGCACTGCCGCTAATCGCGACCAACCCTGCCATCCGCATTTGGAAGTCGAGGCTGCAACCCTTATGCCTTCCGCGATTTTGGTCGGTCGCTGCACCTCCGATGTCATATCCGCCGCTCAAATCGTGTCCGTGTGTGCAGAACGAGCGGAGTATATGTGTATCTATGTGGGTGTGTGTGAGTTTTTTTTTGAGAGAGATGGGAGATGCAGAAAGATTAAAAAAAAAAATAAAAAAAAAATAAAAGAGAGGAAAAGTAGAAGAAGAAGAACAGAGGGAGAAGTGGGGAAGAGCAGCGGCTCGTGAGGATAGAAATCTAACCTAAGTGTTGGGTTTTATATCCCAACACTTTTATTCAAATTTCAATTTAGCCCCTTAATTTTTTTTTTTTTTTTCAATTTCTAAAATTTCATCTTTTTAAATCACATTCAACTATTTTAATTTAGTCTATATTATTATATTTTCATACTTTAATCATAATATAAAATTATTTTATTGTAGATAACAACGAGAACTTTCGGGCCTAAGATTTGTAGTCGAGCATCTATATTTAGTCAAGTGCATTTGAGGTGGGGTTTTTATTTTCACTTGTTTTTCTACAAAATTACATGTCTCGTATTTATATTACATGTTATTTGGCATATATTATTATGATGTGATTTATCATGTCATACAGACGAAACAGGAAAATTGTACTTTCAAGACACAAAACATTTAGCCTTCGGCTCGATTAGCCTTCGGGCTCGAGATCGCCTCCGGCTCGAGTACTCCGTGTAGAAATACACGTAAAAAACGAAATGAAATATTATATGTTCAATTTTTCGTGATATATTCATATGTGACATGTATAGCCTCACTAAGCTCAAGCTTACCCCGAATTTTTAAAATGTTTTCGAGTTAATGAAGCGGCGCAGTCTTGGTGGAGGATGGTATCAATATAATTATCGAACTCTTATTATTATTAATTATATTTTAATTTACGAAAAATATTTCAAATTGTAATTTGAATGTTTTGCGAACTTTAGCGATTGCCTTATTTATTTTGTAGACGATAAATGTTGGTATAATCTTACGTAGTATAAATTACGCACTTAATATTTTGATTGCAATTTAAATTGGAGTTTAGTTAATTCCTTAAACTTATTTAATCATTAAAAGTTGACTTTGAAATTTTTGTAAAGAAAGAAAATATATAGTCCTTCTTCTAAATGATATTTATGTGATATTATATAGCTTCTGCATATTATTATTTTATATAAAGTAAAATTTTAAATTAAGATAATTAAACCTAAAAAAAAAAATATGGGTGTTTTCAAGATTTAAATATTAAATAAAATTAGGATGTTACATTGTGGTATCAGAGGAGTTTATGATTCTGCATACTCTTTTATATGAAAATATTATTCAGTAATACCATTCCACGGTACTTCGCCAGCTTCAACAGGTACATATTTTAATTCAGAAATTCAGATATGCATATATCTTGAATTATTTTCATTTTTGTAAATTATGGATATGCTCGATTAGTCAGTCAATATTATCGTTCGATATTATTTGTATATTGGTCAATGCATTTATACATTATAGAATAATTCATGTGAGTAGATGGCTCGCACGAGATTAACAGCTAGGAAATCAACTCCATGTTCATTGGTGTTGAGAAGCACAAGAGTTCGGAATTTTCGAGAATACCAAAGGCCAGACCATCACGACGTAGGCGATCATATTAATACTATGGCGAGAAAGTTCGTACGTGTTAGGCGGGATGGAGTTTCCGACTACCTTGCCGCTGTGAAGCTTATGGAGACTCTTCCCCCTGCTTGGAGCCTACGAGCTAGGACGCTACTCTTAAATTTGGTGGACTTTACCTCGACCTCAGATACGCCAGTGATCGACTTTGTGGAATTCTCGGCCAAGCTACATCGAATATGGCTCCGAGAACGCTGTGGTCTGGATGATGTTTCCGATAGTGATGAAGAGGAAGAAGAGGATCCAAGCGAAGATGCCAGTGTGGCTTCGGCATCTTCAGCATGAATTCAAACTAAGTTATAATTTATATTGGAGAATAAAATACGACTATTTAGTAATAATTGTCGTAGGTTGGGCATCCCGGTACTTTTAATAATCTTAATTATGATTACAACATTGTACTTTATTTCCCATTTAAAATAATTATACAAATAATAGTGGGATTTTATTTCACATGTATTTATTTATTTATTTCTTTTCAGTCCCTAATATGGCCTATAAAAAAAAAATTTGCAATAATATATAGACGTAGAATCTTACCAGTAATCACAATTTTGAACATTAGGAAAATGTTTCCAAGGAGGCCACGCACTGGAAGAGGAGGAAACGAAGGTGCTTTGAATAGAGGGCATAGAGAACGAGAAAACAACGCTGAGATACCTGCCGTAAATCAATACCAAGTGGTGGAACAATTCCGTCGCTTCGGACCCCCTGCATTAACTTGAAATGAAGATACTACTTTAGTGGAAGAATGGATTATATAGTTAGAACGAACGTTTAGGCTGATCGGATTCACAGATGCACAACGAGTAATGCATCTTGAATATCACCTTACGAAGGAGCCGGCCGTTGGTATGAGAGCTCTTTGGAGGACTCGGCGGAAGAGGAGCGTGCAACCCTAACTTGGAACGAGTTCAAGGTTATAATCGAGAAACAATGTTATCCGAGGCATTATCGTGAACAAAAGCAATGGGAATTTTGGGATCTCAAGCAAGAAGGAATGTACGTATCAATATGAACGGAAATTTACCGACATGAGCCAATTTGCGACACGTTTTGTGTCCAATGATATAGAAAAATCCCGCAAGTTCCTGGATGGTCTCCGGCCAGGGATAAGGCATATTCTCAAGAGCCACGGTGATCTATCTTATGCAGAAACGGTCAAGAGAGCACAAGAGATTTCCTCAAGTCAGGATATGGACCGTAAACAGGTTGAGAGCTCTGGTAAGAGGAAATGGCAGGGCCCTAACCAAGGTAAGACTGGGAGTCAGAATGCCAGTCAAGGCCAGAGTAAGCAAGGCAGAATTGAAGGAAAAACGAAGCCCAACGTCAAGGCCGAGAAACCTTCATGTGCAAATTGCGGAAAGAATCATGGGGGAGTATGCCTGGCGGGTCAGGGAAAATGCTATAGATGCAAGCAATCAGGGCATACATCTTATGATTGCCCAGTCGGAAAAGAAGGTCAGACTTCCGGGGGTAGGGCACGAGTGTTTGCCATGAGCCTGAAAGATGCTGAAGGGAACCCGGATCTGATAGCGTGTATGTTGACGGTATTTAATATACCCGCATTAGTACTTTTGATCTTGGCGCTACCCATTCATTCATGTCTAAGAAGTTTCATGCTCTAACTGGAAGTAGAGACATCAGAGTAAACGAACCATTAGAGGTTAGCGTACCATCCGGTAAAATAATATGTGCTGATTCTATGGTTAGAAATACACCTATAGATGTGAATGAGAATAACTTGAATGCGGATCTATACGTGATTAATATGAAAGACTTCGACATAATCCTAGGGATGGATTGGTTGAAAAAGTACCGAGCTATCATTAAATGTTATGAGAGAGAAATAACTCTAGTCTTGCCTGGGAATAAGGAGACTACGTTTTTCGGAGCAAAGACTTGTACCTCACATAGATTTATATCCGCCATGAAAGCAATTAAATTGCTTAAAAGAGGCAAATGTCAAGGATACCTGGTGAACATAGTTGGTACAGAAAGACAAGAATTGTCAGTCTCAGATGTATCAATTGTGAAGGAATTTCCAGATGTGTTTCCTGAAGATTTGCCAGGAATTCCACCTGATAGACAAGTAGAGTTCACAATTGACTTGATACCTGGTGCAGCACCGGTATCAAAGGCTCCCTATCGGATGGCGCCAAAAGAATTGCAGGAATTGAAGGTTCAACTGCAAGAGTTGTTGGACTTAAATTTTATTCGTCCAAGTGTTTCTCCATGGGGAGCACCGGTTCTTTTTGTCAAGAAGAAAGACGGTACATTAAGGATGTGTATCGATTATCGTGAGTTAAATCGACTCACAATTAAAAATAAGTATCCATTACCAAGGATCGAGGATTTATTTGACCAACTTAGAGGAGCAGGAATTTTCTCTAAGATTGACCTGAGATCGGGATATCATCAATTGAAAATAAAGGAGGATGATATTTCTAAGACGGCCTTTCGGACAAGATATGGGCACTACGAATTTGTAGTAATGCCCTTTGGACTAAGTAATGCCCCAGCCGTATTTATGGATTTGATGAATCGAGTATTTCACCAATACTTGGATAAATTCGTTATTGTATTCATTGATGATATTTTGGTGTATTCTAAGGATGAGAAACAGCATGAGGAACATTTAAGAGTAGTATTGGAGACTCTTCGCAATGAGAAATTATACGCGAAGTTTAAGAAATGTGAGTTTTGGATTGATCGAGTAGTATTTCTCGGTCATGTGGTGACCGCTCAAGGGATTGAAGTCGATCCAGTCAAGATCGAAGCGATAAACAGTTGGGAGGCACCTACGAATGCAAATGAAGTTCGAAGTTTCCTAGGTTTAGCCGGTTACTACAGGAGATTTATCGAGGGTTTCTCAAAGATAGCAGCACCTATGACGAAGTTGACTCGAAAAGGGGAGAAATTCTTATGGAATGATAAGTGTGAATCGAGTTTCCAAGAATTAAAGAAAAGGTTGACGACAGCACCTGTGTTAACGATTCCAGACCCTACCAAAGACTTTGTAATATACAGTGATGCGTCGAAGCAAGGTCTTGGATGTGTTCTGATGCAGCATGGAAAGGTGGTTGCATACGCCTCCAGACAGCTTAAACAACATGAGTTAAATTACCCTACTCATGATCTAGAATTAGCCGCTGTAGTTCATGCGCTAAAGATTTGGAGGCATTACTTGTACGGAGGAAAGTGTGAAATTTTTACCGATCATAAAAGTTTGAAGTATTTGTTTACTCAGAAGGAGCTAAACATGAGGCAAAGGAGGTGGCTTGAGTTGGTGAAAGATTATGATTGCACAATCCAGTATCATCCAGGCAAGGCCAACGTAGTTGCAGATGCCTTAAGTCGCAAGACGAGAGGAGAATTGTGCAATATGATCACTACTCAGGAGCAACTCATTCAAGATTTTTCGAGATTGAATATTGAAGTTGTTAGACCAAAGGGAACAACATCAATTTTATCAGCTCTAGTGGTTCAACCAACCTTACGGGAAAGAATTAAGAGAGCTCAATCCCAGGATGAGATACTAAGTAGAATGGAAGAGTTGGCCATATCTGCAGACAATAAGGGTTTTGGAATAGCAAGTGATGGTACCTTGATGTACGAAGGGAGAATTTGTGTGCCCAGAGATGAGAGTATGATAAAAGAGATTTTAATCGAGGCCCACAGTACGCCATATACTGCCCACCCAGGCAGTACGAAAATGTACCAAGATCTCAAGAAAATATTTTGGTGGAAAGGAATGAAGAATGATATAGGGAAATTTGTGGAGAGCTGTTTGACTTGTCAACAAGTCAAGGCCGAACATCAACGACCATCAGGATTACTCAAACCACTTGAAATTCCAGAATGGAAGTGGGAACATATAGCCATGGATTTCGTAGTCGGTTTACCCACAACTGTTAAAGGAAATACTGCGGTTTGGGTGATTGTCGACAGAATGACAAAATCTGCTCATTTTCTGCCAGTCAAGATGACGTTTAAGATGAATCAGTTCGCACAAATGTATATCAAGGAGATAGTAAGATTACATGGAGTTCCAGCATCAATAGTGTCAGATAGAGACCCTCGTTTTACTTCAAGATTTTGGAAAAGTTTGCATGAAGCTATGGGAACAAAGTTAAATTTCAGCACTGCTTACCATCCTCAAACAGATGGTCAAACGGAGCGAACGAATCAAATCCTTGAAGATATGCTGAGAGCATGCATACTGGATGCAAATGGTGATTGGGAATCGCTGCTACCTTTGGTAGAATTTGCCTACAATAATAGTTATCAAGCCACAATTGGGATGGCACCATACGAAGCTCTATATGGAAGAAAATGCAGATCTCCATTGTATTGGGATGAAGTTGGAGAAAGAAAAGTATTGGGACCTGAGTTAGTTGAAGAAACAGTCAGAAAAATTAAGATGATCCGAGAGAGAATTAAAATTGCTCAGGACCGACAGAAGTCATATGCTGATAAGCGTAGAAAGGAGTTACATTTTGATGTGGGAGATAAAGTATTTTTAAAGGTGGCCCCAATAAAAGGAATTTTTCGGTTTGGTAAAAAGGGAAAACTCCGACCGAGATTTGTCGGACCATTTGAAATTCCTGAACGAATTGGAGATTTAGCATACCGTCTCGCTTTACCACCCGAATTCGCTGTAATATCCGTATTTTTCTTTCCCTTGTATTTTCGTTTTTGGTGTATTTCTTGATCGTAGTGACCCTCGTGTACTTTTCGGCGTGTCCTTTCTGTCAAACTGTTGAACTGTATCCTCGTTGTTGTTGTGCGGAACCGCCGTTTCGGGGTTGCCATGGATCCATTGCGTGTTGTTGGTCCCCAAATATTGATTCCTATCGTTTTATTCTCTTTCCGGATTATTTTTATCATTTTGGACCCAAGATGGGGTGTGGGCCGCGGCACAAGGTGCGTGCGCCGCGGCACACAAATTTCTCCAATGTTGGTCGGACAATGCATCGTGTGCCGCGGCACACCCATCCGTGCCGCGGCACGGCGCCGAGCAGTGCCGCGGCACACCTATCCGGTGCCGCGGCACACTCGTGTGTCTTCGCGACCAAAACCTAATCAGACTGTGTGCCGCGGCACACGCAGTATCTTGCGGCACAACGCGAAAACACAGGAGTATTTTCTTGGCTGCCGCGGCACACTTGCCTGTGCGCGGCACACGGCGGTCAATCAGGCGATTCGTCTTTATTAGGCGAAATCGGCCATTTCCATCCCCATTTTTCATCTGCGTCGAGAGAGAGGGTATAGAGGGGGAGAGTTCTTCATCCGGGAATCGATTTCCATCATTTCTTTTCGGTTGTGAAGCTCGGGAAATCAATCTAACGCGCGTTCTACGGATCTTAGTACTCGAATCTTCCAAGGTAATGCTCTAAAACCCTATTTCGATTAATTTGGGGGTTTTGGGTTTTTCTTCCGATTCGTTCCGTTTTGTTGGTGGATTCATGATGTATACGATTGATATTGTTAGTATCTTTAGTTTTCCTACGGATTCATGGATATTTTGTGGATTTGTACGGAATCGAAAGGGTTTGGTTGTGGTCCACCTCGTTGTTATTTTGGTATGAATATACATGAATCGTAGGCGGGTTTTCGGGTGTATTCCATTTCCGTAATCGTTTAGAAGTGGTTGTGATTGTGCTATTCGAATCGTTAGGTTCATTCTCGTCGTTTCCTCGTGGTTGTGCTTGATCCTTCGTCTAGGAACCGTCGCTTTCCACCCGGACCGTTCGTAGTCGTGTTTCATCTCTGTTACTTCGAGAATGTCTCAAAGGCAAGTACTTTACATTTGTTTACATGTTCTAGTATTTGAATTATGGCTATATGTGGTTGTTGTGGAGAGATATGTGTATGTTCACCTAGGGACGGTCCGACGGGACCTCTAGGGATACGTATTGCCGTGTGTGTGCGTATCACATCGTGGTTAGCCACCCGTGGATGTCCGACGGGGCTCTGCGAGTACGATGGCCGTGAGTCTCGTGCAAGCGGTTAACTTTGAATTATGATTTGTTGGAGATAATGTGTTTTGTGTGTGCATCGTAAATATTCCTAATATAAAATGGTTTCTAAAATGACTTTTTTTGGCGCATATATTCATCTGATTAGAATGTAGTTCAAATGGATTGTACTTGCACTAGCGATTGTCGCTAACCCCTTAAATGGGGAAATACTTTTTGTATTTCGGTATTGATCGGGGACAAGCGAGCACTAGAGCCGTATGACGCAGATCGGCAAGCAAGATATTGTCCAAGAAATGAATTTCGGTGTCATGTCCGGCTTATTGTTATTGATGTCTGATTTTGGGATTTATGTATTATAAAAATTGGTTTAAGTACTCGAGTACTTCTTTTGTAAAATCGTCAATGTTGTGTTCCCGTTTTGGGAAATGGATTGTTGTTGGATCCTATTGGTCGGATTGTAGTCTTTTATTTTGAGTCGTCATTTTATTGATAATTTGTTGTCGTTGGCAAAGGTCTTATTGGTATGTTAGCCGGGTGGATTCCACAGTGTGGGGTCCACGGCGCTGTAATATGCCCTGAATGCCTTGGGGGTGTTACAGAATATGGTATCAGAGCATAGGTTTATGGATACCTAGGCTGTCGGTTATTTGGGTCTAGTTAAGTGTCGTTTTTGGGACAGTATCACTGTTATGCCATCATCTCAGTACGCCGGTGCTCGTAAGTTTCCCTAACTTGACTCGTTTCACCGTTTTGTTCTATTTCTGTCTTAGTATCTTTTGCGTTTCGCGTTTGAATTGTACTTAACCGTTGCTTCTTCAGAATTCCTACTGGTAGAGGACGCGGACGCGGTCGCGGACGCGGTAGGGGACGTGGCGCCGCCGGTGGGGCGGCCATGTCCGATCACTCGGGAACTGATTCGGCGATGCCCTCTTTGTCGAACAGTGTTCCCCCTAGTTCCGGAGGTCAGCAGGACCAGTCTGCTAGCTCCGGTAATGCTCATGAGAATGTTGGAGTGGCCAACATATTGCAGCAAGTAGCGAACCAGATGACGCTACTGACTCAGGCCGTTCTGGTCGGCCATGCTAATGCCAACCCGGTTCCGCCTACTGGATCCGGTAATGATAAACTACTTCAGGACGTGATTCGTATGCGTCCTCCGCAGTTTGATGGTGCTTCCGACCCTTCTGGTTGGGAGAATTGGCTGTTCGAGATGGAGAAAGTGTTTGAGGCTGCTAATTGCCCCGAGGAGAGGAAAGTACCCATTGCTCGGATTTCCTCGCCAAGGAGGCGGCGACGTGGTGGCAGCGGTGAAACCGCGTGGCCGGCAGCTACGTGGGCGAGTTCCGGATCCGATGGAAGACGCACTGCCGTGGCGATGAAAGAGGGGAGGATCCGAGCCTTCTTTGAGGCTAAGCCCCAAGATGTACCTATATCTCAAGCCATCAAAGACTACAATCAGCAATTACATTACGTGAGGAACCAAGTCCGCGATGAGCTCGATAAGATCCGCCACTTTGACATGCGGATGAAACCGAGAGTGCGCCACTACATGTCTGGTCTGGGGTGCACGACTTTGAAGGAATATCAGAATAAAGCTATGGCTTATGAGATGTCGTTTTCTGCGACAGAGACGGCAACCGAAGGAAAGAAACAGAAAACCATCGGTCAGTTTTCGGGAGGCAAGTCAGGAGGGTATCCGAGGACTCAGTCTGGTTCGCGAGTCTTCGGGAGTCAGTCGCCATCAGTTGGTCGAGGAAACGGTTCTAGATCTGCTCCTGCTGGTTCCGTTCGTGGTCCTACGTGCTTCAACTGCAGTCGTCCGGGCCACATGATGAGTGAGTGTGATAGGCCTCCGATCCAGTGTCTTGCTTGTGGTCGTATGGGTCACCGTGCTAAGTTTTGTACGGATGCAGCTCGGGCTCCGATTACTCGGATATCTGCTCCACAGTGCAGGAGAGCCGAGTGTGAATCGAGCACTGCAGTTCCTCGGCGCAGAGTTTTGGTAGAGGTCGAGGTCGTGGTCGGCCTTCTAGAGGGGGAGCGTCTAGTGCGAGTGCATTCCGCCCCGTGTGTATGAGATGAGACGAGCGGGAGATCCGACGCGACGGTGGCCACAGTACCGTCCACATCCTTGATCATCCTGTTTAGTATTGTTCGATTCTCGTGCTACGCATTCTTTTATATCTATGGATTGTGTGCGTCGCCCGCATGTTGATTGCCTTGTTACTTGTGAGCCTTTTGTTGTTAAACTTCCTAGTGGGGATAGCATCGTGGGGGATCGTGAGGTTAGAGATTTTCCAGTGAGTATCGCGGGGAGGGTTTGGCCTTCTAATCTGATTGTGGTAGATATTAGAGATGAGGATTTGATTCTGGGTGAGGATTGGCTGGACCGTCATGGGGCGATCATGAATTATAGAACGAGGATCGTTTCGATGTTAGCCTCGATGGTACCGAGCATTCTTTTGTGGGGCGTAAGCGGGGTAGCCAGAGATTACCGATCGGCGCTTTGAGGGCGGTGAGACTTCTTCGAGGAGGTTGCACGGGTTATTGGTGTTACGCTTTGAGATCGAAAGAAGAGGGAGTCGAACTCTCGTCTATTCCGGTAGTATGTGAGTATCCTGACGTTTTTCCAGATGAGTTGCCAGGTTTGCCACCGGACCGAGAGGTTGAATTTGCCGTCGATTTAGAGCCGGGTGCGGACCTATCTCTAAGACGCCATACCGGATGGCGCTGCCGAGATGCTTGAGTTGAAGAAACAATTGGGAGAGTTGCTAGACATGGGATATATTCGACCGAGCGCTTCGCCTTGGGGCGCACCGGTCCTATTCGTAAAGAAGAAGGATGGGTCACTTCGTTTGTGTATCGACTACCGAGAGTTAAACAAAGTGACCATCAAAAACAAATATCCGCTCCCAGGATTGATGACTTGTTTGATCGATTGCAAGGAGCGACCGTGTTTTCGAAGATTGATTTGAGATCGGGGTATTATCAGCTCCGAGTGAAGGATACCGATATTCCGAAGACGGCCTTTCGGACGAGATACGGTCACTACGAGTTTGTGGTTATGCCTTTTGGGCTAACCAACGCACCAGCCGTGTTCATGCGGCTTATGAACAAAGTCTTTATCGAGTACCTCGATAAGTGTGTAGTCGTTTTTATCGACGACATCCCGATTTACTCGAGAAGCGAGGAGGAACACGCCGTCATTTGCATATTGTGTTAGATATTTTGAGAACTCGGCATCTGCTTGCGAAGTTCTCAAAGTGCGAGTTTTGGTTACGGAAGTTATGTTTCTCGGTCATGTGGTCTCTACGAGGGTGTTCGGGTAGACCCACATAAGGTAGAGGCGGTGTTGGATTGGCGCCGCCCAAGAACGTGAAAGAGGTTCGCGGTTTTAAGGGTTAGCCGGGTATTACCGTAGGTTCGTCGAGGTTCTCTAAACTTGCTCGACCTCGGCTCGATTATTCTGAAGTCGAGAAATTTGTGTGGACCGATGAGAGGCGAGAATAGTTTTGAGGAGTTGAAGAAGCGGTTGACGACCGCTCTGTTTGGCTTTACCGAGTGGTAATGATGGTTTCTCGGTTTATAGTGATGCTTCGGGCCAAGGGCTCGGATGCGTACTTATGCAAAGACGGAGGACGATTGCTTATGCTTCCCGTCGGTTGAAACCGTATGAATTGAATTACCTACGCACGATCTTGAGTTGGCGCAGATTGTGTTTGCGTTGAAAATCGCGTCATTACTTGTATGGCTCGTCGTGTCGATTTTCACCGATCACAAGAGCCTGAAGTACATTTTCACGCAAAAGAGCTTAATATGAGACAGAGGAGATGGTTGGGCGATTAAGGATTACGATCTTGAGATCCTCTATCATCCGGCAAGGCTAATGTGGTAGCAGATGCCTTGAGCCGAAATCGGTATCGGGCACTTGAGTTACTCACGGCCCGATCGGGACTTCAGCGTGAGTTTACGAGGTTGAGCATTGAGGTTGTCTTTGCCCGAGAGAGTTCCGGCGATTGCGTACTCTTGAGATTTCTTCGTCTCAGTCGAGGACATTAAATCGGGATACTTGGAGGACCCGATGTTTATTCGGCTTCGGAGAGTGTAGAGAAGGGGAAAGCCCGGGATTCGTTATTCATGAGGACGGAGTGTTGAGATTCCGAGGTCGGTTGTGTGTTCCGAACGACTCGGAAATGAGACAGAGTATTATGCGAGAGGCTCATGCGTCACCTTACTCAGTCCATCCGGGCTCGAGTAAAATGTATATAGATCTGAGGAAAAATTTCTGGTGGAACGATATGAAGAAAGAGGTAGTTCAGTTTGTGGCTAAGTGTTTAACTTGTCAGCAAGTCAAGATCGAGCATCAGCGGCCAGCCGGATTATTGAAACCACTTCCCGTTCCGGAATGGAAGTGGGAGGACATCTCTATGGATTTTGTCACGAGCTTACCGAGAACGAAGACCGGTATGAATATGGTGTGGGTGATTGTCGATCGTCTGACCAAGTCGGCACATTTTCTGGGCATCAAGGACACTTGGGGCCCGGAGAAGTTGGCCCGTATATTTATCGCACAGGTTGTGAGACTTCACGGTACTCCGAAGTCTATCGTTTGGATCGTGATGGCCGTTTCAGATCGCACTTTTGGCGGCGGTGCATAAGGCGTTGGGTACCCGTTTACAATTGAGTACCTCTTTTCATCCCGATCGGATGGACGGAACGCACTATCCGTGCGTTCGAGGACTTGTTGCGTGCTTGTGCTCTCGACCGAGTAGTGACTGGGAGGAACATTTGCCGGATCGAATTCACGTACAACAACGGTTGGCACGCGTCGGTCGGATGGCACCGTATGAGGCACTTTATGGGCGGCGATGTCGATCACCTATTTGTTGGAATGAGGCGTCCGATTTGGTCGGGATCGAGCCGGATGTCGTGTTAGAGACGAGACGGAAGATAGAATTAGTTCGAGAACGGATGTTGACCGCCCGCAGTCGGCGGTTGTATGCCGACGTCCGTCGTCGACCTTTGGAATTCGAGGTGGGAGACCACGTTTTGCTAAAGGTGTCGCCGACGAAGGGAGTTTTTCGTTTTGGGAAGAAAGGGAAGTTGAGTCCGAGATTTATCGGCCCCTTTGAGATCCTCGAGCGAGTAGGTGGGTTGGCGTACCGTTTGGCGTTACCTCCGGCTTTGAGTCATGTTCATAGCATTTTTCATGTTTCCCAGTTGAGGAAATATGTTCCGGATCCTAGTCACGTCATCGACTATGGCGAGATTGCTATTGCTGAAGATGTTACTTTTGAGGAGCGCCCTTTGAAGATTTTGGAGCATCGTGAGAAACGATTGAGGCATAAGACCATACCTTTGGTCAAGGTGCAGTGGTCGAGACACGGCGTCGAGGAAGCAACTTGGGAAACCGAGGATAGCATGCGTGCTAGGTACCCGGAGTTGTTTGTTTCTTAAGTTTCGGGACGAAACTTATTTTTAGAGGGGTAGAATGTAATATCCGTATTTTTCTTTCCCTTGTATTTTCGTTTTTGGTGTATTTCTTGATCGTAGTGACCCTCGTGTACTTTTCGGCGTGTCCTTTCACAAACCGTTGAACTGTATCCTCGTTGTTGTTGTGCGGAACCGCCGTTTCGGGGTTGCCATGGATCCATTGCGTGTTGTTGGTCCCCAAATATTGATTCCTATCGTTTTATTCTCTTTCCGGATTATTTTTATCATTTTGGACCCAAGATGGGGTGTGGGCCGCGGCACAAGGTGCGTGCGCCGCGGCACACAAATTTCTCCAATGTTGGTCGGACAATCTGTACTGTGTGCCGCGGCACACCCATCCGGTGCCGCGGCACAGCGCCAGGCCGCGGCACACCTATCCGTGCCGCGGCACACTCGTGTGTCTTCCGCGACCAAAACCAATCAGACCGTGTGCCGCGGCACACGCAGCCGCGCACAACGCGAAACACAGGAGTATTTTCTTGGCTGTGCGCGCACACTTTGCCGTATGCCGCTGCACACGGCGGCCAACTCGCGGTTCGTCTTTATTAGGCGAAATCGGCCATTTCCATCCCCATTTTTCATCTGCGTCGCGAGAGAGAGGGTATAGAGGGGGAGAGTTCTTCATCCGGAATCGATTTCCATCATTTCTTTTCGGTTGTGAAGCTCGAAATCAATCTAACGCGCGTTCTACGGATCTTAGTACTCGAATCTTCCAAGGTAATGCTCTAAAACCCTATTTCGATTAATTTGGGGGTTTTGGGTTTTTCTTCCGATTCGTTCCGTTTTGTTGGTGGATTCATGATGTATACGATTGATATTGTTAGTATCTTTAGTTTTCCTACGGATTCATGGATATTTTGTGGATTTGTACGGAATCGAAAGGGTTTGGTTGTGGTCCACCCTCGTTGTTATTTTGGTATGAATATACATGAATCGTAGGCGGGTTTTCGGGTGTATTCCATTTCCGTAATCGTTTAGAAGTGGTTGTGATTGTGCTATTCGAATCGTTAGGTTCATTCTCGTCGTTTCCTCGTGGTTGTGCTTGATCCTTCGTCTAGGAACCGCCGCTTTCCACCGGACCGTTCGTAGTCGTGTTTCATCTGTTACTTCGAGAATGTCTCAAAGGCAAGTACTTTACATTTGTTTACATGTTCTAGTATTTGAATTATGGCTATATGTGGTTGTTGTGGAGAGATATGTGTATGTTCACCTAGGGACGGTCCGACGGACCTCTAGGGATACGTATTGCCGTGTGTGTGCGTATCACGAATCGTGGTTAGCCACCTGGGGATGTCCGACGGGGCTCTGCGGTACGATGGCCGTGAGTCTCGTGCCAACGGTTAACTTTGAATTATGATTAGTTGGAGATAATGTTATTTGTCTGTTCATCGTAAATATTCCGGAAAATAAAATGGTTTCTAAAATGACTTTTTTTGGCGCATATATTCATCCGATTAGAATGTAGTTCAAATGGATTGTACTTGCACTAGCGATTGTCGCTAACCCCTTAAATGGGGGAAATACTTTTTGTATTTCAGGTATTGATCGCGGGGACAAGCGAGCACTCGAGCCGTATGAGGATGATGGGCAAGCATGATATTGTCCAGTAAATGAATTTCGGTGTCATGTCTGTCGGTTATTGTTATTGATGTCTGATTTTGGGATTTATGTATTATAAAAATTGGTTTAAGTACTCGAGTACTTCTTTTGTAAAATCGTCAATGTTGTGTTCCCGTTTTGGGAAATGGATTGTTGTTGGATCCTATTGGTCGGATTGTAGTCTTTTATTTTGAGTCGTCATTTTATTGATAATTTGTTGTCGTTGGCAAAGGTCTTATTGGTATGTTAGCCGGGTGGATTCCACAGTGTGGGGTCCACGGCGCTGTAATATGCCCTGAATGCCTTGGGGGTGTTACATTCGCTTCAGTACACAATGTATTCCATGTCTCTATGCTCAGAAAATATGCACATGATCCGAGTCATGTAATCAGCTACGCGAATCTGAACGTTAACAGAGATTTAACGTATGAAGAACTACCGAGTGCAATACTCGAGAAGAAAGTTCACAAATTGAGAAACAAAGATATCACATTGATTAAAGTGCAGTGGAATCGTCATGGTAAAGACGAAGCTACTTGGGAGCGCGAGGAAGAGTTTCGAGCTCGTTATCCTGATTTCTATAATCAAGGTATGATACTAATTTTCGAGGACGAAAATTTTTCAACGAGAGTAGAATGTAATATCCGTAAATTTTATTATTATTATTATTATTAATATTATTATTATTATTATTATTTTGTTGTTAAATTATTTACAGATTTAATTTTAATTGAGAACCCATTTATTAGTCCAACCCAATTATATATTAATTGGTCTATTTGATTTCAACCCAATATCTTTACTTTGGGCCAGCCCAACACCACCATGTCCTTCTAGTTGGTCTTTCTTTGAACTGATACGTTTTCAGTTTTTTTTTTTTTTTTTTATCCAAACTTCAGTTACCATCTTTAATCCAAAATAACTCTGGTAACTTATGACACAAATAATTAACACAAATAAATAAGAACCATTTGAAAATCATTTCTATACAATATAAAAAAAAAAGAAGGATTATACGATGGAAATCAAACTCACAGCAAAAAAAAAAAAAAAAAAAAAAAAACTGATGCATTTCTTCCATCTTAATTTTCGTTCTTAAAAGAAAATTAATTCACAGCATTCATCACCCAATTATTACATAATTAATTTGTGCCTTTTGTAATTCTTCTCCTAACAATATATAGCACACCTCTCTTCTGAAAAATCAATCATTCCAGCAAGAGGTTAGAATCCCGTTTTATTTTCGTTCTTCATTTGCAGAATATTTCTCCCCCAAATGCCTTTCCTTCATTTTATCTATATATATATATATATAGATGATCAGCAGCGGCAATTAGTTATTGCCGCCGCACCGTCGCTAATCGCGACCAACCCTGCCATCCCCGCACGCTGGAAGTCGAGGGCTGCAACCCTTATGCCTTCCGCGATTTTGGTGGTCAGCCGCACCTCCGATGTCATATCCGCCGCTCAAATCGTGTCCGTGTGTGCAGGACGAGCGGAGTATATGTGTATCTATGTGGGTGTGTGTGAGTTTTTTTTTGAGAGAGATGGGAGATGCAGAAAGATTAAAAAAAATAATAATAAATAAAAGAGAGGAAAAGTAGAAGAAGAAGAAGAACAGAGGGAGAAGTGGGGAAGAGCAGCGGCTCGTGAGGATAGAAATCTAACCTAAGTGTTGGGTTTTATATCCCAACACTTTTATTCAAATTTCAATTTAGCCCCTTAATTTTTATTTTTTTTTTTTCAATTTCTAAAATTTCATCTTTTTAAATCACATTCAAATATTTTAATTTAGTCTATATTATTATATTTTCATACTTTAATAATAATATTAAATTATTTTATTGTAGATAACAACGAGAACTTTCGGGCCTAAGATTTCGCGAGTCGAGCATCTATATTTAGTCAAGCGCTGCATTTGAGGTGGGGTTTTTTATTTTCACTTGTTTTTCTACAAAATTACATGTCTCGTATTTATATTACATGTTATTTGGCATATATTATTATGATGTGATTTATCATGTCATACAGACAGAACAGGAAAATTGTACTTTCAGTACACAAAACATTTAGCCTTCAGGCTCAGTTAGCCTTCGGGCTCAGATCGCCTCCGGGCTCCGAGTACTCCGTGTAGAAATACACGTAAAAAACAGAACAGAAATATTATATGTTCAATTTTTCGTGATATATTCATATGTGACATGTATAGCCTCACTAAGCTCAAGCTTACCCCGAATTTTTAAAATGTTTTCAGGTTAATGAAGCAGGCGCAGATCTTGGTGGAGGATGGTATCAATATAATTATCGAACTCTTATTATTATTAATTATATTTTAATTTACGAAAAATATTTCAAATTGTAATTTGAATGTTTTGCGAACTTTAGCGATTGCCTTATTTATTTTGTAGACGATAAATGTTGGTATAATCTTACGTAGTATAAATTCTGCACTTAATATTTTGATTGCAATTTAAATTGGAGTTTCCGTTAATTCCTTAAACTTATTTAATCATTAAAAGTTGACTTTGAAATTTTTGTAAAGAAAGAAAATATATAGTCCTTCTAAATGATATTTATGTGATATTATATAGCTTCTGCATATTATTATTTTATATAAAGTAAAATTTTAAATTAAGATAATTAAACCTAAAAAAAAAAATATGGGTGTTTTCAAGATTTAAATATTAAATAAAATTAGGATGTTACAATATATATATATATATGGATTAGATCCAATGGAAACATAAGGCCAAATATAACATATATCTCCCACCTATACATATATTTGTCGTAAGGTTCGTTGGGATCTAGAATTCTGGTATACATTATCTTGGGTATTGAGAGTATTGTGACTAGTATGAATACTCGTTTGTTGTAGGATTAAGAATCATGTCTTGAAAAGTGGATGATGTTGTACTACTTTATATTAAGTAGTTGTGTTATTTAGTGTATTTTAGGTAATGATTGATATACGTAATGATGGTAAATATTTGGTGGAGATTGAAAAAAATAATCGCTTATGAATGCGAGTAGTGTATAGAGTATAGTTGTATTATTGAAGATAAAAAGAGGAGAAAGAGATGATATTGTGTTATATATTATTTAGTTATATTATTGAAAGATAAAAAGAGGGTAGAGATGATGTTGTATTATTATATATAGTGTTCTTGTTCCTGTCCTCAAACTTGTTCCTCCAACCCATCAGCACCAACCCACCAGACTCCGATACTCTAGTTGTATTATCTAAAGGTAAAAAATAGGGGAGTAGATATGATAAGATATAAAGTAAATATAAGATGTTTAAAAAATTATGTACTGGGCAGTTGAAATTTGAATCTTAGAACAAACAAGAATTTGTATTTAAAATTAAATTCGGTATTTGAAATCCTAGGACATATATGGCCTAAAATAGTCCCACATAGTTAAAGAACTGGGCAATATGACCAGGCACGTTCGTTTCCTCCTTTTTGTTATCAGGCATGATCGTGTCTAGAGCAGTGTTCGCAAAGGCATCTAGTTTCGGAGTGAAGTGATTTATTTTACGAAATTGGAGAAGCGGTTGACAAACATAAATATCATTGTGCGATGTGAGCCGTTGAAAGTCTCCAAGAAACATAATGTTAATTTTTCTTTTTTATTTCTCATAACTCAAAATTAAATAAGAACCTGAAATCATACATGATCACTGATCAAGGATGATCAACTTTAGGGAATTGAAGATTTTTAAAACTAGTAAGTCCTCCATCGACGACAAGGTTATGGCCCGTCACGTATTTGGCTTCATCTGAAGCCAAATACAAGGCAGCATTCCCCACGTCCCTCTCTTCACAGAAGGCACCCTTTAGCTCCCCTAACCCATTGATAATACCAACAATCACTTCTCTCGTGGCGCCAGGAATTAATCGAGCAAATTGATCAACCACTAAAGGTGTAGGGATCGGAGAAGGTGAGATGCAATTAATTCGAATCCCATGTTTACACAATTCACTAGCTAGGGACTTCACTATCCCTGGTATAGCAAACTTCGATACCGTGTAAGGATGCGGGCCGAGGCCACCCATGAGCCCACTAATACTGGCCGTGCACAAAATGGAACCCGAGCCAGCAGGTAGCATAACCCGGGCTGCATGTTTGATACCAGCCATCACGCCCCTCACATTGATCTGCATGACCCGGTCGAATTCTCCGAGATCAAGATCGACAATGCTGGGTGGAAATGGAGAGCCTGCTATGCCAGCGTTGTTGAACATGATGTCGAGTTTGCCATGGCGGGCCACGGTGAGGTTCACAGCTTCTTCAATCTGGGACTCACTGGTAACATCACACGGCACAAATTGGGCTTGAGGTCCCAACTCATGAGAGGCTTGTGGGCCCAACTGGGAATCGATATCGGCAATGACAACTCGAGCGCCTTGTTGGATGAATATTTGTGCAGTAGCCTTCCCAAGCCCGCTTGCCCCGCCCGTTATGAGGGCTACCTTGCCTTCAAGCCTGTACAAATATTTATATTTATATATATATATATATATATATATAGTTTAATTAATGTGTCTATGATGGAGGACTATAATTTTTATGTGATTGTTTGATTGAGGTATGTTATAGAATTGTGCATTACTCCCTACTACCGGATCGATTTCTATCGACTCCATAACAATTTGATCGTGATTCTGGGGCAAGGCAATTTTCCTATTTGGATGATTCGTTGATATATACTCTTATTCTGTTTCAAATATTAGTATCAGAATATTATATATTCTGCATCTTTTCAACCAACTCTTTGACACTATTAATTAGGTGAGAGTCAGTGAGATCAGATTAATATGAGTCATGACAAGAGTTGGCAACCAGCTATAAAGCCTTAACCAAAGGTTTTGTTTTTCTGTTATACTCAGAGAAAGCCAAAAATTAAAGAAGGATTATTTAAAAAAAAAAAAAAAAAGCCTTCAAAGATGGCAGAAAGCAAGGCAGATTGTTACAGAAACAACAAAAACAAAATCAAAGCAGCAGGAAAAAAAAATAGGAAAAGACCAAATTAATTAACTAAAAAGCACAATTGACATTTCTTGATCGAATCGATGGATGGAAGCAGCGATTATTTTTGTTAGGAGAAAATAGATAAATAAATCACCAGCAGTGATCTTTCTAATTAATTAATTAATTAATTAAGTACCGGTTTGCTGCAGTGACAGTCTCTGTAGCAGCAGTAGTGTCTCCAAATGCTGAAGAAAATCTTCTTCTTCTTCCTCCTCCTCGAATTTGTGGCAGAATAACATCTACTATAGCCTTTGTTGACTCTGATCTGCACGGTGTGGCTTACGAATTAAACAAGGACAAAACCAGACTGACATCGGAAATGATTGATATGATTCAACGTGAATATATGTTAGAGTATACACACACACACACACACACAAACACGCGTATATTATATACGTACCTGGTTAGTAATCTAAGCATTTCGAATACAGTTAAGCTCTTGGAAAAACAAGACCTGCTGCAGCTTTTCAATGTCCACAACGATACTAAACACCTCTCTCTCTCTCTCTCTCTCTCTCTCTCTCATATATATATATATATATATATATATATATTAATTATACACAGAGAGAGTTATTATAAAAATGAAAACAAATTTATGATGTATAATAGCAAATGAGAAATGCTACATCCACAAAAAAATATCCACAAAATCATCCACAAAATGAGGTGTCAATGAGTGATTGGTGTATTTTTTATAGTTTCTCTCTCTTTTCTTTGAATACATCAATCACTCCTTGACACCTCATTTTGTGGATGGTTTTTTTGTAGATGTTTTTTTGTGGATGCAGCATTTCTCATAACAAATACACACGTAAGAGTGATTCCATATGACATTTATATATTATTTATCTTTTTATCATCTATGAATTGAGAGATCATATTACATACTTAAAAAATTATAAAATAATTATTATTAACTTTTTGTAAGAAAGAGGAAGAGGCTTGGACATGGGAAGCATAACGACAACAATACACTCTGTCTAAGAGCTGAACATATTTCGTTTACAATACTAATAAAATGAAATATTTGATTGCCAAAACAATTTAAAATTACGTCAAATTACATATTTAATTGTCATATCAACTTAAAATAATATAAAAAAACAAATATAATATACACAGTGTAAAATAGCATTATACTTGGGAAATAATAGCTCTCGGAGTGCAAAAAAGAAACATCATTAATTTCAGCAAAATACACCTTTGCAAAAAATATTATATTTATATACAAATAATATATTTTGTGTAATAAAAGGATTACAAAAAACAATAATTCTACATACACAACTAAATTTACAACAAATCATCTGAACTTATATTCATCACTAATTTACTATTTATTCCATTCACCTAACCAATAATTCAAAACTATAACAACTATTAAAACAATTGTAATTGTACCATTTTTTTTACCAAAAAAATCGATTCCGTGCTTGGCGTTGAGTCTTTGACAATGGTTGCTAATTGTGACAATAAATTAATCAGAAAAAAAAAATTATTGCCAAGACTTTGGGTTGTTGCTTTAATACTGCGGAATTGATTTTTTTTTTTTTTTTGGGCTATGGTTTACACTTTACACCCCACCCCATTGATAAAAAAACAATAATATCCCCCATGGCATAGCTCAGTGCAAAGGAGGGGATATCTTTCGCGCTGGTGGCACGCAGCGTGGGTTCGAATCCTCGTGGGAGCATCCGCTCTTTTCAGGGATTTGGACCTTGTTGTTTATTCAGTTGAAGCATCCTCAAAACTGGGTTGCTGAGGCATAACTTGTGATTTAACCAGGGGTAGGAATGAGGGATCGGACCTACAACCCCCAAGATTAAACCTGAGTCATCAAAAAAAATAAAAAAATAAAAAAATAATAATAATAATTTGTCATATGGTGAGGTTCCCTCCTAAATTGATGGGGCCCACACAGCCTATAAATAAGGGAGAGAGGAAGGGTTGAAGAAAAACAAGAGAAATGATAAAAAAAAGAGGACAGCCGCAATCAGCATTATTCTGGAGAAGAAAAAAAAGAGAGTTAGACCCTGTTCTTTTGGACTTATTTTTGATTTTGATTCGATTGATTGATTGAGTCCATTCATTCGATTTAGTTGATTCGAGTCCATTCAATTGATTCGATTATTTCGATTCTTCTTCTTCTTATTATTATTAATTTTAATTATTATATTGTTATTATTACTAATAATATTACTATTATCGTTGTCGTTGTTAATTACTATTATTATTATTATTTACCATTATTATTATTATTTACCCTTAATATATATTTCGATTCGATTAATTCGATTCGATTCGATTCATTAAATTCGATCAAAAAAAGAGCCTTATTTAGCAAAGGAGGTGTAGTTTTAAAATATATTGACCATATATGTGTAATTTCAAATATATTTATTAAATAGGTGTAGTTTTCTATTTAAGTGAGTTTTTATTGTTTTTTTTACTTTTTTTAAAATCATTAGTTTTTCTGCTTTTCTTAACTGTTTTTTACTGCTTTTTTTAACTGTTTTTTAAGAAAAAAATATGTAATATTAATATTAAAAGCCGGAAGTTCTTATTTAAAATTCGTAAATAAAAAATTGAAAAAAAGAATTTTAGAATTTATTTGTAAACTGTTTTAATAAAAAACGCTGGAATATTATTCTACATAAAGAAATAAAAAGTTGAATAATTTTTTTAATTATAGATTTTTATAAAACAGTTTACAAATAAATTCCAAAATTATTTTTTTCAATTTTTTTTATTTACAAATTTTAAATAAGAACTTCCGACTTTTAATATTAATATTACAGATATTTTTTTTCTTAAAAAAACAGTTTAAAAAAATAGTTAAAAAAGCAGAAAAAATAATGATTTTGAAAAAAGTAAAAAACAATAAAACCCACTTAAATAGAAAAGTACACCTATTTGATAAATATATTTAAAAATACATATATATGGTAAATATGTTTTAAAACTACACCACTTTGCTAAATAACTCAGAAAAAAGGAGCGACACATCTAAGAATAAATACTTAGGACAGGGAACAATCCCCCTCTTCCCTGGGGGAAGAAAAAAAAAGTAGCTACAATTGATTTTATTCAGTTGGGTAACACAAAATCAGGATCCATTGGTCGAACTTGTGAACTCAATATACCGTCTAATTCCATCGTTTTTGTTCTCAATGCATCTAAGAACAAGATTTGAAGAGCTTGTTTCGAATCATTCCTCTAGGTAGGTTTAATTGAATAGCTTGTTTTGATTAAATAAACTTAAGAAACGATTGGACTCAACATGGCTTGTTGTTGATTTCGGAGTTCAACCGAGATTAAGGAAGGATACGTGTTGCATTGAATAATAATTTATAGTGGGACGATGGAAAACGGAACTAAGCACTGGATTTTTCTTCTTAATATATTTCTTTCTAAATTTTATAAAGAAATTATTGTTACATTTTGCTTTCTTTTAATAGGAAATTTATTTTCTCGTTAACTATTTGTATTCTGATAACACACCGACAAAACATATAATTAGAAATTAAACTAAAAGTAACCAACTGCTTTGGCGCAGTTGGCCACATGACCTTCAATTTAGTTGGAGGTCAGGGGTTCAATTCCTAGTGGCAACACTTTGGAATTGAATTTCTCAAGCGATGATCCTTAGTCTTTGGTAAGGGTTAGAACAGCCTCCGGGATATGCTGGTGGAACAATTAAATATTGAGGGCTTCAAGCGGTAGTGTGGGAGGCCAGATCTCGGTGGAAACCTGCGGTTGGATTTGGGGGGTCCAGCATGGAGCAATCACTTGGGGGACGACTCCTTGTGCGAGGTAGTTGAGGATATTTAAGAGCACGAGGCGGATACACGTCGCGATTTAGCGGTAGCGATCTTGTGGGGTAGAAATTATCCCGAGGACTAGTCAGGTGTAAGCTTGCAACCTCGGTATCAAAAAAAAAATTAAACTAAAAGTAAAGACAAAATAATTAAGTATTAATAATAAAAACTAAAATAAAGACTAAAATAAAATAAAGTAAAACTAAAAAGAAAGAAAAGCCAAAAAGAAAAACAACCAAAAGACAAAATACAAAAAAAATTAATGATTGGTTATATGGTGGGGTGTCCCTCCTAAATTGACGGGGTATAAATCCACATAGTCTTTTTTTAATCTATGATTAAAGAAGAGACCTTAGTGCTCCGGAGTACGCTGGTGGAAGAATTAAATATTTAGGGTTTCAAGCGGCAGTATGGGAGGTCAGATCTCGGTGGGACCCTGCGATTGGATTCGAGGAGGTCCAGCATGGAGCAATCACTTGGGGCACGACTCCTTGTGCGCGGTAGTTGATGATATTTAAGAACATGTGAGTCAGATACACATCTCGCGATTTAACTGGTAGTAGTACTGTGAGACCAAGACTGTTATCCTCGATACTATTTAGGTATAAGCTTTGGAGGAATGGTGGGTGGTCCAGTGGTAGGACGCCTACTCCAAGACACTCCTTTGGAGAGGTCTTGGGTTCTAACCCCACCAAAGGAGGTGAAAGAGGAAGTTTTTCTCTTTATGATCCTCTAGCTTCCCGGGGATAGCTCAAGCAACCGCTAATCAATGTTTAATCTCGCGTCAAGCGGCAGTGTGGGAGTATTTCCTTGCTGGGAACCTGAGGTCTTGTGCCGATCATTCTCAGAAGCTGTCTTTGGAACACTGGCGATTAATCGCTTAAGAACCTCTCGTCAGCGAAGTGTACGAAAAGGCATTGGGAACCTGATTCTTTCGAGCGACTCGCGATTTACTTCTTTCAATGGGTTAGGAGTGGGTTCATTGAGGGACTAGGATTAGTCCGGCTAAACTGGGATCACCTAATTATCAAAAAAAAAAAAAAATAGGTATAAGCTTTAAAAGGTACCCAAAAAAATAATGCGGAATTGATTGATCATCCTCTTGATATGTTTTCTCGATGGAATCTTTTGGATTGTCTCTTTTGACAAAGTCATACTATATAACTAATTTTTCTCCCTCTACAAAAAATTGACATAATTTATTTCGGTCCACGCACAATTTATTGTATTTTTTTTAGAAATAGATCTTATACGATTTATTTATTTATCTATTATTGAACCCATAATTTTATTCACATAATTTTTCTTATTAATTTTATACACAATTTTCTATCATTTTTTATTAAACCTCATATCATCTATATATATATTACGAATTTAAAGTACTAGATTAATTCTCTCTCCTATGTGGTATTCTTTTAATTTTGGATTTCTATTTATCTAAAATCTTGAATCCCACAACAATTTAAAATGGTACTTAACCGAGAGAACCTAAATAAATAGAATTCAATGTGTTGAATCTCACATCGATTTAAAATAGAACTCTACCAATTGAGAGCATAAATAAATACTTAGGCTAATGTGTATTAGGTATTCTACATACAAACTTAAGAATATTATTTTTATTGTGTTTAATTTGGCCAATTATTAAGTTGGACAAATTAAATAGTTTAAATTTTTAGTGAAAATTTAATTGGGTCAATTATTAAATTTATATTAATTTTAGTTGTCTAAAATTTGAATCTCACATCTATTTTATTTAATAGTTTTACAATAATTGAAAATATATAATGGCATAACGGATTTGAAACACCACATTAACTCTCTCTCATGTGTGGCATTCTCCTAATTGTGTATTCTTATTTATCTAAAATCTTCAATTCCACAATAATTTAAAATGGTACTTAACCGAGGGACAACCTAAATAAATAGAATTCAATGTCTTGAATCCCACATCGATCTTTTAAAATAGAACTTCACTAATGAAGAACCTAAATAAATACTTAGAATTCAATGTGTATTTTTCAACTCCACATTTATATTTCACACACAAGTTTAAGAATTTTATTTTCATTGTGTTTAATTTGGCCAATTATTACGTTGCACAAATAAATAGTTAAAATTTCCAGTGAAAATTTAATTTTGATCAATTATTAAATTTACATGATTTATTTGTCTAAAATAATATCAGTTATTAATAAACTACTTTATTTTTTATTTGAGAATCTAATTTGACCAATTATCGAATTCGCAATTATCGTATTTATTTTAAATTATGAACACCACATCGATCTGCTCTGTCTGATTGGGGAACTAAATAATATTTAAAATCAATGTTATTTTTTACTCCATAATTATTTTGCAAGTTTAATAGTTTTATTTTTATTGAGAAAAATAATTTGACTAATATTAATTTGGCCGATTATTAAGCCAAATGAATAGTTCCATTTGTATTAAAAATTTAATTTGGCTAATTACTAAGTTTATATTAATAGTATTTATATATAAATTTAAACATCGCATCGATTTTAAATGAGATTCCATCGATTGGATAACCTAAATAAATACTCATAATCAATATATATTTTTTCACCTGACAATTATTTTGCGTCATGAGTTAGTAGTTTTATTTTTATAGGAAAACTTAATTTGATTAATATTTTTTTTTGTCTAGACATAACAAATTTGCCTAATATTAATTGGGTCAATTTTGATGTTGACGAAATAAATAGTTTTACTTCTATATATACATATAATCAATTTGTATTTTACCATCACATTTCTCATATGCAATTAATTTGGCCAATTATTGAGTCAGCTAAATAAATATTGTTATTTTTATTAGAAATGAGTTTTGGCCAATCATTGAGTTCGCCAAATAAATAATTTTATTTTTCTAGAAAATTTTATTTTTCTTTAATTTAATTTGCCTAATTTATCAATGTCTAATAATTTGAGCAAATTGTAATCTTTTTAAAGTCAGACATAACAACCTATTACTGTAACAACTTATATTTGATTATGTAGATATTATAAGTTTTAATAGATTTGGGCAATTCGTTCATATAATCAATGTGTATTTTATCATCATATTTCTCATCGTCAATTAATTTGACCAATTACAGAGTTGGCCAAATAGATAATATTATTTTTATTGAAAATCTAATTTGGCCAATCCTTAAGTTGGCCAAATAAATAGTTTTTTTACTAAAAACTTAATTTGGTTGATTTATTGACATTTAATTTAATTTGTGTATCAATATATAACAATTTGAGCAAATTTGAATATTTTTGAAGTCAGGCGTAACAACCAATTAATATAACAACTTAAATTTAATTATTTAGATTTTATGTATTTTAATAGATTTAGACAATTAGTGCATATAACTATATAGATTTGCAAGTGAAATATGTACTAAAATTATTTTTAATCGAGTTTGATACGGATATAGGTATATAATGTAATATCCACATTTTTTCATTTTTTCCGTATTTTCATTTTTTTGGTGTATTTTTCATTTTTAGTGACTCGCTTATAACCGTATGAATATTTCGAGAATATTTAATACTTGACTTTTTATCATTCGAGCTTGTTTCGGACTCGTTTTACTCAATTCCATGTTTATTGTCATTTCCGTTGCTATTTGGGTTCGATTCTCGTAATCGTTGTTCGGAACCACCGTTTCGGGCTTGCCGTAAATCCGTCTTATGTTATTATGCATGTTGTGAGCTTTTGTTTGGCGTTTCGATCGTGTATCGGTATTTCAGATGTTTTGGGACGTTTTGTAATTTCTCAGAGTTATGGGGCAATTACTATCGTTGTCGTTTTCTGAATCTTTGGGTAGTCGGAATCATGTTTTCTTTTAAGTTCTTCAGTTCTGACTCGAACTCGTCGTTCGTGTGTCTTCTTCAGTCCGTTGTTTGGTGTCGGGTGCGCGTTGTTTTCATCCGGGGAAGAATTCACCATTTTCCATCTTTGAGTGCTGTCTGTACAACTGTCTGCACTGGTTAGCGCGCGCTAATTTTGTTGTGTAGGGTACGCTAACTTCATTGTGTAGCGCACACTAAATTCGCCCAGTAGCGCGCGCTAATGATTTGAGTACAGCAGTGGCATTAGGTTGTTTCTGCTCTCTCGACGAGCAGTTTAGCGCACGCTAAGTCTGTGGATTAGCGCACGCTATGGTTAGGGCCCAGCACACGCTAGGTGTGTGGCAGCGCACGCTAATGCGGTATTCCAGTTGAGGCAGAATGTTTCTGGACTCTGGATGACGAACAGGTAGCGCACGCTATAGCTCGATAGTGCGCGCTATCGGGGGGCTGTTAGCGCACGCTATTTTCTGGTAGCGCATGCTAATGGGTCAGAACCGCAGGTTCTGGACCAGTTTTGGCTGGTTAGCGCGCGCTAACCATAAGCCGTTAGCGCACGCTAACCGGTTCAGTTGTATATACTCGTGAGTTGACGGAGTTCGGTCATTTCCACCCATTTCTTCTCCTTCTCCACGTTTGAGTGATTCTTGGGCGGTTTCCGAGTGATTCGAAATCTTGTAACTCCAAGACATCATCTTTCTTGAGTTTTTGGTGTATATTAACAACACCAACACTTGTTCTTCGTCTTCAATCCGAGGTAAGCTCTTAGAACCCTACATTTGGGTAAATTGGAGGTTTTTTAGTTTTTGTCCAATTCGTTCCGTATTGTTGATTAATCCATGATGTATGTGGTTAATCTTAGTGGTATTCGTGTTTTCCCTACGAGTTCATGGTAAATTTCGTGGTATTTGTGATATCGAGAGGGTTCGGTTGCAACCCGCCCTCGTTGTTGTTTTTGTACGGATTTACATGAATCGTAGGTGGCTTTTCCGGTGTCTTCCATTTTCGTACTCGTTTAGAAATGGTTGTGATTGTATTCTTCGAATCGTTAGGTTCGGGTTTGTCGGTTCCTAGCAATCGTGGTTGATTCTCCGTTCCGTCCGTTTCGTCGTTAATTACTAAAGGCAAGTATTCTCGTGAAACATTTATGCTTAACATGAAATTGTAATGTATATGTGTGTGATTTACTCACTCCGGGAGAGTCCGACGGGGCCTCGGGGGAATCTGTGATTTCGCTCCTCATTCACGAGCTTGTTTGGCTAGCCAGTCCGGGAGGGTCCATAGAGGCCTCGGATGGGACCAGTAGATTCGCCCCGGTCCTGGGCGATGCATGTGTGTGATTTATTACTATGGCCAGTCCAAAAGGGTCCATAGAGGCCTCAGATGGGATCAATGGTTTCGCCCCGATCCTAGGCGGTTTTTCGACTGTGATATTTGAGTATTTATTTTTCAGGAAAAGGCATGTCTTGATTTTGATTTCGAAACGATTTGATGCATGTACTACGAAATGTGTAAGCGAATAATTTGCCTTGATTACTTGTACTAGCGTAATTGCTAACCCCTTTAGGGACCCATTTTTGGGGAAATGCATGTTATGAATTTCAGGTTGCGTTCAGCCGGTCGATCGAGCACTGGGGCAGTATACGAGGGTGTTGGCTAAGGTGGTTGACGTGTGCAAATAAGTCCTTTGTTTTAGTTGCCATTTTAGGTGTTTGTTTTCAACTCGTACATTGATAGACCGTACTCGCGAGTACTTAGGCATTTTGATTTGGAATATGGTTGTATTACTAAATGCTACTCCTTCCGTTCCAGACTTAATTGCTACCTTTTTCTGGACACGGGTATTAATGTTAGAGTTGTTTATTAGTATTGTGTAGTAAAGTGATATTTTAAGAGGGGTAATAATGGAAATCTGAAATCATATTAATATTATTTATTAGTATTGTGTGTTTAATTGGGTGGGCCCGTAATAGTATTTTATGGTAAATAGATGATCATTGGGGGTGTATATTTAGAGGGAATGATTGGTTTATTTCCTTTTATAGTGAGTAGCAGTTAAGTATGGGACAGATCAAAATGGAAAGGTAGCAGTTAAGTATTGGACGGAGGGAGTATTTATGATTGTCGGAGATGTCTGGTTTACCGGTTGTACATGGCGTTTAGTTTATTTTCGTCTTGGTGATGTGTGTTTTCTCGCTAACCGAGATGGTTAGACGAGTGGTATTTCTTATTTAGCCTGGTGGGTCCCATGTAGGGGCCCACAGTGCTGTAATATACCTTGAATATCTTGGGGGAGTTAAATATAATGTCTAAATTGATTTCAGATGACTGAACCCTAGTTGTATTGTTTGGGTATCACTATATGAGTTTGGGATGAAAACGCATAGTAAATTCACATTTAAGTCGGATTTCAAACGGGTACGGTTATATAAATTATAAACGGGTACGAGTGGCTGAATCATTGCCTCATTTGACTTTTCGTTGTGTTCTGCCGCGGTGAGGAACTCCAAATGTTGAACCTAACTAATAAGTATAATTGACTATTTTTTTGCATCAATAAATTTGATTAAAAATATAATTTTATTATATATATATATGTTCCGGGAATTATTATTCCCGTGATGTGTCTTACCTAACACTGATTGTAGATACATAGATGGAAGGTTCTAGATCCTTCTAGAGGTAGTAGGATCCTATTAGATGTCTTACCTTATCTAGGAATCCTATGTATGGGAGGACTCTCATTGTAATGCCTATATAAAGGCCCCTCTATCAGTGTTATGAATGTAATTCATTGACTCTATTTACAGTCTTTTTACTTTCTCCTAAAACAAGTTATCAGCACGTAGTATCTCAACTGAGTAGGAAAAATTCGTCCAAAATTCCGAAAAAAAAAAAAAACGCCACCGGAAACCCTAAGCAGATTTTCGCCCGCTGCCAGCCTGCCATCATCCTCTCGCCGCCGCCGGAATCTAGATCCATAACAGCAATCCTAGCCGACGGCCACCTTCTCTAAGCCCCGTTGTCGTCTTCCTCGCGAGCAACCCACCGCTCGCCCCCCACCTTCAGCTGCCGCCACACCAGATCGGCCCGTCGCGATTGGAGCTCTGTGGAACCAGACCACCACCAGACTCGCCCCCCACCTCGTGAACCAGTCTGTCACAATCTGAATCGCAGCCATAGACGAACAACCTGGTTGGATTCAAGCACCTCTGTTCCCGCAAAGTGCTCTAATTATGCCTATGACCTAACCCGCCCCCAGTCCAAGTCCGATGCAATCCAGGTCGTTTTGGCCTTTGTTTCCCAATCTGAAATGCTGAACCGTTTGCTGACCTGGACCGACCCGATTGCTGACCCGACCCGGTTGCTGACCCGACCCGACCGACAGTCCCGTATTCAGACCGTTTTCGTCCAGCCGACTGTTGCCTAAAGCTGCGACCCGATCTGATCAAAGCACTGCCGGATTGTCTCATGGTTTTATGCACGTGATATTTAATGTTTGAAAACCTAGTGCAGTCGAGACAAACCTATCAAAATCGGAAAAAAAAAAAACCGAGAGACGAGAATTTCCGCGCGTAAATTTTCTGCACAGCGCAGTCGTACCAAAATCATGTTTCTCGATTCGTTAACCGTCGGATCGGTGTGAAATTTTGACAGCAACTTTCCAACACAAATATCTGTATATTCAACGGTGGAGATCGGATCCTGAGTAATATTGATTACTGAATCTGCTGCCGAACAGAAGCAGATTTTTACGAGGAAATTTGGAGATACGACCTCATCCAATACCGAGCTGCTGCATCGCCGCGCTCGAGTCCTTTTTCGGCCGAATTATCGAGCCCAGTAGCCCTATCCGGGCATTTCTCAACTCTCCATCTTTTTCTAATTAATGATTCATTTGTTCATTAATTTGTACACTTATAAATCTTAACATGTTTATGTTTTACATGAATATAGGAAAATATGTTGCTCATGATGATGTGCAAGATATGGAGAGAAGTCATATTTATCCCATTCAAGGATCAAAGTAAATATAGAACGGAGTACCCACGGAAATATGTTGTTCATATGGAGAGAAGCTCCCGTTCAAGGATCAAAACAAATATGGAACCAAGTACCCGTAAGACTTTATTAAAGTTCCCGTTTTTCAATTCTTCTCTTTTGGGAATTTTTTTTTGGGGAATTGGGTATTTGGGGTCTTTATCTCCCACGCTACTTTGCGGTGGATGAGACTATGAGAGGTGGTATCCCTCTCATATATCGAAGTAAACTGTGTGACGGTATATACATGAATTCGTTGACCTCGATTATAGTTCGTGTGACTACAGGTCCGAATATTTTTCCGAGTATTTGTAAAGGCATGTGCCTTATACATTTGACTATGTTTAGTCGATCTTATTGGATGGTCAAGACGACTTGGTTATGGTATATTCATTATGTCTCATGGTTCAAAATGCTTAATTATGATGCACCACGTTGTATCTATATAACATGGCTATATGACGTATACTTGCAAATTGAGAATTAAAATATTTGGTTGATTTGATGCACTTTGGTGGATTTTTACACTTTTGATCATGACTAGGCGCATCCTCCTTGGTATTTGTTTATGCTTTGAAAGTTCAAACGGAATTAGTGGTTTTTAAACAGCCTTAGCTGTACCGACATTCCTACTTTCTCTGCAAGTCTACCAAGTTGGAGTTACCGAAAGGATCATTAGTCGAGATAAGAAATCGAACACCCTGCTGTGTTTAGACGCACCTATGGCTGTTATTGCCAACACTTATGCAATTGGATATGGTCTCAACCTTGTTTTCTCACTAAACTTGGGAAATACTAAACAGCCACCTAAAACATGCACTGTGATCTGAGTTTAATGATCCGTGTGGTGCACAATATATGGATAGAAATATACGGAAGTCTAGTTTCCAGAACATCTGACCGTTCGTCCATAGCCTTCCTAACAAGGGAGTTATTGTTGTTTTAGTGAACAAAGGTCAAGCTGCATAGAATTTTATTTCCAGCAATTGTGCTAACTTTTGTCCCAACCAACTTGGTTCCCATCTTGAATTTGCAAGTGATCTTATGACACATATTTTTCAACCTCTTTTTGGCTGAATTTGCCATAGATGATGCAGTTTTTGGTATGCATTATACGCTAAACTATCATTTTTCAAATGTTGAAAAACAATTTCCTCGGGGAAGCCCAAAATACGCACCCTTATAAGAAGGTCGAGCGTGTGCATGGTAGTGTTACACCATGCTTGTGTCGTAATTTTGCCCCTTAGGCATATAACCTTGCCATGTTATGCACTCAACATGATAGATCATTTTGATCGTATCAGGTATAAAATCTCTATGTTGTTAGAGTGTTCGCTATGCTCATATTTGTAAAATTTTGCAAGCGAAATTGAGTGCGTATTAAGCTATTTTTAAGAAACACGATATTTTTGGATTTCGATTTATAAATCCATTGTGACTATGACGAGTAGGTCATCACAATCAATGAGCGGTATGATGCTCAAGTTGTTGAATGCCAAATGGCATTTTCTAGTCACATATGTTCTGTAACAATTGAACCATGCTATGACTCGATGATATATATGCCAAAGTGTATCACTCATAGCATCTCATTGTGATTTGTGAGAAATAAAATCTTATGCATCACTTGTATTGGATATGTAAAAAGGAAGAATATTCATGAGTCAATATGGTCCGGCTTGCATCGGTTTTTGTAACCAGAAGATGTATTGGGACATTGACACATTTAGGCTTTAATAGTCCGGAGTTTGGACAGTTTGATGATTCATATACCACGGTATTGTCATTGACATCATTGAACAAAGAAACTAGTTGGATCAAAGACATCAAAGTACGTTGGTGGAGTCGTGAGCAGGGCTCATGACCGATGATGATATTTATGTCATCCGCGTCTTGCTTTCATAAGCATGTGTGACGCCAAAGACCCCCCCAATGATCCTTCTTAGCCATGTTCATTGATTTAAGCCTATTCTTTGGCACGATTAGGAGATGACACCCTCATATGCTAAAGAGAATAATGTAGCGACTCGCATAAGCATGGTGCTGAGTCCTCCCTTTTCACCGAGTCCTTATACATACATGATCATAAGTATTAGCCTGGGTGGCTTATGATGCTATGATGGTGTTCACAAATGGTCGTACTCAAGTAATAACATTTATATGTTATGTGGTTCCTTTGACAATGATTGATAAGTTGATGAAACCTGAGTTATGGTTGTCCAACTTGCGGACCAGTCATTGTAAAGGTCGGTTCACCCACTTTTTAGACCAAGTCTTAAAGTGAAATTTTAACGAGTACTTCCTAACATCCAAGGCTACCTTCTCACAAATTTTGGAGCCATTTGGAGACTTGGAAGGAGGTGAACAAGTTAAATGAAGTCTTCACATACCACCAGCCGTCTGAACGACCAGTTCGATGTCATTTCGACCGGTTTTTTACCACAAGGTTGATGGTTTTGGAATCCTAAACACCCGTTTATACATGCTCACGAAATTTTGAGGTGTTTGGGGCTGGTGAAGGGAGTGAACTCTTCAAGAAAGCACTAGAGGTTCAATAAAACCAACATCCTATCATCGGTTCAATCGTTTCTTCATGTTCGATCCTGGTGGTGCATGGTGGCGGTTTTGTTGGATTCTCAAGACCAGTAGCTACGGTTATGTAGCATCGGTCAACATGTCATATTCACCTATACCTATCATCATTCAAATGCTTAGTTACGAGTGTAACAGTATGCATTTTGTTAACTGGATTGTGTTAACACTGAAAACCTTTATCGTCCACATGTTCATGTGTTAAAGTGCGTCACCACAACGCATTATGACGGGTTATAAATGATGAATATGACATGCGCTTTCACTCATAGTCCACTTAAAATATACCTTGGCAGACGATCTCGTAAGTCACTTTGATAAGCCAGTCTTCCCGTCGTTACGGGGAGATGCGAACGATCATGTTCGAGTAGAACGACTTGGAATTTTCGTAGTTTGTCCCTACTGTGTCTCACCAAGTTCCCTAAAGTGACGAGATTAAATACATGCTGCAAACATGTCTGCAAGGATTGTGTCCGGTCATGGACGTTCGTCACCTATAAATGGTGATATGGTAACACCACAAATTGTGGTAGATGGTGTTACTAGGCCGTGGATCTCATAGAGTATTGGGATGCCACTTGGTTCGCTAAATACTCTCGCTAAGAATGTATGCGAGCTTGGTACATGAAACTTGATCATATGATCAAATGAACTCATCCGTCTCATGTGATTCTGGATTATAGTCATCATTGGGGGACGCCTCAATGAATGCCAATCCATAAAGAGTACTCTATGAATAAAGCCGGTTCATGAGGACGTGGAATGTGAGTTTAATCGAACCATACTTCGTTGAAAATCTACAACGTTGTAGCCTTGGCCTAAAATGGAAACATATGCGACTCCAGTATAAACAAAGTGATAGCCCATTGTTGAAGTGGTGCCGACACTCCAAAGATAAGATCTATCCGTAAACTTTGTTAAAGCGAGTGAGAGAATTAGTTAAACTCACCTCATAGCGCGAGGTTTCTCATGAACGCACTGGAATCGACTACGATGACACGAAACTTAGTTGTGCTATCGTAATGGATGTTATAGCATCCACTATTTTTTCAGTTAGATAGTTTCCCAAAAACTGACGTGCAGCTTGTGGTTAAATCTTATCTTAGTGGGGAACTAAATTAAGTGATAAAAGAATCTCGTGGTAGATCAGACTCAAATCAAGTGGCTCCTGACCACGGAGTGCGTCGACAAGTGATTGTCGGGAACACATACTAAGTATATACTTGATTTGGAAGAGATATGAAGCTTTTGCGTGTAAAACTAAGGGTTTATAGTGATGTACTCTTGTGAGATAAGAGATTCCGCTAAATCCAAAGTTAAGAATGAAAGGATCTTGGGGACACTTGATGATGCGTATTCATCAATCGGTTTAAGGCAATCTAAGGGACGGTTTCCCTAAGAGACGATAAAGTAATGCCCATATGATACCCAATGACTAGTCGAATTCATAATAAGACTTGGCTCACTTAAGTGATGATGCAGTCTTAAGAGAAAAGTACGGTAATATGTACTCATGTTTGACTCGATGTACTCATTCGTAATAATCCGGTAAAGCCACTGTGATGATGTCCTAGGATGCGCTCACGCAATGTCTGTGATTGACAAGAAGCTTGAAGCTCGCTCTATCTCGATAAAAAGGACACTTGAAAACTGATACCCGTATCTGCCCAGAATGTGTTGGTCTATCTCCTATATGACCTACAGGGCAGCTCACTTGATGGAAAATGGTGAAATTGGTACTATTGGAAAGGTTTGGGTCTACTTTCCAAGGAAATCAACCATTTGATCACATCCATCATGTTGAGTGACATATGACTATTATTGCAAAGTAGGGCAGGATATGTCCGGTAATTTGCTGAGTCAACTTCGATAGAGCTTTGTGATCTGCTCAGGTCGATCTAGGTTACGTACTGTATGTGAATGAAAAGCTATGGGTGTCTATTTTTCATAAGTTCTTACAGTTTCGTTGATACCTATTGAATCGAAGAAGTTATGACTGATTTAGTGCATGGAGGTCAAGACTTTAGAAAAATTGATAAGTCTTTAGCGACTCTGCACTTTGGATGTGTCGCGCTCTTTTTTCCTCACACCAAGGTTTGTTTTTTCCCATTGGGTTTTCACTTGGTAAGGTTTTTAACGAGGCGACCTATGAGAACATCCATACAATGATGCGTTGTACTTCTGTTCAACTTAGACCAAGAGGTATTTTTTCCACTGGGTTTTTTCTTGGTATAGTTGTGAGTGCAACTTGGCATCCGACTCCTATGATTTGAGGTACTCATCAGGGGGAGTCGTTATGTATACATCAGGGGGAGTATACATGACATGTTATCTCGGTGCATTGCAATCTTTTCCTCATCAAGCCTTTATTTTTACCATGGGGTTTTGTTTTGGCTTGGAATAGGTTTTTACGAAGGCAACATCTTCTGCACCATTGTTGTATTAGTGCTCGACACAGGGGGAGTGTTCCGGGAATTATTATTCCCGTGATGTGTCTTACCTAATACTGATTGTAGATACATAGATGGAAGGTTCTAGATCCTTCTAGAGGTAGTAGGATCCTATTAGATGTCTTACCTTATCTAGGAATCCTATGCATGGAAGGACTCTCATTGTAATGCCTATATAAAGGCCCCTCTATCAGTGTTATGAATGCAATTCATTGACTCTATTTACAGTCTTTTTATTTTCTCCTAAAACAATATATATATATATATATATAAAGAAGAGAGAACGTGGATAAGAAAAGGAAAATACAGGCTCTGCAAGACCTGTAGCCCGCAGACCACATACTTTCTGAACTCGAGGCGAGTTCAGATTTCCAATTAAATAAGTATTGAGTAAAGAATCCATGCTTTCCGGCTTTACTGTTAACTTTCTTAAACTATATATATATATATATATATATATATTGAGTTATGGAGTGAAATGGTATAAGTGTAAGAAATAGGAATGATTGTGAGCCATTAATCCTTGGAGATTAATGACCCAGATTTCGTTCTGGTGTGCTAACACGGGAAACTAGGAGTGCTAACGAATTTAATTATTGGGGGTACCAATGTAATTTGATTAATTTATCTTATGGGAAGTTACTAAAATCATGGAAAGTTCCTATATTCATGGGATTTCATATTTTAGGTTAATATCTATTTTTTATGGGATTTCATATTTTTTAGTCGTTCAAATATTTTATATTTTTGGTGTATTTATTTTTATTTTTTTAAAAACTAACATTATCTTTTTTTTCTATTTGATTTTTATTTTTAAAAATCGGAACTGTTGTGCTAACTATTTGTTTTGTGTGTGCTGCAAATTGGAAAACAGAGTGCGGTTCTGGTTATATTCCAATTATTTGATTTTTTTGTTATGCTTTATTGTGTACAATACAGTCAATTTTGATACAATGTGTTGTGCTTTATTTTTTGGAAGATAAATAATCATACTCGTTTTCAAGTATAGGTACAAAATGATTTTCGCGTCATTTACTAAAAAAATACAATAAATACAATAAGACTCCATTTGTAAATCCCATAAACTGCTATGCAAGTGTTACATACCATATATGCTAGTATTACCTATTAAATGTGCTAATACAAATAACATTTTAATGCTAAACTCTACTATTAAAACATTAACAGAAATAAAATGTATTAACAATGCAAAATTTTACAGATTTAACTGCTAACTATCACACAAATGACATCACAATAATTATCAAAACAATATTATCAAAGGTGCTAAAATTTGGGAAGAGATAAGAAGTGGGATATGAAATCCCATGATTGTAGGAAATACTAAACATAAAATCTATATAATTACAAAAATATCCCCTCAAAAATATTCCGCGTAGCACACTTAGGCTAACTCTTTAGCACAACGTGCACAAATCGCAGCCATTAATCACCAAAGATCAAAGGCCAATCATTCTTATTTCTTACTAAAAAGCTTTCCTACTCGAATATATATATATATATATATATATATATATATATATATATATATATATATATAATACCGTCACGTATTCAGAGCACCACGTTAATTCTCTCATATGTGGTATTTTTTATTTTTTATATTTTTATTTATTTAAATCTTCTATCCTGTCTTGATTTTCAATGACACTCCACTCATTGAATAACTAAATAAATATTTAAAATTTTACACCACCACTTGAATTTGGTCATCTATTGAATTGGTCAAATGAATTATTTTATTTTTATTAGAAAATTAAATTTGGCAAATTATTAATTAAATATTATTAAATATTATTATTTTTATATTTGGATGGTTTTTTAATAAACTCGATTCTATTCACTTACAAATAAATATATAAAGTATCTAATAGCAATACGGATTCGGAGTACCACGTTAACTCTCTGTTACATGAATTTTTTTTTATTCTTATTTATCTAAAATCTTGAACCCCACATCAAAGTATAGGTATATAAACTATATAAAGGGTTTTTGAAGATTGTATAATTTTAAAATTACACTGAGAATTTAATTTTTAATCTTTTGTCATTTATATTATTTATTCTTAAGCTTTACTTTACAATGTTTGAGTTTTCATCGAGATGGATTAACCAATTACTATAGCAACTTATGTTTAGTTATTTAAATTATACAAAATCATCTTTTGATCGAGTTTGTGATTAATATGAGTATAAATTTTAAATAGGTCTGATTATTTCTAGTATACTTTCATTGTTTCATGTGTTACTATATCAGATTTGAACTGGAATAAGTAGTAAAAGTATATTTCAATCGAATTTAGGACGAGTACAAATATATAAATTTTAAATAAGTTCGGATGGCTGAATCTCATTCTCATTATTTTTATTTATTGGTGTGTTCTGCTAGGGTACGTTTGTAAATGGCTGAACGCTAACAAAATGTAAAGTGAAATCAGCGGGCTATTACTAGTTCTAAATAGCAAAATTTTGATGAACTATTAGCCAGCTCCGGAGCCCAATGCAACGAGATTTCGAAGTTCTTCTAATTAGGAATTTAAGTTTCCAATACACGAACTCCTTTATGGGCCTAACCAGCCACGTTAGCCCACGGGCCAAGAGTATTTCACTGGGCCCTAGTATGAGTTTGATTGGAGACTTCTCGACGTCGGGTGTCCGGGTAGAGCCCGTGGATGTTTGTTTTTGCAACATTAACGGACAGCAGTATGAAAGGGATCGGTTCGGATTTGGGGTATTTTGCCCTGATCCGCACTATCTATTTCTGGCCCGTGACGTATGGGTCGTTCCACCCATGACTGCAGCAGAGCGAAATGGGTCTAGATATTATTTTTACCTCTTAGGTACCCGCCCCGCATTATTTTTGAATATTTTAATGTCTTAACGTGTATTTTCCAAATATTATTTTTTATAATTTTTATTCATATATAATTAAAATTATTAATGGTCAAATGTGTATTTGGAGAGACCAGTCAAAATCAAAATGAGCACATTCTTTTGGGATAGAGGGAGTATTTTATATGTATAGTATTTATATATATTTATATACTTTTTTATATATTTATTAATATATTTTATATTTATGTTAATATTGACATATTTTATAAATAATATGTATATGAAAATAAAATACTAGATAAAATTCATAAATTTCTTTATTTTATTCACTTTAAAATAATATTTTTTCCTATGCGGGTCGATCTGTCCCAACCCACTACCCGTAGTGGGTTGACCCACCATGCCCCGTTTACCTCGTGGGCGGTCTGGATGTGTAACAGTTTGGTTCTTTTCTTTCTTCAAAAACTTCTTCAAAAACTGCTTATGAACCTGAATCAATTACATTAGCTCGGTTCTAGCGATTTTTTAGTTACAAGATATAGAAAAAAACATCTAGAATCATAAAAACCGAACCCATTTGAGAATTGAAATTCGATTGAGAACCGAAATTATGTTAAGGATATATGAAAGTTCTCAACCGCGTTAAGGATATATGAAAATAGTAAAACACAAGATATTATGTTTTAACACACAAATGATGCATTAAAAGATATAATTTCATTCTTATCGTTGTTTATACAATTTCAATTATTATCGATCCATATACAATTTCAGTTCTCACTGATTCTTTACAATTCTCAATTTTCTCAGTTTTTAAGTATACAAATGATCCATAACTGAAAATCGAACTGAAAATTACAAAAAAAAATTAGAATGAAATAGGAAACTGGACCGGTATTTAGATTTAGTTCTAACCTGTTCTTTCGATTCTCGATTAATTTAGCTCAATCCTAGATGTAAGCCTGGTTTCTTGAATGGGAAATTACCGCCCCTCAATTCTAAAATGGCCACTTTTAAGTCTGTGAAGTAAGAATTTCGTATTCTAGTTTATTATATATGGTCCTGATGGAATTTTATTTAGTTATGTTGACGAAGGGAAAATAACGGAGGTAAGAAGTAGGGCAAAAGTTGTATATTCTCATTGATAACATTCATATATATAAGGAGACATTACATACGAACATGCCTAATTCTACCCTAATTAGGAGAGCCTATAAATAACAGACTTATGGACATATAAGGTATTATTACTTTAACACTCCTCATTGTGTCTAGTTTACAAGCGCATGTCATGTTGGCTCGTTAAAACCTCATCAAACAAAAATTCAGTGGAAAAAATATCTTGATCGTAGGAAAAAAGAGTACAACATCTAGACACATCAAGTTAGACTTCGCCCTTTGAATCTATCCTTTCATATGATTGTCACATTAATCATAGCGCTACTAAGGTGATCATTCCACCGATCCCAAATCGATACATCTGGTTACCTCGTTAAAAATATTTCCAAGTGACAAAAATCATGTGGGAAAAAAAATCCTTGGAAGGAAAAGAGTATAACGTACGATGTGGATGTAAGACTCCCTCTCAAATCTACACCTCCCCCTGATTTGTACATCGATCAAGTAGTCGTTGTCTCATTAAGAACTTCGTCAAGTAACAAAACCCAATTGGAGAAAATGAACCTTGATCAAAGAAAAGAGTACAACATATGTGATTAAGTTTCTTTAAAAATCATTATTTTCTTGTGATCTTTACACCGATCTCGGAAGTTGGGAAAATCTACAACTCCCCTTAATGCTTAAATTTATGTATCGTTGTCTCGTTAAAAATCTTGCCAAGTAACAAAACCCAGTAGAAAAATAAACATTGGTCTAAGGAAAAGAGTGCAACATATATGAGTATGTTCCGTTATATCTCACATATTTTCCGTTATGATCATTCCATCAATCAAGGGGATTTACAAGTTACATCATGTTCATAAATATAAGTATGCTCGTCAGAGGTAATACTTAACCACTAGTTCCTCACGAGTGTAGAATAATAATTCTTGATCATGTACACTCACGGAATGATTCATGCCAACAATAATCTTGTCGCCATTCTAGGAGGTAGCCAAAAGGGGTTTGTTTAGTCGATTTCCAATATATAAACAAATCATACCAACACATTCTTTGTGGTAGTTGCTTCAGCGTCAATATTTACTTTAGTATTTGCCTTTTCGAAATTAGCTTCCTTTGCCTGCTTCTAGGGAAACAATAGTCAAAAGTTAATGGTTCATTTCAAGTATCAGAAGATATTCTTGATACCATTCCGTTGATGTTGCGTCGATGCTGAATGAAATTGAATCATCGAATTAACTGAGGAGTTATCTTAAGTCGCGTACATTAAGCCAAGTACAATAATGCGCTATTGCACTCAAGTAGGGAATTTAAGCTCCCAAAGCTCTTCGTCACTTTCCTTTAGACGAAATGGATCTTTCCTTTGCATTCAAATGTTCGACCTATCGTGGGAGTGCTAGTCGGGTGTACCTTGTCCATGTTAAAGTGTCTGAGAATCTTCTGGACATAGGCAGACCGGTGGATAAGAATTTCCCAAACTCGATGTTCTATGTCAATGCCTTGACAGAACCGAATTTTTCCAATATCTTTCATCTCAAACTTAAATTTTCAGTATCCGGTGGTTTCTCTTATTTTATTAAGACCGATTATGTTCATGTTATCGACATACATTGCGATGATCATGAATCTGGAACTTATTTTCTTTATATAGATGCAGAGACATAGTTCATAGTTCTTATATCCCTTCCCAATCAAATAGTCACTGACAGTTATACCACATCCTTAGGGACTGCTTCAAAACCGTAAAGTTGAGCGTTTCAATCTAATTGCAAACACATTCAGTGGTCTAGAATCACTTGATTTGGGTAATGAAATGTCGGGCTCTTTCATATATATCTCCGTATCTAGATCCCTATAGAGATACGTAGTAACCACATTTATTGACTGCATTTCCAGTCCCTCGGAAATTATTACGCTAATCATATAGCGGAACATATACGTGGGAGTATATTTCCTCATAATCAATTTCAGAACATTGTGAGAAGCATTACTTCATGAACCTTGTACATTAGGACTCCACTATTCTCACTGCGCTTTACGACAAATGCCCGGTTATGTCCTTCAGGCTTTATATTTGGTTAGGTTAGCACTACCTACAACAAATACCTTACTCTTTATCAGAGAATCTAGTTGTACCTGGAATGTTTTCTTAGGCCAATCGGCTCTATGTTGATTTTGTCCAACTGAGCAAGGTTCGACATCATCGTACTTTATGATTCATGACGTGTCATCAAAGTGTGTGGTTGATCAGGCCATACCCTCATAATTTCATCGAGATTATTGATTTTTTGAAGCATATCTTCGAGGCGTCTCCCTCCTCATGACTCATGGACATAATAAAATCAAGCATGATCTCATGAAACGAGTCCATTGATGGTTAATATGTAAATTTTTGCCATACTCTACCTCTTCCTCGGGTGAGTATTTAATCAAACCATGAGGCTTCCACCACTTCCTTTGTAGGGAGCCACAACCTCAACAATACCTCCACCAAGTGCGGTTGCATCACCCGGTTCATTGGTGATGTGCCTCTTACATGGGACTTCTAACCTTACAGGCACATTTGCAGATGTAATGGGAGATATTGTCACTTGGATGATATCACTAAATGCATTAATCATCGAACCTGCTACATCCTGAAGATCGAGTATTCTTTATGCTTCATGGTAACATTGTGAAGTTCGGGGATCATAATGAGACAAAATAAGGACACATCACGACAATTCCTGTCGTTCCCCGAGAAATTACGTTTTCTCTCCTCCCCCTAATAACCGAAAGGTTGTCTCATTAAAGTGACAATCCTCAAACCGTGCAGTAAACAGATCACATGTGAAGGTTCCAAATAGCAGATAAACGTTTGGATATTCTTATCCAACGTGAATACCTAATCATTTCTAAAGACCGATGCGTTGTGGGGCGCAGAAGACACATATAATGCGTAACCAAATATGAGCAATTGGTACCCAAGTCTGTTTGGGTCCAAATATAATAATCAGGCTATTCAGTTACCAACTGGTACACATAAACTAATTGGTCAGCAGAGGGCCTAAGAATGAACGATTTAAGTAAGTTGCGTGCAATATTGCATAATTCCTGGCAAAGATATGCAAATTGGTGCACATATCCAATGACATAATCACCATACATATTCTTTTGAAGGTGGTTTATGTGACTGTTTGCATACGCACATAGGACGAGATCCTATACATTGATCTCTATCATGCAATAAACATCAAGTAATTTTTTATGTGAACTCTCCAACATCATCAAGTCCTTTAGATGTGATAAAGAATGTGAGACCTTATAGTTATCTTGGAAGTTCTGCAGCATTTTAAGTGGACAGGTGGCGTGGACCAATCCAACATGATCCAAACAGTACAAACGGACCCGATTCAAATGACTATTGGACCTATGACAAGAGGTCGGATCAAACGATTCAAAATAGCTCCAAACGGATTGATAGTACACCATGTGAATAATGGGTCGAAGGATAATGAGAGTGAATCAAGCTATTTAATTTCTCTCATACAAGTACTTTAAGATTTTATGTCTTTTTTTAATAAAACTCGAGTATTGTAACTTGAACCGTGTGATTGTTCAATTTAATCGAGTCGAATATATTTTATTTATCGAGTTGTACGTTTATTTGTTTTGTATTTTTTTGAGTTGTATTTGTGTCGAAAATAAAGTCCAAAATAATCAAGTCTCGAAAATGAAGTCCAAAATAATCAAGTCTCAAGGTCGTGAGTAAAAGGCAAAAGGCGGACGAAAACCGGACAAACTAATAATTTCCGTGCGTAAGAAGAGTATGTACCTATTTTGGTATTTTGACCATAACACTCTCGTCCGAATTCCGATTAAGGTGATTCAAGTGGCCACGGAAAGATAAGAGAAAAATCTACGATTCTTGTTTTGGTCGAATGTCCAAATTAGCTTCTATCGATCAGTACAGTCCATGCAAACATTCAACACTTTATTCCACCAAAGTAGAAGCTTCCTACACCAATCTTTGACCACTTTGTGATCAAATCTTCACATTTATTTGGTCTTGATTCTCTTTGATTTGTTCTTTGGCTGATTTATATTTTATTTTATTTTATTTTATTCTAGTCTTCACAGGAAGTTACTTGGAAATTTTCTTTTTATTTTATATTATTATTGTAGTAGGATTTTGGCTATAAATAGCCATATTTGGTCATTTGTAGGACACCACTTTGATGAAATATATTGATATCACCTTGAGTGTTTTTTTCTCAAATTCTCTAAGTTCTTTCTAAGACTTGTAGAATTCCACAAATACTTGTGCTTGTTAGTTCACTTCAATTGAGAAGTCGAGTTTTCAAGACATATTTGTTTCCGATCGTTTGTGACGATCAAAATCTTGTCTAGCTTTCGATTCTTTGTTTTTGATTGATCAATTTGGATCGCGTTCACTCCAATCAAGGAGCCGGGTTCGTATCAACAGGAGAGCGACATGTGACCAACATGTCGGAGCATCCACCAAAACTATAAAATACATAAATGATCCACATATTAGGTGGATGGGTCCACGAATTTCTCCTTATTCGGCGTAAGAATGGAATGATTGCTTTTGTTTATTTAGTGTAGGAATGTCTTGCTCCTACTTTGGCTAAAGAGCAGGCTTTGCAAAACTAAGTGGTGCGCATTTGATATGCATCCAGTTCTTTAGATGACATAACACGATTAACATCAACATTGTTCTTTATGTCGAGTTGTTGCTGACTTTTCACTCGAAAAGAAATGATGTTCCAAGTTCTTGAGTATATAGATCATCATACTTCGACCAGGATGACCCAGTCTATCGTGCCAAAGCCTATATGAGTCTATGTCCCAAAGTACATTGTTTGTGATAATATAGGATTTGAAAACCTAATTATAATGATGTACATCCACTAGATAGACTCATTAGTTTTTCTAAAATACGTATACGTCCACATTCATTAGAATTAATAAAAGAAACTCCATTCCATTCTCACAGTGGGTTTCAATATGGAAACTATTGCTATGTATATTGTTGAAGCTAATAAGCATTCGAGCGATATTCAGTACTTTGAAATAAAGCTAAGAATCTAAAGTAAGCAATATTAATATCTTGTTCTAGAAAAATAAAGTTGCATCACACCATTACTAAAAATAAAACATCGATAAAATCGTCTTGAGGTAACTATGCCAAATGTAAACGAGAAAGTAAACATAATACTAGGACTCAGTCATAAATGAGTGTCTCTAATGACTGTGGCTCGTATGGCTCAATGCAGTTATCGATGACTGTGAAATTGACATCAGGGGACTTGTCGAGATCGTCTTCCTCCATATAGTGAGCTTTACTTTCTTTAGACTCTCTATATTTCCTGTAGTGAGCTGCGACTTGCTTGCTTGCATGGCAGTTCTTGTACCAATGTCCAGTACCTCCACAACGATAGCACAGTTCATGGCCAACTCGAGTCTTAGGGGCGACATGATGGGTATGTGCTTTTTGATGTCCTTGGCTAGTAGAGCCGGTAGCACCAAGTCTTCGCATTATATTGGAAAAACCCCCACGTCCTCGACCATGACGCGTGCCACGTCCAGTCCCCTGTTCATTGGGGTAGTTTCCATCCTTCACTTTGCCATAATTGGCCTCGAAGATTTTCTTTATCCCAACCGGCCTGGCATTATGGCTCACTAAGACTTCATTATGCCTCTCTGCCACTTGCAGTAGGTTGATTAGCTTACTGAAGGTAATGATGCGTTTATTATCATACTACATACTGGTTCGCTAGTATAAGAGCAGAAGTAGAAAAGGTGGAAAGGGTTTTCTGGATCATGTCATCTTCTGTGATGTCCTTCCCACAGAAATTTAGTCGTGCTTTGAGGCGGAGCATATCTTTGCTGAAATCATTGATCCGTTTATAGTCAAGAAAGCGGATTTCATTCTAGTGCAAGGTCAACTCTGGGAGCAAAGTGTTGTGAATGTTCCCAAATTGGCCCTTAAGGGCGTCCCACAGTTCTTTGGGGGATTTCAATTCCAGATATTCCCATCTCAGGCTGGGGTCGATGTGTTGCCTAGGGAAGATTAGTGCACTAGCTTTGATTTTGTCAGACGGCGCATCGTCTGCGTATCAAAGATTGTGGAACTATAGTCCTTAGCAACAAATGTGGTCTCGACGCCAGAGACCCATCTATTGTACTCAAGCCCTTCTGAGTTCAATATGTCAAATTCAGGATGAGTTGGATCAGCCATCTTGATACAAGAAAAAAAAAGAAATGAGTTTTTTCACTGTATATCATGAGTATTTTCCAAGATAAAATTTTCAATAATGAGGAGCGTTATTATTTTTCGGAACCAAAATATGATCAAAATTACTTTCGATGCTATTACTCATTTATTTATCATGGTTTAATATGTGATAATTAGTAGAAAAATATTCTCTAAGTTCTTCCAATGATGAACCTAATACACATGCGATATCTATCAATGCATGCAAGGTATATATAATATTAGGATAAATATTCCTGTTTTGATAATCGCCAACGTACAATAAAGAAGTCTTCAGAAGTCAGAATATCGCTAAGTATGGAAGCTGTTAGGAAACTCCGTACAACCTATGCATACAGCAAGAGATCTTCTACAGAGTCCAACAAAGCCTACATCTTCATACAGCAGGAGTTAAGTACGTTGGATACAGCAGTCTGACTGTACGTGTTTTACGTAGAAAAAGTAAAACACATCCAACAAGACTGAAGAATAGCTTTAAACCGTTGTGAGATAAACATTATTTGTTCATAAAGTATTCATGGTTAAAGCAGCATTTATTGATAGGACAATATTTAATGCGGCCGAAAGAGACAAGTCTGAACGCAGAACCGAACGTCTTAAAATGGTTATTGATTCCAGTTTTGAACCGAACCTTCAGTCAACGGTTGACTGAACCGCGGTCAACGGTTCAAAACCGATGGTTCGGCCGGCTGAACCGAACCGTTGAACACCTCTATATGCAACAACTGTGAAATTGAGTGAAATATAGATCTCCGAAAAGCTTTCGTTAGTAGAAAAGATAATAATCCAACAAAATTTATATTTACATAAATTTCGGCAACTGCGTCGTTTTTTTGGCAATTCACTTTAGGTCTAACACATAAATGGTGATTTTCGACGGTGGTATTTCATCATCTTTCATGATATATATATATATATATTAGCATCTTTAACCAAATTTGAGTATGTATACCCATAAATAAATAGAGTCTGTATACTCGTAGATAGGTGAATGCCCACACATTGTCGTTTTATACATAACACATACACTAAATATATTTATTTTATTTTGTCGTACTTTATGCAATATTGGTTGTTCTTTGATCTATACAAAATAATATTATGGCCATTTTTGGTTATTAACGGATAACTGATAGCTGATTGTATTAGCGGACACGTCATAACTGGTTTAACTAGTTAATAATAGTTAGTTGTCTGGGTATAACTGTTTGATAAACAGATTATAGTTTATAGCTACTTGCTTGCGTAAAATGAATAACAGGAATATTAAAGTATTAATTTGGCTAATAATTTAATCAGTATGGTGACTTTTTTAAATAATACTCCATCCGTTTCATATATATAGGCCACATTTGACTTTTTCGGTCAACCGTCTCCGATTTTGACTACGAATTAATCCTAAATCATAAATATAAAATGTTCGATTGAATTATATAATGAAAGTTTAAGTACTAAAGTTTCATTATATACTTTAATTGAAGATTTTACATTTGCTGAATATAAATGAGTTGTAAATAATTTTTACATGCAGAATGATTAAATATTTTTGAATCCTTACGATAAAGGTGTAATTTTGGTTATTTGATGATAATTAAAAAGCTCATGTACCCAACCTTCTCAAAATAAATATAAAAAACTAATCTAAACCTCTATTTCCCATTTTAGATAATTACATATTTTATAAATTTAAACGAGTTCAAACAATCATCAGGTATTACGATACGAGTTTGGGATAGAATGAGTAGTAAAATTAATTTTTAACTGGGGTTTGGACGTGTATTAATATAAATTTCAAAACGAACTTTTATAGATGGTATTATTTCCAAATTTATAATTGAAATTTAATTTTGAATCTTCTACCACTTATACTATTTTTATTTTTAATGTTTATATTTTAATGTTCGGGTTTCTAACGAGATGAATAACTAATTATTGTAACAGCTTATTTGATTGTTTAGATACTTTATAAATTTAAGAAAGTTTGAGTAATTAGCTACTTCTACTATATGAGCTCGAGATGTAAAGGAATGGTAAAATCACGTTTCAACCTGATTTGGTACATGTATAAGTATATTAATTTTAAAAGGGTCTGGATAATTGAACCTCATACGCATCATTTCGGATATTACTATACGAGTTAGAACACAAATGTGTGGTAAAGTCACCATTTAATTGTCTGTGACGTGTACAAGTATACATATTCTAAATAGATTATGGTGACCGAACTCTAGCCTCACTATTTCGTTCGCCATGGTAAACGACTCCGTATAATTGAACTATATTTATTATGTTTATACTTATAAATTACAACACAGTGTGATTTCCCGTCGAATATCGACGGGTTAGGCACTAGTTTAAGCTAAAATCCAAGCCAAATTTCTTTGCTCGTATAGATAAAGCCTAATTATAAATTTAATTAACAATAAATATTACCAAAATTATTATAAGTCAGACAATGCATAAGAAAAATACTAGGTAGACCGTAGATAATAAAATAAAGAAATACGAGCGCGCACATAAAATGTGAAGTAAATGAAATAGTAGATGAAAAGCCAATTAATTAAGAATTTGAAGCACCTTAACATATGCGCAGAATCTTGTGCTAGAATGGACGTATGTGAATAATGGTGATATATTAATTAAACACTTTCTCCCTCCATCGATAAATGATCGATTAATGCAGTGCAGTGAACAATAATCTAATATAAGGTAATTAACTTGTTAAATGGCAGAAAATGATTCGACACCAGTACTATTGTATGTATTATAAATAGAGAGCAGAGGGTATATATTGCAATTATATGTATATGTATATAGAAGAAGAAAAGAAAAAAGATACCTGAAGTTATACTTTAGGTTGGAATTGTTTTTAGGTTGGAATTGTTATTATTATTATTATTATTAAAAGAATGGAGAGATTGGAGCAGTATCCTTTCAAGGTGGAGGTGCTACTCAAATATGGTACTGATTTAACGAGTTTGGCAAAAATGGTACGGCCTTAATCCTGTCATCTAATTATTATTATTATTATTATTGATTATGTAATTCGACTATATAATATTAATGATATGTGTAAGTACTTCCAGGGCAAATTGGACCCCATGATAGGTAGACAAGTTGAAGTAGATCGAGTGACTCAGGTTTTGTGCAAGAGAAGAAAGAACAATGCATGTTTGATTGGTGATCCCGGTGTGGGAAAAACTGTTGTAGTCGAAGGACTCGCAATGAAAATTGCCTACGGATCTTGCCCTGAAAAAATGATGGGCAAAAGGGTTGTTTTTCCCCCCCTCCAATTTTTGTTGAATATTTATACTACTAAAAAGATAATTGAAGTTGTTGTTTAATATGTATGTATGTATCCACAGGTGTTTGCCATCGACATGGCGCGTCTCATTGCCGGTGCCTCTAATCGTGGAGAGTTTGAAGAGCGACTGATAAAACTTGTTGATGAAGTCGTAAGGAGTGAAGGGTCGGTTATTCTTTTCATAGACGAACTGCATACTCTTATCGGAGCTGGAACTGGAGGCGGTGCTCAGGCGCTCGATGCTGCCAACATCTTGAAACCAGCACTTGCCAGAGGGGAATTGAAGGTGCTTACGTACTATAGCAGCTAGCATTATATAAATATATATATAATAATAAATAATGATAATAATAATAATGGTTTCTTTCCTAATTAATAACAAACCTTGCTAATATTGGAGTAATTATTAATAATATGTTGTTGTTACTAATTATAAGTGTATTGGAGCAACGACATTGGACGAATACAAAAAATACATCGAGAAAGATCCAGCGCTAAAACGGAGATTTCAATCGATTGATGTACCGGAACCATCTCCCGAAGAAGCATTGGAGATACTCAGAGGTGTACAAACCAAGTACGAGACTTTTCACGGTGTTAGCTACACCAATACAGCCCTCAATGCTGCGGTTGATTTATCAAAGCAATACGTCAGGTTCGTTCGTTCCATTGGAGTTAAATTTTTTTTCATCAACTCAATTAATGAACATATGTAATATATACATACACATATATGTACCTAGCTTATTGTGTTTCTTAATTAACTAACATGTCCTGATCATTTTGCTACATACATGTATTTATGAAATTTCAGTGATCGCTACCTGCCTGATAAGGCAGTGGATTTGATTGATGAGGCTGGTGCTAGAGTCCAGCTTCGAAAGACGGGCCCGCATTCGTCGGCCATAATCTCTCCCGTCACGGAAGATGACATACAACAAGTGGTTTCTATGTGGACCGGCATTCCACTTGAGAAAGTATCGACCGAAGAATCTAATCGTCTTTTGGGACTAGAGAAGGTCTTCAAGCGCCGGCTGATCGGACAGGACGAGGCGGTATCGTCTGTTTGCCGGGCCATACGCAGGACCCGTGTTGGGCTGAGAGACACGAACCAACCGATTGCTAGCTTCTTATTCACTGGACCCACTGGTGTGGGGAAAACGGAACTCGCCAGGATACTGGCGGAAGAATATTTTGGATCGGAAGAAGCAATGGTGAGGCTCGATATGTCCGAATACATGGAGAGCCATTCAGTTTCGCGGCTCTTCGGGTCTCCGCCAGGCTATGTTGGTCACGAGGACGGCGGACAGCTGACGGAGGCTGTTCGTAGAAGGCCTCATACTGTGATTCTGTTTGACGAGATAGAGAAGGCCAATCCACGAGTTCTCAATGCATTGCTTCAGGTTTTAGATGACGGGAGACTGACGGACGGTAAAGGGAGATGCGTTGATTTCAAGAACGCAATCATAATTTTCACGTCGAATATCGGTGGGGAGCTTGAGGGGGATAAGGATGAAGTGAAGAGGGAGGTCGGCTTGCTGCTGAAGGGGTTTTTCAAGCCGGAGCTGCTCAACAGAATGGACGAAATAGTCGTGTTTAAGCCGCTTAAGAAGATTCATCTCAGTGAAATACTGGAGGCCATGCTGGTTAAGTTCTATAGAAGAGCCGAGAAAAAAAGGATAAATGTTGAAGTCGGCAATGCACTTAAGGAAAAGTTGATTTCTGAAGGATATAGTCCGAGTTATGGAGCAAGGCCGCTTCGGAGGGCCATCACAAGGCTGTTGGAAGATAATTTGGCTGAGAGGATTTTGAATGGAAGTGTCAAAGAAGGACAAAATCGTGTTATGATGGATATAGTTGATCCTGTTGATGGGGAAATGCTGATTTTCTCCTGAAATGTTGAGATTGCAATACAAATATCATAATAAGAATAAGAAATATGGCACATATGGTGCCTTTTTTTTTTTTTTTTCAATTTTCAAATAGTATGCATGTTGTTTATCTATTTGAAAATCACTACGATGCAGTTAAATAAAACATTATGGGAATCCTAATTACTATGATTATCAAGTTAGTCGTTTAATCTATATTTGATTGACAGAATTTCACAGTTTTATGTAAATAATATCATTTAATGTAATCTCCAACAACTTGAATAGGCTCATTTACCTCTTTATTTTTAAGAGGGGGCTCTACCCCATGTGCACCAAAAGAATAACTTGCACCATCCATATAAACACAAAGGGAAATCAAAATTTAATGAGCTTATTAGTAAATGATTGTTTTAAAACACATATTTAATGTACAATGAAATAATAGCTTTTTTTGAGGAACATATAGAGTAAATCTGCCCCATAATAAACCAAGTAAAAAATTAAAATGGAAATCTAAACTATGGTTTTCAGGATTTTCCTCAAATTGTTGATGATTTTCTAACAGGAGCTTAACGCTATATGACATATATATATGATTGAATTTGGATGCGACTTTAGTTAAAACCGGACGGAACTGGATGACATTAAACGGAAAGACCGATACTGTGCATGTCAGGGCAAATTGGGCTTTAAATGTGAATCAAGAGATTCCCCCCCAACCTCCATAAGCCTGAAAAAAACAAATTGTTGGATATATTTATTAGAATTTGGATCCTCTGTTTTCCCGAGATCTATAGATCTTCCCCAATCCTCATTTCCAACTCAATACGAACAACAACTATAGCATAATAGCTGATTCTCGATAGATAGATCTTAGATTACATTTTTGATTAGCACATCATCTCCTTATTAATGGGTTCTTCACAGTCGGCTCAAGTCCCCTCAGAGGACGAACAACAGCAAGACGCCGAAGAAGAAGAAGAAGATGATGATGACGACGTGGAAGAGGAAGACGACGACGTTCGACACAACATTCCGAATAACACACGAGATCGCACCATGGTCAGAAAAATCCTCGAACAGGAGCCTGAAATGCTGCCGTGCCACGCGTCGGCATCCCCGCTTTCCCCCCAGCTCTCAACTTACGGCACGCCGCGCATGGGCCCATCCATCAAGGTGTGGGACCCTTACAATGTCCTCGCCCCCCCTCCGCCGACGCACTTCCTCCGCACCTTCTACCCTCCATCCGCCGCCGTCGCCGAAGATCGTGCGCTCACTGAGGTTTATGTGATCAGCCACGGCGAATGCCACATGAATTTGAGGCCCGATTTGATCGCGGGTCGGTGCCCGGACGCTGCGCTCACCCCCAGTGGCAAACGCCAAGCTCGGGCACTGGCCGTGTTTCTCAAGTCTCAAGGAGTGAGGTTTAATGCGGTTTACACCTCGCCATTGGATCGGGTTCGGGCCACAGCCCTATTGGTTTGCCAGGTATGCTGCTAAGCTTCTTGTTTGCTTTCGATGGAACGTAATTTTTCAGGCAGTAGGCCATTAAAATACTCTGTCCATTGACGAAATACGTATCTAGACTTTAGTGGCACAAATTTCAAATAAATTGCAATGAGTGTAAGGTGAACATGACCCATATTATAAATGTATAAATTAATGGGTTGTGAAATTGAAAAAGTAGGTCATTGGTGCTTTTTTTGAAATTAAATAAAAAAGATTGGGATAAAAGTTATGGGATTCGTGTAGGATCATATCCACAAAATAGAAAGAGAGCGTTTTTCGTGGACGTCCCGAAATAGAATTAACTGAACGTATCTTGTTGTACGGAGGGAGTACTAGGGTGTTTTTGTGATAAGTACACAGTGTATGTGCAGTTTGGAAAGGAAGTATCGTTTGATCTGCTGACTATTCGGAAGTTCTGTGCACTTTATGGAACAAAAGGATGTCTCTGTTATTCGGTAGATGATGCTACTATTGGTGTTTGTATTCTGACAGAGATGTAGATTTAAGGTCGAGACGCAATAATATTTAGCTGTGTTTGAATGTTGCAAATCCACTCACTCTCTGTTTGTATTTGGTTCCCTTCAGGATATTTTTTCAAATATGTGAAAGTAAGAAGTACTAATGTATGATAGCGTGTTAATCTTATTGTACGTTCTTAAACACGAATCTTTAACTAAAACTTTAAGATACTGAAGTTCAATGATGGGATTCCCTACAAAATTTGCACCTCTCTCTCTCTCTCTCTCTCTCTCTCTTTCACACACACACACACACACACACACACACACACACACACACAGCTTGAGGTACTTTTAGAACTTGTGCTATTCTACTACGGCAGGACTCAAGTGTTCTATCTGGTTTCTGATTATTCCACTCCACTTAACCCATTGTGACATTTCATAGTTACATCCTTCTTGGTACCCAAAGCTAATAGCCTAATACGAATCCTTTCTTTCGAGTAGTTTATTATGAATAGATGGTTCTAATGTAGCTGATATCTTCCAACCCTTAACCTTGCACTTCTGCGAATATTGGTTGTGGATCGATTTTTGTGTCTTTTCCTGACAATTTACTTACCAATTATGTTATCTGTAATATTAGTAATCCAGCTAGGGAGCTGAAATTGATACTTACACTGTAAATTACCCTGACCAAGCATAGGGCACATTAGCCAATTTGTACAAGTGAGAGGGAGGGAGGGGGGGGGGGGGGGGGGTGTTGGACTTCAAGTGAAAAATCATCTAGCTACTCACAAGTGTTGCTTCCCGCCGTCTGTTTGGGCATTGCCAGGATATAATATTCAGTACTTTACACAGTCAAATTAATTGCTAAAGTATAGTGTTCCACTGAATTTCATATCTTTGGACCTATTAGTAATTCGTTCCTTGATGTAAATAAAAGCAACTCGGTTGTTGATTGAAGTATTCTTCATTAGTTGGATGGTCAAACATTGTCATCTTCATTGAAAAGTGTTTTAAAGTGCTCGTATTGTGGAGTTGCTTTCTGACGGTATTCATTTATTTATTTTTGTTGCAACTTGAGATTGTGACTATTTAGCTGTGACATTACAAAAAACTTGTTGATTTTCGATACGATTTACTTCCTCCATCCCATAAAAAGAGTCCACTTTTAACTTTTTAATTTTAGTCATTCTAACGAAGGTACAACTCATTTTCAACCATCTATATTCATTTAGTTGTGTACTCTTTTTATTTATGGTACAGAGGGAGCGTCATATAAAGATAATTTGTTTATGTTTTGCTCAATGTATGATGACATACACCTTGACAATACTAAAAGCAATGCTGGCCTTAGTACTATAATTGTGTACTAAAGTTACCCTTGAATCACAGGAGATGAATTTCTCAGAGGAACATATACAATCATCAGATGCGCTTGTCGAGATGAGCCAAGGACACTGGGAAGGTTGCCATCGTTCAGAAATCTTCATGCCCGAGACATTGAGTTTAATGGAGAAATCCCAACCTGATTTCTCCGCACCATCCGGAGAATCACTCAGACAGGTAGAATTCCGTATGGTTCAGTTCCTAAACAGTACCATAACGGCATTCCCCGAAAAACTTAGATCCGATTTCTCCCCGCCCGACCCTAGCGACAATCCAGATTTTCCCAACCACAGCTCAAATTTGATTCACGATCGAGATGTGCCTGCTCTGGGCCCACCACCACCCAACTGGGATTCACTTCACAGGCACCGCCAAGGGCTTCCGCGCAAGAAGTCCGGTAAGAGCAGGCTTCAGATCGTGACAACAACTGGCGATCACGAGGCAGATGATGAGATGTCCCCTCGAGAACCCATTAGCCAAGGCTTGACCCGCGAATTAAATGTCAGGAGCAGTCATAATATCCCCTCGATCGTGTCCTCTTGTGTTGGGGTTTTCAGTCACCCCACCCCGATTAAGTGCCTTCTGACGGGCCTACTTGGCTGTAGTCCGGTAATGTCCCACAAGATTTGTGTGGAAGATTCTTCCATCACCGTTCTACAGCATTCTTGGAAAGTTGGTTGGCAGATTAAGAGATTGAACGATACTTCGCATCTTAGGCTTCTTTGAATTGAGGGTAATAAAAAAGAAGCTCTTTCCTGCTAACAAGATGAATACGACATATTATTGAGATGTCTCTATATATTTCCTAAAAATTTTTACAGTTACATGTTCAGTTATTGTATTATTATTTAGTATATGTGAGTTCCATGACTGATTGTGTTTTCCATTTTCCAGTGAGAGATTAGTTGATACTGGAGTTAGGACGAACATTCATGAGTGATTCTTTGTGTTTTTAGCATTAATCGTAGTCTCTGTTGTCATCACAGATGGTGTAAAAATTTTCCAATCCGGAAAGATATTTAAGTTGCAATGAAATCCAGTTCTGCTGCCATTTTATTTACTTGCATGATTCTTTTTAAGATTGCTCCTAAAAAATTGCAGAAACATCATTGGCCTGATTTTGAATAATTGTAGAACCCCATAGAAATTTCAGAATTACCTAAAAAGACAAACTAAAGTTTTTTGCCTTAAATTTAAGGGGGTGACTATTTTTATGGATCTAGGGGAGTTTTGAAATGTTATTTTGCTCACGAATAGGAAAATATTTGACAGAATCAAATCTTAAAGGGTCCCGTCGTAAATTTCAAGACTTCTCTGAATTTCCTTTTTTTTTTCTTCGTAAATAGCCGAAACCAACGGGTTTGGTTTTAGTATAAATTGGAACTTACAAAAACACACATTCCTCATTATATAAGATTTGAACATTAATGCACAGTTAGCAATCCACAACACATGTTTAGTTCTGCTAACAAGTTTGGACATCCTGCAAAAACAAAAGGCCTTTCTTTCAGGCCTCGAAGTCTATGTATATATATATATAATACAGCACTTCGAGGGCAACGCTCTAACCAAGTTACATCGTCTTTTTTATTGCAGCTATATATGTGCAAGACTTTTACTTACTCGACACACCCCAGAAAGTGCCCTTCATAAAACCTACACAAAAATAGTGCTGTTGTACTATCATATAGTAGTATTTTTGACAGCCCCAACCAACTTAACCACCTCAATAACTCATAGGAAAAAGTTGTCGGCATCATAGTCGAAAGCTATCTCCGGTCCGAACCTTGGTAAGTTGATCGACTCACCAACATAGTCGAGGGGTGAGTCGTCCAAGAATGTAATATCGTACTCGTATTCATACAAATTTCCGAAATCAGGGAGTGCAGGGAGTTGGGGGGAGTCAGCTGTGGATTCGTTTATTACATGATGATGATCATTGAAGGTCCCAGGCGGCGGACAATATTCTTCTTTCTTCTTCGCTTCAATGACCTGATAGAAAGTTTTATGGAAGATTTGTGAGTTTGGAAGAAAATTTTCCAGGGTCCTAAAACAGTCTCTGCTTACATATCGTCCATCTTCCATGTTCTGGTACACAAGAATGTAATCGCCGGTTGCTAAGCGGTGGGCGTCGACAAATCCCCCTGTTAAGATCAGGCAATTCAGGTTGTAGTAAAGTAATAACTTAAACAAAATTCTGACTATAAGGAGGGGGGAATGAATAATATTTCCCGGAGATAATATATACCAGTAGACTCGAGCACGTACATCCTGCTGCTGTTATTTGGCCAGTATCTGCATACATACATAAAGGTTGGAAAATATATATATTTAAACTTGTATGAAGTAAAGATGCTTATGTTGTGACATATACATTGATAGAGCCAAAAATAAAAAAAGTTGTAGGATGTTCAGTTCAACAAACCTGTACTTGAACCACCAATCACGAGTTCCATCCATATCAAGCATGTAGATAAGGATCCCTTCCTTGGTGTCAAGAACAGGGAGATGAGCCTCAGCATCTTTCTGAAATTAACCATGATAAGAAGAAAAAAGAACATCAGTTTAAGCCTATACATACAGCATCCCTTTTATTATAAGTTAGAGAAGATGCTTGGCCGATGTATGGGCGCACCTTTGGAAGGACCATTCGTCTCAGGCTACTCACGTCACTGTTCTTGAGCTGCTTATTGAAAAGGTAACAAAGTTTTGAAAGATCAATTGCCTAAAAACATTGACGACAAGTAAAAATATTGACGATCTGAGTCATTCCAATCCAATTTGGAGCAGTAGTACTATTAGAAATCTAGCTGAGTGCAATAAACGACCACTATAATAGAAATCCAAAAAACATATGCATCGATCATTATTTCTGCGGCCACCAGATAACTGCTCTAAATAAATGTCAGATCTTAAGCGGAAAAACAATCCTCTTGCGGCGTTGGCATCGATAGCTAGAACAGAATGCTGACTATTTACAGTAGTCGACACAATTGGTTGGAGGTTTCGTTGCATGATAGACTCATAATTTTATATGATCATTCAACCAATATGCATATCCCATTCTTTTCATGATATTCCCATTTGGCTGCGGAAATTGTGCTTTTTATAGTTGCAGTAGCAACATATTTTCACGATATATAATACATATATAAATATATTTATATCGTTCTTTCTTTTCTTAACCAACATTGGAGCCATTATATATACATATATATGTTCAGAATCCACAATAAACATCTAGTCTTCTTCACCAAAAAAAAAAAAAAAAAGGAAGAAGAAGAAGGAGAAGGGGAAGGATATGATATACACCGTAAAAATACCAAAAAAAAAAAACATCATAGTACACTTATAAGAAAACAGAAATTACGATGAAAATTAATTTTGATAATGTAATTGAATTCCCAATTAGAGCATATATATAGTACACTTATCAACCGTTCATTTTATTTCTTTTTAAATTAAGGTCAAAGCCAATGAATTTCCTATATATACAAACATATGTGGAGTAGTAATCAACATTTTACAGCTTATTTCTTAAATAAAAAAAATGGAATAATATATACTAAGTAATTCCCTCATGATATCAGTTGAATTTTGCCAAACATGAAATAATTAATGTGTGAAGTTAATTAAGAGTATACGAACAGAAAAGGAAATACTACTATTATACTACTACTAATTAGAACTAAAATATACAGTATATAAAAATGAAATACTAAGTGGGAACTAGTGACCGAGTATATATATAATTAGAGGGTTTGCTTACACGTGAGGCAGGGGGAGGTGGCACGTGATCCCCCGGAAAAGCAAGGAGGGTATCGACGCTCTCGCGCCTGGACCTAGGCATTCTCGGCCCTCTCTGAACATTGAATCCCGGGCCCGAGAAAAGGTCAGACCTATTTTCGGGAAGGCGGTGCTGGCTCCTTTGGCGGCGGCTCCCCCTCCTCCTCCTCCTCCTCCTTATTTCCTCTCCCACCACAGCAATGCTGCTGCTGCTGCCGCCGCCGCCGCCGCTGTCCATGATGATGGCCTCTTTCCGATGACCACTGTAGCTTCCCTCGTCTCTCTCCATTTTTTGATTTCCTCCCTATTTAATTTTTTTTTTTTATAAAATAGTTGTAATTATTATTTGAGTAATTAAAGGCGGAGGTGGTGGTGGTGGTGGAGTACTACTTTTTCTTCTTGGAATGCTATAGGTAAGTGTGGGAGGTGGAATCTTATAGTATACTGGTATAATAGTAAGTAATAAAGAGAGGAGTGGTAATTATGAGTTTAATTGTTCCAAAATTAGGAAGAGTAGGTAGAGGGATCAGAGGTGACACTTGTGCATTCTTCATTCATTCATGCAGCTCCGGTGGTTCAGATCTTTTGTTTTCACTATACCATATTTAACTTAACAAAACAGTGAAAAATAATTGGTTTCTGGTGCATGCGTGTGTGCGTGTGTGTGTGTTTTGCTTAAGCACAACCCACAAGGTATATATATATAAATTTTAGTAAGAGTGAAGAAAGTGGAGCTAAATGAATGCATGGAGCTTGAAAAATGAGGTGGTGGGAGAGGAGAAGGTCCAGGTGTTGAAAAAGCTCTGCGCCCAAACTTAAATCAATGACAATGGCGTTTGTTTCCCCACCTCTTACGTACTAGTACGTATACTCTACTACTAGTATTACTATTAATACGGTAGTCTCTGCGTCCCTTAATACTAGTCTTGTTTTGAAATTACACAAATATATTAAGAAAACTCGATGATAATTGGCTAATTCCATATATATTTTCCCTTTTAATTACATTAATTTAATAAACCAACTATATTAATTAATGTGTTTGTATATATTGAAGTTTGAAGAGCCCGTAATAAATTAGGGATATTCTTGGAATTTTCTTTTATAAATTTGAATAAAAAATAACATATATTATGGGAAAAATTTTATTTTTCAAACATGACTAGTATCAAGGGACAGAGTGAGTATTAAAAGATGTGTTTATAGCTAGTCGCGTCCGTCATCTTTTTAATTACTAATCCTTAGTCCTCATCATAGTAGTATTCGTATCTTCACTCTCTGTCTCACGCAGAATGAGGAGGGAAAATTAGAAGGAAAATAGTAGTAGATGATTTACATTACTACATTACAGCTCTTTTTTTCGAGAAACAGCTTGGCGGAAAAATCGAAATCCGCCATGCAGCACCGTGAGCTGGGTGCTTGCCACCTAGACACGACGGTCGGGGCCCACTATTTTAATTTTCCGTTAAAACATACTAGTAGTTTATTCTTCCTAATTACTAGACCTCACAATTTACCACGACAATGAAACACGACACGAAAATTTAGTGTTTGTTTTTGTATTTTTAGTCCACGACATAAAAATAGATGAACACGAAAGTACACGATCGAGATGTAGTGTCGATTTTGTATTTACCCTTTGGGTACACAACACGACACGAGATACATGAAATAAATAAATAAATATTTTTATTTATAATATTTTATAATATTATTAAAATTTATATTTAATTTTATATAAACATACATTTTATGAATTCTGTTTGTACTAAACTTTAAAATCAAAAATATAATGTGAACTTTCATAAGTTTCGTGTCAACAATCGTGTTTTTGTTGCCATTCGTTTCGTTTCTTCTACTAAAACCTATAAAAATAATAAAATATTAAAACGGTTATTTTTATAATATTTTAATATTTATTTTATATTATGTGTCTGGCACGAAAACACGACACGAAACGATACGAATTTGTGTTGTACACTACACGACATGACACGAATTTATTTCGTGTCGTGTATGAGCTTGGACTTTAGGTACACGAAACATGAAAATACACGACACGAAAATACACGATACGAACGATTTGTCAGGTCTACGAATTCCCCTACTAGTTCATCCTCCTCCCTTTCAGAAATAAGTGTTCGATTGTGTGCAGGGCCCGAAGATTAAGAAAACTGGTAAGTTGTTGTTAGTTGAATAGAGGTTACAATTCTGGAGAGTGGTAAAAGTGGATTGGAGTTAAAATTATTGTGAGTGGAATAAAGGTCTCACTTATTTTGGGTGGAAAAATTAAATGAGAGTGGAAGTGGTATTATTTGACTATAAAAATGTTGATGTGATTGGAAAAAATGAAAACATTTATTGATGAACAACAATAATATGGCAAGTAGGACATTTATTCAACAAAGTAGGGAGTAATAAATATCATCCACAGTTTTCTTGTAACTTTTACAAAATATTCCATGTCCCGTTAAAAAAGTAACAAATAATATAATATTATTATTTTTAGATAATAATTAAATGTTATGACACTACCAAAAATATCACTTTAGTCGACGACTAGCCGGAGAACGACCTACGGCCGACGGTTGTCGTCGGTTAAAGGCCGATGGTTTAGTCGACGGCGTATGTATTGTCGGCTAAAGTAGTTTAGCCGACGACTTTGCTTTTCGTCGTCCGCTAAAGTCCTGTTAGTTGTCGGCTACAGTTTTGTAGTTTAGCCGGCGACAATGAGACTTTAGCCGACGGTTTGTCGTCGGTTAAAGTCTTACGTATTTTTTTATGCAGAATATATCACCATCTAACACTTCAACACACCATTTACAACACACTGAGAAATTACAAAATAAAAACACGAAAAATAACTTTTCTCTGGTTTGATTATTCAAGAAATCATATTGAAGGTATGTTTATTGAACTTTAATATCAATTATAATTATATTATGCATATAATATATCTATTTTGATGATTATGAACATGTTTAAGAATTAGTTTGTTTTCTTGAAGATTTTTTGGTGTTTGTATAACACACACACATATATATATATATATATGATTATATGATCAAGTATTGTTTTTTGAATAATATGTATATATGTGGATTTTGTTGGGTACAAGATCGGATATTTCGCCGTGTTGCGAAAGCGTAAAATAAAGTACGAAATTAAATGACACAAGGATTTATAGAGGTTCGGCTATAACCGAGCCTACGTCCTCTCTCGGTGTATCTTTTTCTATAGGATAAGATCAAAACCTCCGCACCTCTCTTCTATCGGTCGAGGGATAACCGTTACAATCACGTCTTCTATTGGTCCGTGATAAACCACTCGTACTTGTCTTTGTGTCGGTCCAAGTTAAACCGTTTCCTTTTCGTAGGACAAGGAATCAACCTCTCTAGCTTTCTATGGGTACTAGATAAACCTCACGAAGATACCGATTGCGATTCTAACAATCTCGGATCCTTGATCCTAATAGCACTGAATCCAATCGTATCTTTTCTTTTACCACTCGTGTATGTTTTCGTGAATTCTCACTCAAACACTTACAATTAAGCTCAATATCAACAACAAGAATGTGTATAATAATATCACAAGTATATACAATTTGCTCAAGGTTGTTGTGCTCAGACAATACCATAGGGATGGTATTAATAGGCTCCATCATCAAACTGGCCGTTAGCTGCCAGAGCCATCATTACGTACGCTATATGATCTCCATTACGTACGTAAGCTCCTTTACGTACGTTAACCTTCATTGGTTACGTACGTTAGCCTCTACACAAAACAGTCCAGGGAGTTTCGTCATTTTGGGTTACGTACGTTAGCAGTTCTGTATTACGTACGTTAACATTACATCACTGATGACGTCATATATCCGTTGCATGCTTTTCTGACTTTGACTCCTCAAACGTTCACTTGTTTGAACTGTGTTACATACGTTTGTTCATCTTCCATTACGTATGTAAGCTTCCTCATATTACGTACGTTAACATAGTATTGTTACGTACGTTAGCTTTGAATTTCTCCAGCACTTTGAACTTCGTTTTCCTTCGATGCTTGCTTTGCCTCTTTGTTGATTTGTTTTGTTTATCGCCTTTAATCATCAAAATACTTTTAATTTATGTATGGAACAAAATGTTCCAACATATTTGACATCTTGAATTCGTGCTATGATGATTGTAGTCGTAATTTTTGTATGTTCTTGATAAATACGAATTATGATTGTGTAGTATTGTTGTTATTTTTGTATAGGATGGATAAAAGTTGGATTGTTCTACAAAAATGGGATACAAGAGTCATAGATGGAATGAGAGGGTTTATTCGATTTGTGAAGGAGCATGATAGTGATAGTATAATTCATTGATGTCCATGCAATAAATGTAAATATCGCAGCGATATTACACTTGATGTCGTATGGGAGCACTTGAAAAAGAATGAATTTTGAGACAAATACACATGTTGGATTTACCACTGTGAAAGATCAAATTCAATTATTCCCCATGATCACGGACAATACAGTGGTAGCACATCCAATGACCCCACAAGAAGGTTGATTGACGACGTGTTTGGTTATTACGAGAGGGACGTATCGGCTGAGATCAAGAATACCATATAGCTGATCAACCAGTCATCCGAACGCCTACATTGATACTCGTTAACACTATTTCCGTTGATAGATACAACAAACTAATCGAGCTCCAACAGACTCTTCTTTACCCTGGGTGTCACATGACGGTTCTTGTAGTGTCATAGAGACTATGAGAGTCAAGGTGGAGAACAAAACATCGATTAAAGCTGTGGATGATTATTTGGAACTTATAGGGAAAATGCTCCACAAGGTCATCATCTTCCTAGTAATCACATTAAAATGAGACGTATCCTAAAGATCTTGGGCTATCGTACATCAAGATTTACGTATGCATATATGATTGTGCTTTATTTTGTGGAAAGCCTAATGAAGACCTAAAGAGATGTCCAGTATGTGACACAGAGAGGTATAAGTTCACTCCTTCTGATAAAGAGAAAGTTATGAATATTTTTTGGTATTTCCCTCTTAAAGATTAGGATAAATATCAAATTAGACTGATAATCATCGGATTTATATATCAATACATTAGGATAAGTGTCAAAAGATCGATCCTAATCAATTTAGAGTTCCTTCAATATGTTTGTCATTTTCACCTATAGATACCGATATGAGGGTGCGGTGATCAATTTATCAACACATCGAGACGAATCTGCTTTAAAAAGACAGATTTTCTGGACTCAACATCGCACTTGATTCAATGTCTTTTAGTTTGATTTTCTCAAACTTGCAGCTTATATCACAAATTGAAAGCATGATATTTTATAACAACTTCAACGTTAGATTTTAAAATGACTGAGGGCATCTCCAACCTTCACACCAAAAAAACACACAAAAACACCAAATTTGGTGGGCCCAACACCAAAAAAAAAACCCTCAACTCCAACCATACTTCAAAAAAAACACCAAATTTGTGGACCCCACATTAAAATAACATATTTTATTTACTATTAACTATTTTTATTAATAACAATAATTATAATTTGTAAATATAATAATAAATAATCAGTAATTAATTTATTTAATGAAAACCGATAAAAATAAAAACGATAATTTTTTAATTAATAATACATTTAAATAAAATTACATCAATTGAAATAACACAAATTAAACGAATTAAAATAAAAAAACGAATTAACAAAAACATATAAAATATTATTTCTTTAATGGTAATTATTATTTATAAATTAATTTTAAATAAAAAAACGAATTAACAAAAACATATAAAATATTAAGTTAGATTAATATTTATTAAAATTAATATCATAAATAATAATTAGATTATTTAAAACATAAAAAAATTAAATAATTATATTTTAAAACATGAAAATAAATAAAATAAAATGATTTAATGGATGAATTGTGATTTGGTGTGTGAATAGTGACACACCAAATTTGGTGTGGTTTGAAAATTTTAAAGTGTGCTACAGTAACTATTTTGATGTTTTGATGTATGGTCGGAGTAAACCACACACCAGATTTGGTGTTTTGGTGTGTGGTTGGAGATCTGAGTGGGTGAGAGAGAATGGAGAGAGGGAGAGAGAGCTGAGAGGAAAATGGTCTAATAAAAAGTTTGTTTCCCCCTATATTTCTCTGATGAACTGAGTGGCGTTTTCGCCTACTGAACTGATTCTTTCTATTGGAGTTGCTAAAGTGCGGATATATTTTTTTTTTTTATCGGGTCTGTAGATTTCAGTTCCGTCTGTAGTTGAAGATCTTGTCTATCTCCAGTTTGTATTTCGTTTTTACTTTTTTTCTTTCTTTGTTTTTCTGGTCAACTTGGTCATTATCACCTTGTGATATTTGGACGATGGTGATGATGATAAATGAGCTCAGCATAACTTTTATTTCCCTTTTCCAATGTTATTTTCAACCATCTTCTTCATTTTCCTAAGCTCCGAAAGCATTGTGTACAGTATTCTCAGCTTTACTTATTCCCCTTTTCATTTCTTTCAGATCTGTTATGTAAGTCGAAGAGATGTGGTAGTTCTCTAGTTTGTTCAGCTTTTTTTTTTTTTTTTTACAAATTTAAAATAAAATCTTCAGATCCGTTCGATCCGAGATCCATCTGAAGACAAAGTAATAATTTTCATTTTCTCACTTCCAAATCCCTAGTTATTTCGTCTCATCGGGAGTGTGCATAGCTTGCATATACCGGTCGTGACCCTTTTGTGAAACAAAATCCCCGCTGATGAAGTTAGTGGGGAACGGGTAATTTTGAGTTGGATCGGATGTGTATGGTTCAGAGTATGATGAATTGCTTACCGGAGGAAGTGTTCGAGCACGTATTTCACTTCGTGACGTCGCATCGGGACCGGAATGCTGTGTCTTTAGTATGCAAATCCTGGTATAGCATAGAGAGGTTTAGCCGAGAGAATGTTTTTATTGGCAATTGCTACGCGGTTAATCCCGAGCGTTTGACTGCTAGGTTCCCTAGGCTCAGGTCCTTGACTCTGAAAGGAAAACCCCATTTCGCAGATTTCAATTTGGTGCCTCATGATTGGGGCGGGTACGTGTACCCTTGGATTGAGGCAATGGCCAAGAGTGCAATGAATCTTGAAGAGCTTAGGTTGAAGAGGATGGTGGTGTCCGATGAGAGCCTTGAGCTGCTTGCAAAGTCTTTTCTCAATTTCAAGTCTTTGGTTTTAGTCAGCTGTGAAGGGTTCACTACTGATGGCCTTGCTGCCATTGCATCCAATTGCAGGTATCTTAAAATATATTTTTTTTGCTTTATGTTCTAAGGTGTTCACGGATGATGTTGCCTCTGGCTATTATTTACTCGTCTTATATATTGGAGATGTGCCATTGCACATTGCTGGGCTTAAGTCTCAACGATGTTGAATTGGTCCTATTACTAATAGGACGCACTCTTGTTATTGCAAAGTTTTTGATATGTTTTAGTGTCAGATATCTTGTGGATACTGCTGCTGTTTGTTGATGATTTTTGTCCATCAACAATTAGATTTGTGCGTCTGACATATTGGGATATACTCATGACTGGGAACTGAATAGCTTGTGAACAGTTCCTTATGTGGCTGTTATAGTTTTACGTCTCTCTCTGCTTATGTTTGAGTGCTGTATTAGTTCCTCCCCAGAACTTCGCGGTTAACCATTTTGAATTCAGGTTTCTTAGGGAGCTTGACTTGCAGGAAAATGAAATTGACGACCGCAAGGCCCAGTGGCTCAGCTGTTTTCCCGACAGTTGCACCTCACTTGTCACTTTAAATTTCGCATGCCTCAGAGGAGAAGTTAATGTAGCAGCTCTCGAGCGACTGGTCGCCAGAAATCCTAACCTGAGAAGCCTCAGGCTAAGTCCTGCAGTGCCTCTCGATGCACTTCACAAGATTTTGCTACAAGCCCCTCAATTAAATGATCTGGGAACTGGGATTTTCGTCCAAGACCCAGATTCAGAGACTTACGGCAAATTGAGAGATGCTATGAAGAAGTGTAAATCAATTAGAAGCCTGTCCGGATTTCTGGATCTCAATGTGCGCTGTTTGCCTGCTGTCTACCCAATTTGCACGAATTTGACGTATTTGAACTTGAGTTACGCGCCTGGTATCATCAGTGACGAGTTTATTAAGATAATCCGTCACTGCAAGAAAATCCAGCGTCTATGGGTTTGTTTTCTATTGACCTTATTCATCATACCTACCTGTTTTCCTTTTTCAAAGATATGTTCCCTTAAGTAGCGAAGGTTAAATTATGCAGATGTTAGATACCATTGGAGATAAAGGGATAGCTGCTGTGGCCTCTACATGCAAAGAACTACAAGAGTTGAGAGTTTTCCCATCCGACCTTTATGGCGCGGGTAATGCAGGCGTAACAGAAGAAGGGCTAGTTGCTGTATCAGCTGGATGCCCCAAATTAAATTCAATACTGTATTTCTGTCAGCAGATGAGCAATGCCGCTCTTATAACCGTGGCAAAACATTGCCCCAACTTCATTCGTTTCCGGTTAGCCACCCTTAACCCAACGATATCGGATGCAGTGACGAATTTACCCCTGGATGAAGGTTTTGGGGCTATTGTCCAGTCGTGCAAGGGTTTGAAGCGGTTATCAGTCTCTGGTCTTCTAACCGATCAGGTTTTCCTCTACATAGGAACGTATGCCGAGCAGCTGGAAATGCTTTCAATTGCCTTTGCCGGGGATAGTGACAAAGGAATGCTTCATGTGCTCAACGGGTGCAAGAAATTGAAGAAGCTTGAAATTAGGGACAGCCCTTTTGGAAATGTGGCGCTTCTGGCGGATGTGGGGAAGTATGCAACAATGAGATCCCTTTGGATGTCGTCCTGTGAAGTGACCTTTGGAGCGTGCAAGACACTTGCGGAGAAGATGCCGATGCTTAATGTAGAGATTATTAATGAAGGTGAAGAAGTTGAGGGTAGCCCTGATGATGGACATAGAGTCGAGAAGATGTACTTGTATCGGACACTGGTTGGATCTCGGGGAGATGCGCCCGATTTCGTTCGGACATTGTAGCCAAGTGTATTCAGTTTATGTTAGTGGCTGTAGGTTGTTTAGACGAACGGACTGTTTATGCATCTCTAGATTACGGGGATGTCAAGCAGGATCCTCTATGTTGTGGTTTTCGTAGCATGTGTTTCGCGGAATTAGCATTTTTCTCGTTAGTGAAAGGGTTTATTACAGAAGGTCACACTTGTGAGCATAATTCTTTGGGGTCTTCCAATTACTCATTTTACAAGCAAAAGAAATTTCAAAATGTTCTTTTGTAGCAACTTTTCGTCAACTCTACAAAACATACTTTAATTATTATCACAATAAATGCAAAAAAGAGTATGAATTTCTAAAATAGCTCAAAAATCATGAATTTTAATTTCATTTTAGCTTTTGTTGGGTATCTATCCGGAATACATAAATTTACACAACTCAACAGGAAACAAATTACAAATAAATTTCCTATGATTTATGGGGATTAAGGGTTACACAACAAAATTAAATAATGCAGAAAAAAGCGAACGAAAATAGACTGGAAAATAACAAACACGATCAGAAATTTAAGTCGGAGAAATCTGACCAACAGATCGGAAATAACACGAACGCAGTGGTGTTTAGAGACAGGAAGTCGGCTCAGTCCTCCACCCTCGTGTACCCGCGTCCAGAGCTCCAAATTTCCGGCGTCCAGCAGTCCAAATCGAGCCACGAACCCGGCGGTTTCACAAATCACAAAGACCCGAAACCCAGAAACCCCGAATCACCAAGACCCGAAACCCGAATCCACAAATAACCCAAAAACCAAACTCAGCCAAGAAAGTTTCACACAGAAAACAGGAATCTCACGAAGAAATATAGTATTGCCTCAAGAACACTTAGTTTTCAGTTGATAGTTTTCGGTATTTCCCCTCAAAATGGATCCCACAATTTATAGGAATCAAAAAAGCCCCTGAAACGGTCGCCCGATTTTAAAGCACCCGAACTTATCATTGAAAATGATAAGGGTTGCTATTAGATCGGAAGACGTTCAAAGAATAAAATTCCAGCGGACGAAACCGAAGGGAGAAGAATCGGGGAGGAAGAATCGGGAGAGGGGAAACAAGGAAAGAAGGAGGCGCCGACTGGGTAAAGGGGAGAATGGGGTAGGTTTAGGGTTAGGAGGGTATAAATACCCTTAGGATGGACGGGTAGGATTAATCCCCACAAAAGGGATGGTCCAGATTGGTCAAAGCCTTTAATATGGAAACCGGGCCGGGCTTGGCTAATTTGGACTGGGCTGCACTATTATTTGTTTTGGGCCCAGTCAAAGAAAACACATTCCATTTGGGCCTAATACCAACAAATCTCCACCCGGACCAAATGAGCTATCGGGGTACACATATTTTGAGAGGGAGGTCATCATCGCCGAACGTCACACCACCTGCACAAAACACAAAGTTAGTACAAGTATAAAGACAAACAATCACTAAGAAAGTATGAACAAGAAATCACAAAGAAAAGCTAGAAAAGCTATCACAAAGATAGCGAACTGAAAGACTAGACAGTCTTCAGTTGAAGGAGTCGATATTTAGTATCGACTTGCAAGATCTGGTCTTCTCGATCGGTAGGCACTTTGTGCCCATATCTGCAGGATTGGACTGTGAAGGGATTTTCTTCAACTCAATTATGCCTTTTTCTACTATATCACGGATGAAGTGTCGTCTGACATCAATATGCTTTGTTCGATCATGGAACACAGGATTTCTGCACAAGTGTATGCTTGATTGACTGTCAGAAAAGACCACAACATTGTCACGAAGAACACCAATTTCAGTTAGTAAACCTTTCAACCAAATAGCCTCTTTAAAGGCTTCAGTGGTGGCAATATATTCAGCTTCAGTAGTAGACAGTGTAACAATATGCTGAAGTTGAGATTTCCAAGAAATGCACGAGCCACACAAGGTAAACACATATGAAGTTGTGGACTTACATTCATCCCGGTCATTGGCATAATTAGAGTCAACATATCCTTTTAAATTAATCCCATCAACAGATTTAGAGAAAATAAGACCATCAGAAGCGGAATTTTTCAAGTACCGCAATAACCACTTAAGGGCCTCCCAGTGAGGTTTTCCTGGATTAGCCATGTACCTACTCAAACAACTAACAGCATAAGCGATATCTGGTCTAGTACTAACCATAAGGAACATGACAGATCCTATGGCATTAGCATACGGGATAGATCTCATTTCACGAATTTCAGATTCAGTTTTAGGTGACTGAGTTTTGGATAATAAGAAATGAGAAGCTAACGGCACACTAGCAATTTTAGCATCAGTCATAGAAAATTTTTCAAGAATTTTACCAATGTATGAGGACTGATTTAGAAATAAGGTGCTTTTAGATCTGTCCCGAACAATGTTCATGCCTAATATCCTTTTAGCATCCCCCAAGTATTTCATGTCAAATTGATCACCTAAACAACTTTGAACATGATCAATAGATTTAATGCAAGAACTAATCAAAAGCATATCATCTACATAAATAAGTAGGAACATGGGCACACCACTGTCATACTTATAATAAAGACATGGGTCATAAGCACTCAGACGAAATTTCAAGGACGGCATGCGATCATTGAATTTTTGTTCCATTCTCTAGGATTGTTTTAAGCCATATAGGGTTTTATTGAGCAAGCACACATGATCGGGATGGTTACTATCCGTAAAACCTTCCGGTTGTTTCATATAGATAGTTTCTTTTAATTCACCATGCAAAATCTTTGTTTTAACATCTAATTGTTTCATCTCCCAATTATGATGCGCAACTAATGCAAGCATAATGCGAGCAGTGGTGAATTTAACAAGCTGAGCAAAAATCTCGGTATAGTCGATACCTTCACGTTGTGTAAAGCCTTTAGCTACTAACCTTGCCTTGAATCGACATTATCCTCCTCCTTTTTACTTTAAATAACCACTTACAATCAATCAAAGAACAATTTCTGGGTTTTGGAACAAGTTTCCAAGTATCATTTGCATGCAAGGATGTCATTTCTTCATTCATTGCACTTAGCCAATCATTCGAATTATTAGACATCAAAGCATCATTGTAAGACTTAGGTTCATTACCATCAAGCATATCAAACACATTGAAAGCAAGAGAAGCCATATGGAAATCATCTAAGTGTATAGGTCTCCTAACATTACATCTAGGCCTATCCCTAGTTAATTGATAATCAGATAAGTAAGGAGCAGATTCAGTTTCAGATTCATCCCCATTATCAGATTGTTTATTTGGTTCAGGATTTTCTTCATTATCTGGTTCGGCTTGTTATTCATTTTCACTAAGTTGCTCCACCCTAATCCGAACAGGTGGGAGAATTTTCGTAGCTTGCACAGGAGCGGTATAGGATTATCAAGACATGGAAACTCGGTTTCATTAAAGACTACGTCCCTGCTAATAATCACCTTCAACCCGGGTTCGATCGACCCATAGACGATAACCCTTAGTACCGTCGGGATATCCAAGAAAAACACATCTCAAGGATCTCGGTTCGAGTTTATCAACATTTTGATGCACATAAGCGGACAACCAAACACACGAATGTTCGAAAAATCAGTACCATGACCCGACCACACGGACTCGGGATAGTTGCCATTTAATGGTACGAAGGTGATCTATTGATGATATATGCAGCAGTTAAAAGAGCCTCACCCCAAAAGCTTTTAGACAACCCGTAGTAGCAAGCATGGCCCTAACTTTTTCAAGTAAGGTGCGATTCATTCGCTCACTACCCCGTTTGTTGAGGGTTATAAGGACGATTTATGCCTAAGAATGCCATTTTGTAACACATAGTATCAAAGAGTATTGCAAAATTCAAGGCCGTTATCGGTCCTTATCTTTTGATCCGTTTTCGGTTTGGTTTTCCACCAAAGATTTCCAAGTTTGGAATTTTTCAAACACTTGATTTCAATTTGAGTAAAACACGAAAACTTTTCGAGAGTAATCATCAATAATGGACAAGAAATACCTATTTCTGCCATGGGTCGTAACACTGGCAGGACCCCAAACATCAGCATGAACATAATCAAGCACATTGGAGCTCTTACCAGATTTCTCAAAAACGGGATCAGGGGAATCGGGAGGTTTTGGAAATTGCGTTTTATGTTGTTTGCCAAACATGCAGGAATCACAGAAAGACAACTTAGAGATTTTATCTTTTCCAAAACATTTTTGCTTATGCAAGATCTCTAACCCCTTCATGCTTATGTGCCCTAACCTATTATGCCACAATTCGGTTTTATCAGCACAGACCAGATTAGAACATGCAGGAGTTTCAGTTTGGCAAATGTATAGATTAAATTTCCGGATTCCTTTAAACAACATCAAGGATCCTCTCGAAATTATCATGCAACCATTTCCCCAAGACCCTCGAAGGCCCTCATCTTCCAAAGTGGTACAAGATATCAGGTTATGAGATAAATCAGGAATGTGTCGAACATTTTTTAGAGTATATCGAGTACCATCAGCGAATTTTAAACACACATTTCCTATTCCGCCACTACCCGTTTCACCTTATCAGGCATATAAACATACCGATCACCAAGATTAGTATAACTCGTAAAATGCTGTTTATAAGGTGTCATGTGATGAGTGCATCCAGAATCCAGTAACCATTCATTTTCACACAGACCAGAAAGCACAGAATTCACAGAAAGATGCAAATCATCAGATACCATAAAGACATCGCCCATAGTTAAATTTGCACGATCATTTTGCAAATTCTTTTTAGGTTTAGTGCATTCTTGAATATAATGACCAGTTCACCACAATAATAACATTTGATATTCTTAGCCCGTAATTTGTATTTATCCTTCCATTGCACATTTTTATTATTAGAAATTTCAGAATCGATTTTAACAAACGGTTTCTTTTTAATGGGATGTTTAGCCCTAACAAAATTGACATCAGAAACAGGTTTAGACACCTTGTTAAATTTCAAGTCTAATTCTTTACTCTTTAATCCACTTATAACAGTATCTAAAGTAATGTAATCCCTCCCATATTTTATCGCAGATTTCACATCATTATAGGCATCGGGATAGCATTCAAGAGCACAATAGGGAATAATCATCAATGTTTTTGTCACCCGTTTGTTTTATATCTTGCACTAACTTTGTAAAGGCATCCATTACCATCAATATCTTTATTCAAATCCGACATGTAGCGAAAAAACTTTTCAAGAAGAAATAATTTATTTGGCAAAGATGTTTTAGTAAAAGTTTCCTCAAGTTTATCCCAAAGTTTAGCATTATCGGTTTTGCCTATTCGTCTAATCACAGAATCGGACAAGTTCAAGATTATAGATGAATGAGCAAACTCAATTAATTCCTCACGTTTTTCAGAGTCACATTAGACCGAAAAGAACCTTCAATGGCTTTGAAACATTTACATTGGACAAGTATAGATTTCATTTTTGTTGCCAAATTTTAAAATCCCCTTTACCGTCAAAAGGTGCCATTGTAAAAGAAGTAAGAGAGCCCATTTTTGTATTTGTAAAAATCACACAAGATTTAAACCGGACAAGGTATTACTGTAAAAACTAAGATTACGCTTAAATATCACACAGATACCACGAATAACAAAATCACACCGATTTTGCGATAAAGTGTTTGGAATGGAATACTAGTATCACAAAGATATCACAAATACCAAAATCACACGATTTTAAAATAAAGTGAGTGGAATCGAATCCGAGCCCCCACAAGATCCGAGGAACACTTGCGGTCCGAGCAAGGGGTTTGGTATGCTCGGAGATTACGACTACCACAGTCTCAACACAGAACGAAAATAACGAAGCGATCACAAAGACGGTACAGCAGACGGAAGCAGTAAACAAATTACTCCACAGTAATAATACTTTACCAATCACACAGAATAGTACGGAAAAACAGTAAAGTATAGAAAGCAATACCTGAGCGGATTCCTCGGTCGGAACCCGTATGCCCTTCCGAATAGAAACCCCGTTTAGAGGCTCCGATACCACTGTTGGGTATCTATCCGGAATACATAAATTTACACAACTCAACAGAAACAAATTACAAATAAATTTCCTATGATTTATGGGGATTAAGGGTTACACAACAAAATTAAATAATGCGTAAAAGCGAACGAAAATAGACTGGAAAATAACAAACACAAGACAGAAATTTAAGTCTGAGAAATCGACCAACAGATCGGAAATAACACGAAGCGGTGGTGTTTAGAGACAGAAGTCGGCTCGATCCTCCACCCTCGTGTACCGCGTCGAGCTCCAAATTTCAGGCGTCCGGATCCAAATCGAGCCACGAACCCGGCGGTTTCACAAATCACAAAGACCCGAAACCCAGAAACCCCGAATCACCAAGACCCGAAACCCGAATCCACAAATAACCCAAAAACCAAACTCAGCCAAGAAAGTTTCACACAGAAAACAGGAATCTCACGAAGAAATATAGTATTGCCTCAAGAACACTTAGTTTTCAGTTGATAGTTTTCGGTATTTCCTCAAAATGGATCCCACAATTTATAGGAATCAAAAGCCCTGAAGCAGTGCTTAGATTTTAAAGCACCCGAACTTATCATTGAAAATGATAAGGGTTGCTATTAGATCGGAAGACGTTCAAAGAATAAAATTCCAGCGGACGAAACCGAAGGGAGAAGAATCGGGGAGGAAGAATCGGGAGAGGGGAAACAAGGAAAGAAGGAGGCGCCGACTGGGTAAAGGGGAGAATGGGGTAGGTTTAGGGTTAGGAGGGTATAAATACCCTTAGGATGGACGGGTAGGATTAATCACAAAGGGATGGTCAGATTGGTCAAAGCCTTTAATATGGAAAGGTAGAGCATTGGCTAATTTGGTAATTTCTTACTATTATTTGTTTTGGGCCCAGTCAAAGAAAACACATTCCATTTGGGCCTAATACCAACAACTTTATAATATAAAATAGTTCCAAATCATGAATTTTAATTTCATTTTTAGTTTTATGATTATAAACTGATTTCTGAGTTAAAGCGTCCACTATAGGTGAAAGCAGCGAAAGAAGAGCACTTACCTTAACCTTCCCCCAGCTATACGGAGGAAAGACCAAATGGGTATTTTTTAAAAACATATTTACCAATCTAGTGTAATTTTGAACATAATTACCAAAATTGTGTAGTAACCTATTTATTTGGCGTTTTAATATTTTTTTAAATTGTTTTACTATTTTTTCACTTAATTTTTTACTGAAATTTTTTTATTGTTTTTTTTACTTATTTTTTTACTGGGTTTTTTAATGCTTTTTTTACTGCTTTTTTTAATGTTTTTTTTACTTCATTATTTTACTGTTTTTTTTACTTATTTTTTTTACTGGGTTTTTAATACTTTTTTTACTGCTTTTTACTGCTTTTTTTAATGCTTTTTTTACTTTATTTTTTTATTGCAATTTTTAAACAATGCCTACAACCTCTCACAAACGATCGCCCCCTCCGATGGCCACCTCCGATCGCCACCGCTAGGGGTGAAAACTGGACGGATATTTCCCGCCCGATCCGAAGCTGTATCCCGATTGGATACGGCTCCTTATTTCGGCATTAATTGCCCCTCTATTTACTTTAATAGAATATTTCTTTTAAAATATATTTCATATGAAACAAATAGCTTCTAAGTTAGTATTAAAGTGTTTGGCTAATACATTTCTTTTACAAAATATTTTTTTTAGAAAATAATTTTTTTTCGCAATATAATTTTTTCCAGAAAATATTTTTTTTTATTTTTTCAAAAAATATAAAAAATCCAGAAAATAATTTTATTTTTTCGAAAAAATAATTTATTTTTTCTCGAAAATAATTTTTTTTTTTTGGAAAAAATATTTTTGTTGCCAAAAAATAATTTTTCTCCAGAAAATATTTTTTAATTTCCATAAATAATGTTATTTTCGAAAAGATAATTTTTTTCCCTAGAAAATAATTTTTTTTATTTTTTTCAAAAAATATAAAAAATCCAGAAAATAATTTTATTTTTTCGAAAAAATAATTTATGTTTTTCCAGAAAATAATTTTTTTTTGGAAAAAATATTTTTGTTGCCAAAAAAATAATTTTTCTCCAGAAAATATTTTTTTAATTTCCATAAATAATGTTTTTCGAAAAGATGATTTTTTTCCCTAGAAAATATTTTTTTTATTTTTTCGAAAAATAATATATTTTTCGAGGAATTTTTTTTTTTAAAAACATATTTTTTTTCTTGAAGTTTGAAAATTTATTGCACTGAAGTCCAAAAGTGTTTTGTATATATATATATAAAATAAAGTACATTTAAAATTTAAAAATATGGATATCCGGATAATATCCGATATATGGGAAAACTCGGATACAGGCGGATATTGCATTATCCGAATTCGAACTCGTATCCGAATTCAGCTATCCGGATCCGTATCCGAATCCGACCGGATACCTATTTTTCACCCCGATCGATCCCGATCGGATACGGCTCCGGATCGGGCGGGAAATATCCGCCCAGTTTTCACCCCTAGCGGTGGCGATCGGAAGTGGCCATCGGAGGGGGCGATCTTTTGTGAGAGGTAGTTGGCATTGTTTAAAAATTGCAGTAAAAAAATGAAGTAAAAAAAGCATTAAAAAAAGCAGTAAAAAAGCATTAAAAAACCCAATAAAAAAATTAGTAAAAAAACAGTAAAAAAATTGCAGTAAAAAAGAAGTAAAAAACAGTAAAAAAGCATTACAAATCCAGTAAAAAAATAAGTAAAAAAAGCAGTAAAAAAAATTAAGTGAAAAAATAGTAAAACAATTTAAAAAAACATTAAAAAGCCAAATAAATAGGTTACTACACCATTTTGGTAATTATGTTCAAAAATACACTAGATTGGTAAATATGTTTTTAAATAAGGTTTTTCTACCGTCAGGTCGGGGAAAATTGGCCTAACGTTAGGTCGGGTTTAAATACCATATATACCCCTATTTATCATCTAATACAATTTATTTAAATAATTAAAATTAAAAAGATAAAAAGAAATAAAAAAACGTAAAAGGAAAACATCTCCTACCCTACTCCCCTTCTCGGCTTCTCCCCCCTACTCCCCTTCTCGTCTTCTTCTCCTCTTCTCCCCAGATATCTCCGCAATATTTTTCTCCGTCGCCGACTTATCGATCAGGCCCCTCCCGGATGTCGTATCTAGAAACTCCAGCCCCAAACAAATAAATTCTATCTTTCCGTCATCCCGGAAGCCATTAGCATTAGCTCTCCCTGAAAAGGAGGTGAAAGCCTTCATCTTTCCGGGGTTGGAGTCACCGAAGTGGACAATAGATTTCAATTCACCACTGGTATGGAAAGGGTTACGTGCTAACGAGTTGCCTCTTACCTGTGAGTCGAAGCTGGTACGAAGCTAAAGCTCCCTCTTGTTCCGGAGAAAGGATTATTATTATTATTTTAAAGGTGCTCCAACCAACTCCAAGGGTGACAGCCTCGGTGTAAGATAGGAAACCGGAAGACATCCCAAAGAAGACGCCCAAAATTACAAATTGCATTTCAATACTCAGTGGTTGTGCCCCTAGATGAACCCTCAGTAGCTGGTCCAAGCCCCTCAAAGAGGTATGATTCTTGCTGCATTTATTACGTTGTAGATTTCTGAAAAATATATCCAGATGTGTGCATTTACATACCTAAGAAAATTGAATTCGTGAGGAAGTGCTGCATACACTAGTTCTAAATCCAACTTTGAACTTTCTTCTGGAAGCTATGAATCTTGGGACTTTCTTATCATTGATATATTGAACAGTTACTTGGTCATTAGAACACTTATGAGGAGTGTGGAAACCAATTTCTATTGGAGAAAGAAAAACTACGTCGTTTTAGATCATATGCAACTCAAGTGCCAACCGAATTTGGTTTAATTTTCAAAACGACGTCGTTTTTATTTTCTGACAGAAATTGGATAAAAATTAGATATCTAGATAGTTATGAGACCAAAATTGAATAGTTATTTTTTTGGGACGAAAAATGGATGACAAATATATATTCACACGAGTAGTTCAATTATAACAACAAACAATACATTACAATATAATTACAATTGTAAGGAATATTTGTATTTTGTATCCTTGTAATATTAGCATCTCGAGTAGTTATTTGTTGATTATGTACAATTGAATTGTGTATTGCAATACTGATACGTAATTCGAATTGTATATTATTGGCTGTTCTGATCATGCCGTATTGCCGTTAATCCGTTAGACAATTGAGGTATTCTACTTGAATTCAATTTTAGTTATTTTTTCAATTGTCTTAATTAAATTATAATAAATTGAACATTTATACCTAATTATCTGTTATAATTAACATTAGAATTTCAACTGATCAAGCAATATGGTCAAGCTTGGTTTGTGTTTAGCTAAGCCATCTTCACTGAAGGCAAGCACTTCTTCCGATTGTAATGATACCATAACATATTGCTTGTTGTCATGAATTCTCCATGTGAATATATATATATATATATATATATATATATATATATATACACTACAAGAATTCACCATTTTAACGACAAAGAAATAACGACCAATTCAAAACTCTGACGTTAAAAGTTATTATAGGCTAGTATCTACGAGAACTTTCAGTAGTTCGTTATACCAATTTTATTAAATTTAAATTAGAATCGATTTATGGTATATAACCGTCATTAAAAATGGGGAAGAAAAATATTTGAAATCAAATTCGTCGTTATAGCAGCCCAAAAAATAAAACCAACGCATTAAGATAGCAAAATCTCTAGTTGCTTGATGAAAAAAAAATAGGATTAAACTCTGCCATAACCTAAACCTACGAAGAACACACTTCGTCCGTCAACTTTTTGCACCGCTGGACGCCACCTGGCCTCTTTCACGCCGGCGACCACCCCAGCTGCTCCATCTCACCCCGCTGCACCCTCGCCCCTGTTCTCCCCGGCCGCCGACAGCACAGAAACTGCCGGCCTCAACTCGCCGCCCACACCAACAACATTCACCCAACCACCTCCTTCGCCCCCAACCACCACAAATCGCATATACACCTAATTTCAGACTTACCTTGGCCATACCCGATGTCTCGCCGCCGCTGCAAACCTGGAGATTCGGGAGTTACGCGACTCGGGCATGAACAACCCAGACCCGTCGAATGGGCCAAATCCAAACCCTGGCCGTCCTTCTCTGGCCGGCGAAGCCTCCACCATCGCCATCCCGTGCTCAACTGCGGCTTCTTGGCGCCTCTCATCTCCGATTCAGGCGAAAAAATCGCAAACCCTTCCTCACGCCTTCAATCCGAAAGCAAAGGTATATATGCCTAATCTAGTCCATAGAGGTGTTCTTTTGGCCGGTTACCCATCCTCCGACGCCGACCATCTCACGACCGACACGCAGCCGCCATCTCCGCTCGTCGCCTCTGCATCCTTGGAGAATATCGCGGGTGGAACACAGAATGGGGGTCAGGGTTTTTTTGGTGGAATCGGGCAAGAAAAGAACATCTACGAAGATCCTCGATTCCATTCATAATAAAGAAGTATTATTGTAAAATCGCCGGAGGGAGAAAGCAAGTCAACGAAGCGAAGCCGTTCCTTCCGCCATTGAACACCAATGAGCTGCTGTTGGATCCTCTTCGTCGTCATCGTCCCCTGCCTGGCTCCCAGTTTTCCAGATATTGGACAAGGTAATTATCCTACAAATTGTATACTTTGAATTTTCTAAGAATCTCTACGAGTTTGCATATTATATTTGCCCAAGGATTTTTTATGTGGTGATTGCTCCTTATTTCTTCGATTTGCAACTCTTTGTGTGAACTAAGGTGATATGTGGTTGTGTTGATAGCTTAAAATGTATTGTAGTTAATATCCTCAACACTAAACTTGTGGCCAACTAATCTTTTTGACATGGTGTCCATGTCCATCAAACTAACATTTACTTCACTTGTGGTTTATAATTAATTCCAGCTTAGGTTCATTTAATTCCTCCTTACTTAAAGGATTTTAGCTTCTGTGTACAGTGAAGATGAACTCTTTTCAATGCATTTGTTCATATGTGAGACCACATTCATTTTTTTAAGAATTACAGCAATATAGAGAATAAGTTTTTGTTCACCATATGTGAGGGTTCTATGTACTGGACCCCCTCCTGTAGCCACGCTACCTAAAAAAAATTTAGTTTGTAAATTGATATTATTTAGACTGCGACTTTGGGTTTCTTGGTCTGGAAATTTATGTTCATTTCATTCATTTGAATTATCACAATCATCTCATGTTAATGGTTATTTCATCTCGACCTCTTGGGTTAATGGGGAAGTTGCTTAAAATTCCTGTGTTTTAGTCTATTTACAAATGGACATTTGATTGAGAAATCAGAAATGAGTCTTTTATTGTATGGTTGTTCATTCGAGTTTGGAGGTGTTGTGGAACAGTTTGTTTTGGCTAATTTGCAGATAGATAAAGGTCCTCTGAAATTTGAATGATGTGTTTCCATTTATTGTGCGTATGGCTGATGTTTAGATGTTGTGAAATGTTTCTCTTTTGTATGATTATTATGCTTCATCCAGGAATTCTGTGCAAATGTGAAAACTTATACTTGAATTGTACGTTGTCTTTTGATTTTTATGTAGTTTGATGCTTTTATGAGTTGAGTATTAATATAATAACATGAATTTCGGTGTCTTTCTTCCTTGGAATAATACCAGTATTTGCTGTTTGGTTATTCTCCGAATATTTGGAGTACCGGAAAAATTACTTATCTCCCAAACAGTAAGTACTGTCCTTCCGCACTTTGATATAATTGTTAATCTTAAAAGTAAATGGATGAAGACACTTGGGATGTTATATGGGTAAAGTATTATTGCTTTCTCCAATATTGTAGTGGGAAACTATGTTGGCATCATTTACAAGACAACAAAGGAGACGTGTTTCCGGAATGTACAAAGGAATTATTAGTGTTGGCCTTAATGGTTATGGAATAACTATCATATTTTAGTAAAAAAAAAGAAGACAAATGGACAAAAGGGAAATAAGACACCTTAAGGTCCTAGAAATAGTTAACTGACCGTGCATCCAAGTTCATATGTTTCTTTTATTTCCCAATCATGTTGTCTGTTCTTGAGTCGTACCCTCAAAATTCCTGCACTTTAGAGGCAGGAACTCTGATATCAATTTGGTTGAGTTGGGCGGAGCAGTTAAAGAAGATGACAGAGTTGTTCTATTGGAAGGAGGTGGCCTTCAGTCAGAGCCTCCTAAATTGCGGAATTCGTCCCTGACATCCCATGTCATCAGGTTTGTGAAAAATGACACCATATTTACTTGTATGAGATGATAGTGTAACGTGTCTGAATTCATTGTTTTATCAGGTTTCTTACATTGGATGAGTCATTCTTGCTTGAAAACCGATTGACTTTGAGAGCCATGTACGTATGCAGTTTCAACCTTTGAGTTATAGATATTCTTATTTGTGATGGGACTTTGCACTTTCTCTTGTTTATTCTTATGTTATTGGCTTATCTCATGCAGATCAGAGTTTGGTGCTCTTTTAATCTACTTTTACATATGTGACCGTACGAATCTTCTTGGTGAAACAAAAAAGGTTGGTTTCCTATTGTGTCTATCCTTATCTGGTTTATGTATATCTTATACCTTGTTTCATAGTATAATCATTCACTTAATCACATCCTCTCTAGTACTGAATATGATCTAATTTTATCTGCTTTTTCTATTCTACTTCACTGGAGGTGGTATATATATTTGTAAGTGTTTTAACAAAATATTCAATTGTGTTGGCAGAATTATAATCATGATCTTTTCTTGTTCCTTTATTTTGATCAAGGTTATTTACTTAAACAACAACTATTTTAGAGAATTTCATCTTGCAACTTAATTCCCTTTTATCGGAAAAAAGATGGGGGCATCATCTCTTTTGTTGTTTGGAGTCTATCTTTTTTTTTTTTTTTTTTCTAATCATGTCAATCTGATTAATGGATTTCTCTTCACACAGGTGTAACTGCTGTAAGAAGAAGATACAATAATCCAAACATATTTGCCAACAAAAGAAAAGAGGATAGTTAGTTGCAAAGCCTGATCTCATCAGTTTCCTGAGCACTAGTCCAAAGCTTTTAGTTTCTAGTTCAAGCTGTGTAAAGCACTAGTAAACTATATAGAATAGTTTGTAGGATATTACGCTCTGTATAGTGCTCGCTGGCAACTTCGCAAGTACATGATGTAATTTGTGGAAGTATGGATGTATCAATATCAATTCGACTATATATATACTAATATTTTTATGAAACTTGAAATTTTTTGTTCTATTGTATTGAGTTACAGGCATAATTTTATTTCATTAAATAAAATTGTTGCTTTACAAATATTGACCGCCTATAAATTATTACTGTTGCAATTAGACTTAACGACAATGAGTTGTTCGATGTAAATAAAATAACGACTGTAGACTTTTTGTCGTTAATACTTAACGACGGGGTGTGTGGTTGTTAATGGTTTTAAAAATTAACGACGAATATTGTCGTTAAAACCTTTAACGATGGTAGACTTTTTATCGTTAATACTTAACGACGGGTGTGTGTGGTTGTTAATGGGTTTAAAAATTAACGACGAACATTGTCGTTAAAACCTTTAACGACGGAATCTATTGCAACGAACAAACGACCAAATTTTTTTCATCGTTAAAAATTTTAACGACGACTTTTGGGGCCTATAGCGACAAATTTGCTTGTCGTTAAAGACTCTTTTTGTTGTAGTGATATATATATATATATATATATATATTTATCATCCTTTTTCATCCATAGAAATTAACTATCCGAATATCATCCCATAATTATCTACTATGTCATATTCTGCCAAAAATGGAAATGACGTCGTTTTGAAAAATTATACTCAAATTCGACCGGCACGTGACTAGCATATGATCTAAAACAATATAGTTTTTGTTTTTTCGGTTTAACTCGGGCCAAAATCGGACAATTATTGAAATAGTTATGGCATTAAAACTGAATAGTTAAATTTTTTGGGACTGGAATCGAAAGATGACTGAATTTTGAACTAAAAACTTTATTCCTCATGTATTAAGTTTAATATTTGTTGGATAATTGTCATTTAAGCTTCTTTTTACTTTTAATTTCTACCATAATTTTAACCTACGATACATCAAATAAAATACATCAAAATGTTAAATCTATATTTCTATTAAAAGAGAGTCGTGACACATGTCACGTTGTAAGTTTTTTTATTTTTTATTTTAAAACAAAGTTTATATATAGAGATGTATTCTTAAATTTCCAAAAAAAAAAATTCTAGATATTTATTGTGGGAGTTTTATTCCACAACTTACATTCATCTACAATAAAAAAATCATTCTTTTATTTTGTTAGCTTAAAATTTTAAATGTTTATAATTTTTTAAATCAAGTTTAGTTTTAATGAAAAATATATCAAATTAATTTTTATTTCACAATTTTCAACTAGACGTCCATATGAATATAATAAATTTGATGGATTTACAATAATGACCGATTGCACAAAAAAAAATATTAGAAAAATATGAATATTAATTTTCAGTAAAATTAATTGATGCAAAATAAAAATATATTAACTCATTTATTGCTTACATAAAAAAATAAATTATGATATTTATTTAATTATAATAACTAAAAATAATAAAACATACACCGCACACACACACATATATTAAGACTTAATCACATATTACTTTCGTCCCCAAAATTTGTTCCTACTTTTTTTTCGGTATGTCCAGAAAATTTGTTCATGTAATGGACACTAATTGATTTAACACTCCGTTAATGTGGTACTCTTTCTTGAATTATATTATATCTCATAATACACTCAATAAGTCTTTTATTAATATTACGCTAATATGATACTCATGTCGAAAATTATCAAAAATAAATTTAGAGATCGAGAAATTATTTTCTAATAAAAGAATATCTTATGTGGTGTATCGCACCGGAGAACATCTAGTTATTACTTATAATATAACCTCTGGCGACCTGCCTTCCATATTGAACCTACGCATCCTAACCAAGTTAACCCCACCCAGCATTCTGTTTAAGGTAATTAAGTAAATAGAAAACAGAAAATATTCTACATACCAAAAATAAAATAAAAAAGTAGAAAGAGAAGAACTCTGGCTCTAACCTTGCAGCTACTGAATCAAATATAATTTCGAAGTGTTGCTGTGATCGGCGGAATTCTTTGTTTGGGGATTCAGAAGTTGAGAAGGATAATGAGACTCGACTTCAAGAGGGTGTTTGGGTCAAGGTGGGAAAACTCTATAACCTTCACTATTAGTTTATAGTAAGTAACTAATGGAGATATGCTACCGACAAATTACAGATTAATACAACAAACTCATACTCCCTTTCCTTCAAGAAGTCTATGCTAACTTCTAGTTTCTCTCTCTCTCTCTCTCTCTCTCTCCTTTTCTACAAGGTCTATATATATTGATCATCTCCTAAACGAAAGCATCCATATCTCCCTCTGTTTAATTTCAAACCCTTTACTTTTCTTGAAGTGTTTTTCTTTCTTTTTAATTTACGATCATCTCCAACTGGTCTCCATTAAAGTTCATTCTCTCTCCAGTTATTTTTTTTTTTTTTTGAAAGTTACTTTGATTTCATACCAACGATGGAACTTGTTGATCCCTATGATGCTGGCGACTCGGCCAACAACAGGCGGTGGAAGTGTTTGAATCATTTGACGATGTTGTTATCGGAAGGTAAGGTCCAGTTGGAAGATTTGGTGAGAGAAGTAGAAAACCGTCATTCTGGTATTCCGACATGGGATCATGGTTTCTTGAAAACGGGCAAGCGATCACCCAGAACTGGCAAGAATTCCGGACTGAAAAATATAAGTGTTTCTGGAAGACTTCCTACTGCTGTTTACTCCCAAATCCAATCATCTGTTCCTCACAAAACAACTATGAAGGAACCTTCACAGAACCTTACTTTTACAAACCCTACTTTTTCATGCAAAAGAAAAAAGGGTTTTGAAAAAGGTGAGTGTAGCAGCATGCCATCAGGGAAGAAACCCAAGGAAAGATTCGAGATCAGGAATTTCCGGCACGGGGAAGAACCGACGCTTCCAGAAAAAATCAAGGATCGTATTGCCGAAATCGGGGGTTGTCCGGAAAGTGTGATTTTCATTATCGAGAAGCGTTTGTATATAACGGACGTGAGCACAGGTCATGGTAGGTTAACGGTGCCCCATCGCCAGGTTAAGAACAAGTTCCTCGAATCACATGAACAAGATCAGTTGGATTCGGGGAAAGGAATTCGATTGGCTCTTCTACAACCCTCTCTGGAAGAATGCGAGATAACATTTAAATCATGGAATTCAAATTCCACTTACGCGTTGGTGAATAACTGGAATCGTGTTCGTCGTGATAATGGATTAATGGCAGGGATAACCATTCAACTTTGGGCTTTCCGGAGGAATTCTGAATTGTGTTTCGCGATACTTCAAATGGATCAAGATAATGTTTGATTATTTTGTGATGATTGTGTTTGGCTAATTATTATTTAGAAGTTGTATTAATCGTGTAGAGATGACACGGTTTTAAGGAGGTATGGGGTTGTCGAATTAGTATAGTTGCGTGCTTAGAATAAAACGCAGTTGTAGAATTCTGCAGAGTGAATGCATTTTGGGACATCTCATCATTTTGACGATGTTGTAAGTCTTCATTTTCGAGTCCTCTCCTTCATGAAATTAAACAACCTGATTTTGTTTCGACCTAAAGAACTAGGCAGCCCCAAATATGGACTCCCTTTTCTTGCCTTGCTCACACCCAACATTTGGCAGATAGCTTGTTGGGTACTTTCACCAGTACTAGAGCTAAAGAAGACAGATAGCTTGTTTCGACTTGTGTTGTTAATTATGCTTCTAAAATATAAACTAAGAAATTGGTAGTTAAATAAGTAACAAATTTTATCTGTGCAACACAGCAGATAACTATGAATTTATGTCGTAGAAAGAGAGGATATGCTGTTGCCTTTATTTTTTATATAGAAATCATGGAAAGATTAAATAAATTCTATGCTCTTTATTTATATATTGATGTAATGGATGAGATTGTAATTCGTTATTTGGAAAAGGGTCGTTTTTGAAATATATGGAAAATGTTTGTTGGTGAATTTTTGGGATAAACGACGTTTAGGCCTTCGATTATCACGTTTTTCCTTTCTTTTATGAGTTTCATGTTCAAGTTATCAATCTTGATATGAAGATGGACACACTAATATGTGGAAGGTTGTGTACATGGTTGCATATTCTGGTGTTTATGCTGATTGTGCTGAGAACTGAAAGCCTTTCCGTAAATATTACTTATATACAGAGTGCTGCAGCAAAAGGAGCAGGTAAAGAATACGAAAGCTAACTTTGTGAAATTATATAGCAACTCTTTCAAAAGTGTGGTATTACATTTTTCACTCTTCAGTATATCGTTTTCTCTATGTTGTATATATGTATTTTTTTTTCCAGTTTGTTTGGATGGGAGCCCGCCTGCATACCATTTCGATAAGGGATTCGGAACGGGTATTAACAGTTGGTTGCTTCACATTGAGGTTTATTTTTCTTTCAGTCCCTATCCCATTTTGATTCTGTATGTAGGGAGTTGAAGCTGTCAAAAGTGTCATTTTTAAATCGTGTAAGTGATGTTAAGAAAATTAACTTCCCAGTATGAATTTTTTAGTACATTTTCAAGTTTTTTACTATTTTTTTGTTTTTACTTTGATGCAAATTGCTAATTAAATATCATCAGACTACGAAACTTTACTATCGAGGAGCGAGAATTTTTGCTGCTGTCGTGGAGGATTTATTAGCAAAGGGAATGAAAAATGCTGAAAATGTAGTATTGTTGTGGAATTTTTATTTATTTATTTATTTATTATTATTATTATTAGTTTTGGTTTTCAATTTTCATACATGCAAGTAGGCTATTCTATCTGGATTCTCAGCTGGTGGATTGACAGCAATTCTTCATTGTTTTCCCTCCATTTTGGTCAACTAACGGATTCCATCCAGTTGACTAACGGATGGGACCAAAAGTGCCAAAAAAAGGACCATTTTGAAACCATGGGACCAAAACTGTTTTGGACCCAATCTAATGGGACCATTTCTGCAATTTACCCGTTTTTCTAATAACATATTAAAATTGATTATGATTAGTACTTCATTTGTCCATCAAGAGAGTCCAATTTAGTTAATGTACAACTTTTTAATTTAATCATCTCGGCAAAGGAGTGAAGAATTATTTGAATTTGAAAAGATGTTCTTTCTCACAAAAGGAAATAAATTCGGGTCCGGGAACGGGCCGAGAATATTATTCGGACCGAGTACCCGACCCGATATATATTATATATATTATATATACTTAATATTTATGAAATTGTTATTTCAAAGTTATATACCTTGTTTATTTGATTTTTGTATTAAAACTTTAATTTCTTATGTTGTTTTAAATTATTGTAATTCATTTGAGATTGATGCAAATACAAGTGATTTAATGAGTTATTTGATTTGATGTACCAATTATTAAGTAGAGTTGTTGGGTTCTTGCAAAATTTATTTTATTTTTATAATTTAAAATTGTGCAAAATACAATTTGGGTCCGGGTACCCTATTGAGCCGACCCGAAAAATAAGGTACCCGGTAAACTGGGTACCTTATTTATCGGGCCGGGCCGATGCCCGCTTAAATTGATACCCTGTTTTAGGGGTACCCGGTTTTTCGGGTACTTATGAACACCCCTAGACCCGACCCAAATAGACCCAGACCTGAACCGATCCAGACCCAACCCGACCCAAAATATAAATAAATTTCACTTTGTCATTGTGAGGATTCGGACCTTCGTCCTTGCTGTTGGGATTCAATTCCCAACCACCAGGCTATAGTCATTTATTTAGAAATTTTACATTTATATTAAAATTAAATGCATTCTAATATAACGATCTAGGAAGTTACATTTCTACGTCGGTTCCTAAATAACTGATCTAGAAATTGTAACACCCCCATTTATCATCCGGAATATCACACACCGTAGACCATTCTCTCAAGGATCTACCAGGCTAAACATTATAAGACAACCAAGTGCTTGACCGGTCGGGGTCAACTACATAACGACATGGACCTATAGGGTCAAATAATTAAATACGCAGACTGACAAGGTCACACGACTAGACTAAACAGAAATGAAACTCAATACAACTCATACCCACGCATGGGACAAAATACAATACAGCAGAAGGTTGAATACAACTCAATAGTACAACGAAATCAACCTGAACTCTCTAACTCTTGATTAGTACCGCAATCCATCGTCCTCCATGCCGACCCTGTGAAAGTTCCCTCGAACTAAGCATACCTGATATGCATGAAACACATTTCCACTACCAAAAATCAGACTTTAGCCGACGACTTAAAGTGGTCGGCTAAACCCCAAAGTCGTCGGCTAATCATGCCAACCGTCGGCTAACAAACCGTCGGCCGATATTCATCAGCCAAGGTTTAGCCGACGACTTTTGTGCAGTCGTCGGCTAAAGTTCAACGATTAGCCGACCACTACTACACGGTCGTCGGCTAAACCTGTTGGGAAAAAAAAATTAGCCGACGACCTTAACGAGCTGGTCGGCTAAAATCGATTTTTTAAAAAATAGAGTTTAGCCGACGACCGTCTTATATGTAAATCGGCTAAAACCATTTTTAAAAAAATTAAATTATTTTAGCCGACGACCGTCTTATAGGTCGTCGGCTAAAACCCTTTTTAAAAAAAAAAAAAAAAAATACTTTAGCCGACGACCGTCTTATATGTCGTCGGCTAAAACCCTTTTAAAAAAAATTACTTTAGCCGACGACCATCGTATATGTCGTCGGCTAAAACCCTTTTTAAAAAAAAAAATTAATTCAGATTTTGGGATCCCAAAACCTGTATTTTTTTCACCTGCAATTTTTATACACCAGCTCTCATTATCAACAACAATCAACGCGCAACACATTCAACTAATACCATTAATAATATGCCCAACATTATATGCATCACAACGCACAACACATTCAAGAACATTAATTTCATCAACATACTAGTAGCGTCAATAAAATCACTTACACAATTGTAACACAAATATAAATATACAAGAGTACTACAACAACACAACTACAATCCACTGCCAAAATCATCTAAATGTCGAAATGTAGTAGTAGAAGGATTACCACCATCCCCTAGATCCTCGTCACGAGGCTGTGAAGATGGGGTCTGTCCGAAGAGAGAAGGCGGTGGAGCAGGTGCACTGCGATCCGGCTGAGTAATGGTCCGAGTCGGCGTCATCATATAGTCCATCATGGCTGCATTCTTTGTCTCTGAAACTCTCTAACCGCGACTCAGTCCTCTGCTCGCTCTCATGTAACCGCGTCTGAGTCCTCCTTTCATTCTCAGCTCGGAGCTCCCTCTCCGCCCTCAACTGCTCCTCGAGATAGGCAGTCCGTGTATCCCGTCCGTGAGGGCACTGGAAGCCGGGGGTATCTTTCAATAGATGGTGACCCTCGGCTCCCATCATCTTAGTGCGGTGCCGACTACCTCTAGGAGGGTAGACGGTACCCCACACCCTAGCACGAACATAAGGATCGGCAGGATCGATCTGTCCAATGGCAGAATCGAGGTCAGTCTCCGCTAAGTCCGGATACTGCTCCCGAGCAATCTCAGCAAGCATCCTCTGAGACTCCTCCCGCACACGCTCCTAAGTTAATATGAAAATAAATATTTGAATATCAATAAAAGTATGATACAAAGGCATTTATTTTATTACTAAAATAAAATAAAAAAAGACTTACATGCTCCTCGGGACGGTTCGGAAATGCTTTCTGAGTCACGTAGGCAAATGCGTCCAACGAATCAGAAGAAATGGCCTCGTGCGCAACTCTGGCTAACGACCGAACCTGTGATGATGGTCGGACCAAGACGATTGGTCGTATTGGTCAAGCTAGTCGCCTTCAAAAAAATATTATTTAGAATCGAGTTTATATTTAGAATTCAAAAATATATCATGCATATATTTAGAATTCAAAAATATATCATGCATATTTAGAATTCAAAAAATATTATTTAGAATCGAGTTTATATTTAGAATCGAGTTTATATTTAGAATTCAAAAAAATATTATTTAGAATCGAGTTTAAATACTAGCATTCTTTTTTAATAAATAAAATACAATATTCAAATTTTTATTTTTTTTATGGAAAATAATATTCTAGTTTTTATTTTTATTAAAACAATTTATTTCCACTTTTGAATAATATGTTCAATTTCGAGCAATTATGTATAATTTCAATTCGATCATGTATAATTTCAACATATTATATAATGTTCACCAATTATGTACAGTTCAGACAAATTTTGTACAATTTAAACCAATTGTGTAAAAATTTCAAATCGATTATTAATAATTTCAACAAATTATACACACATTGGACAAATTATCTATAATTTCGACTAATTATGTAGATTTTTGACCAATTATATTTAATTTCAAATCGATTAATCATATGTTCCACTAACTATGTACAATTTCTAATTGATTATGCATAATCTCAACCAATTGTGTATAACTTCAAGTCAATTATGCATAATTTCTATCAATTATGTACAATTTCAATTGATTATGTATAATGTCAACCGATTATGACGTTAGATGAAATTTATTTTCTTAAGTTAAAATTTACCTTTTGTTTGGTCAAATTGTCATTTAAATAAACAATAATTTTCGTGTTCAGCAAATTGAGAGGAAAATTATGAAAGACTGCCATTGAACTAAAAAATATATAAATAAAAAACTCAAAGAAATTTTCTTAGAATCAAATAGTGTCATACTAATTTTACTATATTTATCTTTTGCTTAATTTAATGGCACCAAATCTTCAGTAATTACAATTATTGAATAAAACAATATTTTTAGTTTACCAATTATTTAGATAAGACATGGACATAAATACAATCCATTTAATCATATTGTATCACATAATTGACTCTCCCCATATTTGAGGTCACATGACTAGCACATGACCGTTTCTTGATAAATTAATGTCATCAAGAAATTAGCCTTAAACTGGACCATCATTTTTCTATATAGTTATTTTAAAAAAAATCCAAATTCTTCGAGCCCATAAGCTGTGCTTTATCAACTGATCCAGTGAAATCACAGGGTTCATCTTCTTGACAGTTCAATCGACTCCTTAGGTTCTCTACATGCTCTTTTTCTGACTTCATTCACTTTGTCAGATGGCTCATCCAATATTTGAAACTCGGAGGTGTTGGAAGGGAAGCCTACTTTTATGAAGTATATCCCCACTCTGGACCTTTTCCATGAAAAAGATCAAATATTTTCTCTATTTTTTTGGATATCAGCCCATTCAAACACCTTTCTTTCAAGATCATCTAAGAAAAAATAAATTTGCAAAAAGCAAACCTGAAGGAAAAAAATAATACTGCAGAAGGAAAAGACAACCTGAACATATAAGACATTTACAGTCCAGAAAGGAATTTGCTGGTGTGAGTTTAACTGGATATACCGCTCATACTTCAAAATATCAATAAGCGGAACAGGTTGATATTCACTGGCAATGCAGCATGAGGTTGATATTTTAGCAACAGCAGCACGACTTGATATTCGCTGACAATGCAAACATCTCACATACACTTCACATAACAATACACAATCCAACCATCACAAATACTCTTTAAAAATCCTGAGAGGTATTTAAGTTAGTCGAATGAATCGACTAAAGCAAATGTGAAATATTTTGAATACAATGAAGAGAGTTTAGAGAACGTATTCAATACTTCTCAGGTAATTTGGCAATTCGTTCAAAGAAAAATGGAAATGTAAATCTTACTGCAACAATTGTGGCAAAATTATCATCCACTAGAATCATATCCGAAGCACTCTGAAAGATCAAATATGAACAAAGAAACTAATTCATCAGACATTTGTGCACCAAGAGATTAAACATAACTCAAAACCAAATGCCGTGTCACTGAGCAGCAGACATTGAGGACGCATTCACCTAGTTTTAGCTAATTTTGAATAGTGGGTCAACAGACCGAAGAGCTATTTTCATGTTAGGAGATAAAATCGAATTATATAATAGTGATGCAAAGATTGATACCTTAAATGAATTGAGCCTAAGGAATATACCTTAGCTACTGCAGTGCCAGATCCCATGCAATTCCACTCTCTGCTTTTTCTAGGCAGGTGCATCATTGACTGATGACTCCATCTCCAGTCATTGCAACCTTAGAAAGGGAGATAGGGATCAGTGATTAAAGAGCTAGGATAGCTTAAATAACTGAAGAAAGTTCAATATGGAGTAGGAAGTGAACCAATGCAACCAAGTAATCCAATGTTAAAAATTATACAAAATGGAGAACACAGGAACCAATTGCTTTCATCGTTAATACACAGGCGGAGCACACACTTAAACTGCCTCATAGTAACAAATTTAAAGAGAAAAAAACTTTGCTAATTTTGGAATAATTGGACGTAGGCAATTAGGCATAGATGATGATCATAATAATAATAATAATAATAATAATAATTAATAATAAAGGATTCACTGGTCATTCTGCAGATTTCTAAATTTAATGTTGTTATTTTAATAAATCTTTTGTATTCAAATTCAGAGATGTTCCCAAAGAAATTTACATGATCTGGGGCGAGAGCCTCACCTTCGTTAAGTAATGGGCTTAGGCTTCGGGCTCTGCAGCATACCGGGATCAATCAAAGACCTGCCTTCTGAGCGACCTCGAGTCTTTTTCATGGGCGAATCCCCCTTCAATCCGATAGGTATGATGGCCCTTTAGTCGAACATAGATTATTCCTTTCAGAATCGGTTAGAGAAGAGATGAGAGCCGGTTTCGGACTGAGTGATGCTTTCAAAGCCAGGCCCGATCGATATGAGCACACGGGAGCAGAACCAAAGCATGGGGATGAAGACGAAGAACCCTAGTGAGGTTCTAATCGTTTTGATTTTGTGGAACTGTTTAACTATTTTAATTGATATATTTGAAGTAATTAGTGCTGATAAGAATTTACAGTATTTTAAAATGATAATTAATGAGAGAAATTAATTACTTTTAAACTGTAGTTGGATGTTAAATTAATTACAGGGTATATTTGTAAATTATTATTTTAATATTTAAATAAATTTTAATGATTATAAATAAATTGACGGTGTAGATTGATTTATTAATAAATCAATGATACTTATATCCCGACCTAACGTTAGGCCAATTTTCCCCGACCGAACGTTAGAAAAGCCCTTTTAAAAAACACCCATTTGGTCATTAACTCCTGATTTCTTGAAAAGGCGCTAGATACCATATGTAACTTTGTTGTCCACTCTGTGTTATATATTATAGATAATAAGGTCAAACCATTAGGATATTTTGGTAATTATCCGTACTAAGGTGTGACCATCCCCAGTAAAAAAAACAGGTGAAAAATGGTAGAAGAACCCCAGTTGCTGAATGCAAACTGCACACTCTTTCAAAGATATAGAGAGACTAAAACACGAAACGAAATGAAATAAAATAAATAATAATTATTATTATTAAAAGGTAGATCAAGCCTGAATCAATTCCAATATCATCTGAAATACATCCATACAAGATTAATCAATTTTATAAATGTACCACAAAATCACAATCATACGTAAATAATATATATACCCAAGTTTTTTGTGGCTTAAAGAAAACACATTACACAGAAGAATTACACAAGAGAACTTGTTGGGTATTCATTACCAATAGACATTCTCAGAGTCAACAGAGAGCATTGCCAATGGTAAAGAATCCTCCGAACCAGTCAGAAGCAGCACTCCTCTAATATACAACAGCAACAAAGGGCAGCCAAACTGCAAATAATAAGAAACGAATTCACTACCTTCAGTAAAAAGAGAGACGCTCATGTCGTCTAGATTCTTTTCAAAAAGTGGAGGATTTATATACCTACTTGGTATTCAAAATTTCATTAATCAAAAATAAAGTCGGAGCCTTGTCTGATGGCTTCAACTTCAAATAGACCTTACTTTTTCTTTTCTAGTATCTCTCCGCGGTCCGTTTTTGTTTTTTTGAAAAATCAAATTTCAAGGATAACGTGATAAATTTCAAGATATTCCAGAAAAAAGCTATTGAGCAATGAGTAAAATGAGCACAAAAACATCATTTACTCTAACCTCTCACAGAAGGACGCTTATAAATGATCGTGTTACTGACTGATGGTCCTAACTGCGCGCAACCACCTCGTTGCAACTTTTCGAAAACCCTCCAGAAGTTATAGTTTGGTACCACAAAAATTTATTACATAATATAGCTACCCTTATAGACTCCAGAAATGCGAGATCACGTGATTGATGATTCTGATAAATACGTATTCCTTACGTTTCATATTAATCGACGTTTTGCTTTTTTCAAGTGGAATTTTGACCAAAGATTGTCTCTCAAAAATACAATCATAAAATTAATAGAAATTACACTGGTAGATAATTCCTATTAACAAGTAATTTTTCATCATTATATTTTGAGAGATAATTTATGGTTAAAGCTCAAATCTCAGACAAGCAAATTGATACCAATAGTATCAAGTCTAACGGCGGAGGTAACCGGGAGAAGAAAGGCCGATCGGCCGAGGGGTAGGGAGAGAAGACGTGAGGGAGAGAAAGAGAAGGAGAAGAGGAGATTAGGGCAAATCTTTTCTTATTAATTTTAAGATGATAGTTTGCCATATTTATAGCTAGTCCTGTCGGTTCAATAAAGGCATCATGGGAAAGAAACGAAAAGAAAACTCATGAAGGAGTATTAAACTCTTTAAAAAATACATTTAAATATTGGCAATTACTAAGATGATCCAAATTACTAATTAATAATAATCCTTCAAACGACTAGGTCGACGACGTTCCCGAACCGGTCTTGAATTTCTAGCCGGTGGCTCGATCTGATCCGTATCAATCTCTCCCCCGTTGACGTTCGGCTTGTCCTCAAGGCGTAAATCCGGAAATGATTTCTGAAGATGATCAATAGGTTCCCAAGAAGTGTCATTAGGCGAGCCATCCTCCCAAACAACGAGCCATTCAGTTCGAGGTTTTCCGTCCAATAAGATATGACGTTCGGCAATGGCACGTAAGGGGTGGGAAAGCGGTCTGTCATGCACGAACTCGGTCAGAAACCCTGTTTGAACGGGACCCGAGTTGGCATCAACGAACGGTCGAAGTAACGAAACGTGGAAGACATTGTGAATGCGAGCATTATTCGGTAAATCGAGGCGATACGCGACAGCTCCGATTCGCTCAAGGATCTTAAACAGCCCATAAAATCGACGGGCTAGTTTGGCCGCGAGTGGTTTGGCCACCGAGTGTTGTCGATAAGGTTGGAGCTTCAACAGCACCATGTCACCGACCTGGAATTCAATATCGCGCCTGTGAGAATTAGCCTGTGCGGCCATACGCTGCTGCATCTTACGTAGGTTTCCCCGTATTAACTCCAAAACTTCTTCCCGTTCTTGGAGCGTTGCAAGGGCTTGCGATGGAGTACCGGAGGGTTTTGTTGTCCGAAGTATAGGTGGTGCTTCTCGGCCATAGAGTGCTTTAAAGGGCGACATTTGCAAACCTTCATGAAATGTACAATTGAGTGCTAGTTCCGCCTACGGAAGAAAATCGAACCAATGTTTAGGACGACCTTGAGTGAACGCCCTGAGATATTGCTCGAGTCCGCGGTTCTTAACTTCTGTCTGACCGTCCGTCTGAGGATGGTAGGCGGTGATACGGCGCAATGTTGTTCCGCTTAAACGATGTAATTCTTTCCAAAACGAACTGGTAAAAATAGCATCTCTGTCGGATAAGAGAGAAGCCAGAATTCCGTGGTGTTTGACAACCATATCTACAAATAAAGTGGCGACCTTAATGGCGTCAAAATGCGTGCCCAAAGCGCCAAAGTGGGCGTACTTCGAAAGGTGATCGATGACTACTAAGATAGTCGTATAACCGCGGGAAGACGGAAGACCGGTAATAAAATCCATAGAGACCTCGTCCCACACCTGCTGCGGAATCGGTAGCGGTTGTAAAAGCCCGGCTGGTTTCTTGGTGCTGTATTTAGTCGACTGACAAATAAGGCAAGAATCAACAAAGTGTTTGACGTCTCGTCGCATCCCTTGCCAAAAAAATACTGCTGCTACTCGGCGAAAAGTGCGGTCCACACCCGGGTGTCCGGCGCTCGGCAACGCATGAAACTCGGTAAGAACCTCGGCTTTAAGAGACGATTCCTTGCCTAAAACAAGCCGATGGTCGTAATAGAGGGTGCCATCGTGAACGCGGAAAGGAGTCGGGAGATCTCCCTTTGCCGCGGCGGTATGTAATGCCACTAAGTCCGGCAAAGTCGAATTTTCTCGGTGTACCCTATGCAACAATTCGGGTATAGGTTCGGACAATGCGAAGAAATGTGAGGAAGTTGATTCATTGCCGATCATGCAGCGAGAAAGTGCATCGGCCACTTTGTTATTGGCACCCGTCTTATATTCAATCCGAAATTTATATCCCATAAGCTTGCGAATAAAAAACTGTTGGTTGGGGGTTTGAATAACCTGTGTTAGAAGCTCCTTTAAACTTTTCTGATCCGTCCGAATGAGGAACTCTCTGCCCAAAAGATATTGTCTCCACTTCTGGACCGCGGAAACTATAGCAAATAACTCGCGATGATATGCAGATGTACCCCGACGGCGTATGCCTAGTGTTTTGCTGAAGAAAGAAAGCGGTCGTTCCTCTTGTAACAACACGGCTCCAATTCCTTCATCAGAAGCATCGGTCTCAACAACGAATTCTTTTGCAAAATTCGGCAACTGTAAAATAGGCGGTGTCATCATAGTCGTTTTCAGCCGGTTAAAAGCGTTGTCGGCGAACTCGGTCCATGTAAACTTGTCTTTCTGTAGGAGAGCTGTTAGCGGAGCTGCTATCAAGGCGTAATTGCGAATAAACTTCCGGTAATACCCTGTCAGTCCCAAGAAGCCGCGTAATTGCTTGATGTTTGTGGGTCTTGGCCAATTCGCCATGGCATCGAGCTTACTCGGGTCTGCTAACAATCGGCCGCCCGAAACGATGTGACCCAAGTATTCAACTTTAGTTGTGCCGAAGGAACACTTCGAGCTCTTGACAAAAAAATGGTTGTCCCGTAGTATCTGAAGGACGAGATCAAGGTGACGAGCGTGGCGGTCCAATGAAGAGCTGTAGACTAGAATGTCGTCGAAAAATACGATAACAAATTCCCGTAAATAATCTGAGAAAATATTATTCATGGCGGCCTGAAAGGTGGAAGGTGCATTGGTCAACCCAAATGGCATGACGAGGAACTCAAAGTGACCATCATGTGTCCGGAATGCTGTCTTGAAGATGTCTGATGTGTGCATTCTGATCTGGTGATAGCCCGACCGTAAGTCCAATTTTGTAAAAAATAGAGCGTGACCAAGTTCATCAAATAACTCATCTGCTGTGGGAATAGGAAACTTATCGGCTACTGTAGTCGCATTTAATGCCCGGTAATCCACACAAAACCGAAAGCTTCCATCTTTCTTTTTGACCAGGAGAGCCGGAGACGAGAAAGGGCTAGTGCTATGTCGAATCAAGCCCTGCTGTAACATGTCGTGCACCTGGCGTTCAATCTCGGATATCTGAAAATAAGGATAGCGATAGGGCCGAACGTTTATCGGTTTGGACCCGTGATGCAAGTGAATTCGATGATCCCAAGTCCTCTGTGGTGGTAACCCGACTGGCAACGTGAAAACCTCCTCGTGTAACTGGAGCAGTTCTCGAATTAGAGGATGAATGTCTTCGGGAAATTCAACAACTGGAGGCGGAGATGACATAGGTAATGGCTCAGTTAAAATGGGGCAGATTTCGAAACATTCGGCGATCGTATCCGCGGCATACAAGGACTGTAGGGTGTTCAATGAGATCCGTTTCGGAGTATGACAATCTCCTTGCAAAAATATAGATTTTCCGTGCCATAAGAATTCCATGGTGAGCTGGGCGTAATCATGAGATACCTTGCCTAGCGTTCGGAGCCACTGAACTCCAAGAACAATCTGCGGTCCGTGTACCGCGAGCACAAATAGATCAATCGGGAATATGTGTCCTTGAAGGCCTACTGGTGTCGACGCACACTGCTGAGTGCACAACATATACTCACCGTTTCCAACATATACTCGAAACGGTGTCACTTTAGATAGAGGAAGATGTAATCGTTCAGCAACTGTGGGATGGACAAAATTGTGTGTACTCCCGCCGTCAATGAGAACCTGCACTGTGAGATCATTAATAGAGCCGGAAATCTTTAGAGATTTAGGACTCGCGAAACCTTCCATCGAATGAATGCTAGAGATATCCCCTGTAACAATCAACTCGTCCTGTATATTTTTCGTAGAGTCTTCCTCGTCGGTGTCATCATTACCTAACAAGGCTAAGAAACGATGTTTACAACGATGGCCTGGAGCATATTGTTCATCACAATTCCAACATAGTCCTTTCTTAGTTCGTTCCTCCCGTTCGGCGAAGGAAAGGCGTTTGATCGGCAGAGCAGAAAAATTATTCCTTGCACCCTGAGCCGTGTTCGTGTTAGCCGAAGGACTGGCCGGTGTGTGTGGCTCGACCGTCGACTTCCGGTCGAAACCGCTGGAGCTCCAACGGCGCGGGTTCGAATTACTGGCAAACGTGTCAACAAAAGATGAGGCGAGTTCCCGAGCCAAGGCGAAGGCTTGTGATAGGGTGGTCGGATTACGCAAATTGAGTTCGCGCTGGACGGGTTGTTTCAATCCTGCTTTAAACAGAGAAATCAATGTAGTTTCTGATAACCCCTCAATTTTATTAAGTAATGATTCAAATTCCGTTTGGTAGTCGATAACCGTTGTCTTTTGCTGTAATTTGGCGAGTCGACCGACGTAGTCCTCGTAATGATGAGGGTCGAATCTCTGCTTGACGGCATCTAAAAATTCCTCCCAAGTTCGAAAACAATTATTTCGTTTCTGATAACGAAACCAATCTGAGGCTGGGTGATCAAACAGTAAACCTACAAGTTGAAGTCGTTCCATCGCTGCCGTACGGAAATAGTCGAAATAACATTGTACCTTATATATCCATCCGACCGGATCGGACCCGTTGAAACGAGGTGCGTCGACTCGGATTCGGGGCTGGTTGTCGTGCCGCGGCTGGTCATGCATGGCGCCGCGGCGTTCCTGTGCTGGTGTGGTGGTTGTCGGGAGCGGTAGGAGTGGTGGTTGTTGTTTCGGCGACGTTGGGTTGCGCTGCTCGGCGTTAGGGTTGTCGTCGGCAATATGGCGGTTGTCGAGGATGTGAAAAATCTGATCCGTCCTAGCCCGTTGAACGTCTTGTTCTTGTCGATTCTTTCGGATTTCTTGTTGTGTTGCTTGAACGGCCATCGTCAATTGTCGAAGGAGGTCGTGTATGTCGGGCTCGGTGGTGGTGACCGTCGTCGTCTCCTCTACGTTTTTTGACATGCTTACGTGAAGTCCGGGATGAAAGCACCAATTGATACCAATAGTATCAAGTCTAACGGCGGAGGTAACCGGGAGAAGAAAGGCCGATCGGCCGAGGGGTAGGGAGAGAAGACGTGAGGGAGAGAAAGTGAAGGAGAAGAGGAGATTAGGGCAAATCTTTTCTTATTAATTTTAAGATGATAGTTTGCCATATTTATAGCTAGTCATGTCGGTTCAATAAAGGCGTCATGGGAAAGAACCGAAAAGAAAACCCATGAAGGAGTATTAAACTCTTTAAAAAATACATTTAAATATTGGCAATTACTACGATGATCCTAATTACTAATTAATAATAATCCTTCAAACGACTAGGTCGACGACGTTCCCGAACCGGTCTTGAATTTCTAGCCGGTGGCTCGATCTGATCCGTATCACAAAACATCATCATTTATTATGAAAATGAGGGAGCAGCAAGTTTTCCACAGTCCGACCCATGGTTGAACCAGAACCAGTGTTGATCAGAAATGAACCCAAAAAGAAAAAATTGGAAAAAAAAAAAAAAAAAAAAAAAAAAAAAACGAGAAAAATTTTCGGAAGCTCGTCAAGGAATCAACTGAGATCCAATCCCCCTTGCAAAAAAAAAAAAAAAAATTGTATCGTCTTAAATTCACTTTCACAGTCGAACACAAAAGCACAGGCATCATCATGTACATAGTCAGACATCAAAGGGAAGGGAGGTAAAGAAGAATTAACATACCAGCCCCGTAGAAAGGAGGTACAATCAGAGCCATCGTCGTGATGGTGATGATGATCGCAATGGTAAACCTGGGTCGGAGGCGACGTCGGCGGAGGATAACCCTGACCAAAATATGCTTGATAACCACCTCCAGCTTGTGGGGGTGGCGGGTACGGATACCCTAACGGCGGAGGAGGCGGATACGGGTAGCCATCTGGTTGAGGTGGCGCAGATGGATACCCCGCAGGAGGAGGGTACACCGTCCCGTACCCTGATCAAAAACCAGAACAAAAATTCAACACAATTTGACAGCCAAATCACAAAATTCTGATCATATATATAAAATTCATATTTAATGTTAAATGGGAATAAGAAATTGACCTGGAGCTGGAGGAGGGTATTTATGTTGTTGGGGAACTTGTTGATAACTCATGATTTATGATTTCTTCCTCCCTCAAAAAATCAATCTTCCCTCACCTCTGGAAAATTGACCTCGCGAGGAGGAGATGATTTTCCAGCGGAGGAGGATATCTTTTTTGTGGTATGTACGTTCGATTGTTTTGCAGTTTTGACTCGCGAGTGATCAATCAAACGAGTAAAGTTAGCAACTCTTTTGGGCCAGCGGATATAGATTGGGCCGCACTTTACTTCATCTAAATGCGGGCTTAACATTTTGTTAAATTCGACCAGATCAAACTCGAGAAACTACCTTAGTGGTAAAATAGTCCAGTATATGGCCTGATATCATATCCGATTTTAAATTTAAGCCATTTTCCTGAGGGGTCGTAAACAAATCGAAGCGAAGCGAAGCGAATAACAATATATTCGATTTGTATTCGTGATACTATTCAAACTATTCGATTCGATTCGATTCGATTCGGTTCGATTCAATTCGATTCTCGAATAATAAAAATTGATTCGAATTCGGTTCGATATGGATATTCAAATATATTCAAGTTAAACGAATTCAATTCGAATCAAAATAATTGATTGATTAACAACCCTATTTTCCCGTAATGGCCATTTCTTTCATATGTATTTGAGTTCTATTTTAATTTTAATATTATTAATGGGTAGCGCTGTCAATTAGGCCTGGGTATGGGACGGAACGGGACCATTTTTAGGTAATTCCGATCTCATCCCATTTGAAAATTATGGGATGAGATGGGACGAGATTGCACTTTCGAAAAATTGACCTCGACTGTCCCGATCCCAAATGGGATCGAGACGGGATCGGGACACGAACGAGACGAAAAATGGTCCCGTTGACCAATGTTGATTCTCAAATGAATACAATATTTGAACTTGTTACATGACAATAAATTTAAGTTTTTTTTAAACCAATCTGTTTATCAAATACCGTTGTGAGTCAATTGTTAATTCTTGAACAAATAGTTCATAGAACACTGAATGCTTTCTTATTCCACCGGAAGTAATAAATATAAAGAACATTACAACATAGTCAGATACTCATTGATCTCTACTTCTATGCACAAGTTCTTCATGGTTTATGGAAGCTTCGTTCCCCAAAAGAAGTAAACGCGATAGGTTAGAAATATTAGATGATAAGACTGTTTTGGACTTGATAGTCGGATAAATTTAGTAACTAGATATTCTTATGGGACGGGATGGGATCCCATCGGGATTCGACATTTGGGCTCGCGGCCCGTCCCAAGTTTTTAAAACGGGACGGGACGGGATGGGTCCTGAGTTTTAATATTTTGGTCTCGTATCGTCCTGTTGCGGGACGAGACGGACCCGAGACGGGCCCAAACCTTCCGGTTTAGTTGCCCAGGTCTACTGTCAATGAATCGGATCGCTTGTGCGTTATCCGCACAACTTAGAATATTTTTAACAAGATTGGTTGATATGAATAAATTAAATACAAACTTAATAATAGTCGGTTCGTTTCCTCGTGAACAGACTAGTTTAACAAACTATTATGATACTCACAAATAAATGAATAGTTTGGTTGTATCCTTAACTTGCTTGCATATAGAAAAATATTTAAATAATCCTCTTGGCTTGAAAGATTTCAATTTAAATATTTATATATAATGTGTTTAACATATTTACTCTCGATACAACTCGAGCCATCAATCTATACAAAAATTAAGCCCCAGGTCGATTTGATAATAAATAGACCAAACTGATTTCTGTTTTTCAAAATTGGCTCATTTCGATTCGCTCTGGTTGCACCCTATATAAGAAAGTAATGATGTATAATTGTTGATCTTTCATAATCTGCATAAATTTGGTCAGTTCTATACTTTGTATAAAAGGATGGGTGACTTTTACGTATTGCATTATTCTTTTCTGTTCCAAGTTTAATAACTCTTTTGATACTGAAATTGTCGAAATTGACCTTTGCTCGAATAAATTCGAATCATATATTGTAATTTCGAGTAACATAATTTCGAGTCAACTTTAAAAAATATACAATATTGAGTTATCCGGTAACTCAAATTTCTGATTCGGGTAACTTGAATCAAATTCGGGTAACTCAAATCTGAATTCGTGTTAACCGAATCTGATTCAAGTTACCCGAATCAGAAATTCGAGTAACACTACACCTGCTAACTTTCGGAATTAACACTGCACATGCACAGCAGATTCGGGACATGCACTTCGGGACATGTTAAGAAAAACCTTTATGTTACACGAATGAATTTCGGGACATGTACAGCAGATTCGGGACATGTTAAAAAAAATTATGTTACACGAATGAATTTCGGTAACACGCAACCCGAATTTTCGGACTCGTGTAACCCATATTTTCAACCTTCCTCAATATTGTTTTTTTTTTTAAGTTGACTCGAAATTATGTTACTCGAAATTACAATAAATGACTCGAATTTATTCGAGTAAAGGTCAATTTCGACAATTTGGGTATCAAATGAGTTGTTACTAAACTTGGAGCACAAAAAAAATATTACTATATACAAATGGACAAAATAAGTTATTCCCACATAAAAGGATAGGGGTACCAATCAAATCGATTTGATTGGTAATTGGTAAAAAATTAGTAAAAGTACTCAAACCGGTACCCAAATAAATTTTGGCCGGTTAACAACAAAATTAGTCTCGTCATTTTGGTTTCTATTTTTTTTATTTCATTGGTGTATGGTTATTGGATTAAAATGTAAATATTTATGATATCAGACGGTCGGGATGGATTTTTAATCGGTAAATTCAGTAAGAAGAACTCAAATCGATTTCAAAAATGATTTTTGATCGGTTACAATTTGGTAAATCTTATTGATTTTGGTTCTCTATTTTTTATTCTGTCGGTTACGAATATAAATATATCCCCATATAAAATGGTATGTATGACATTTTTTCATTGAATAAGTCTAAATATATTTGACAACGCAGCGCAGCTTAGTTGATTAGACATTCCCTCTCTAACCAATATGTTAGGGGTTTGAATCATCTCGAATGTACGTGTGTGTGTGTGTTGAAAAAGAAAATATACTTCCTTATCAGTGCCATTTTAAAATATTACTTACCCATGAATAAGTGTTCTATTTTAGAATTTGAGATAAAAATGTATTGAACCTCCGAAACTCATTATTAATTTATTTAATTCATTTCTCAAACTACTATTCATGTAGTATTCCCTCATTCAAAATAAATGTCATTCTAGACTCTTTGAACTTTTACAAAATAAATGTCAGTTCTAATTTTTTCCTCTTCCAATCCCATCATTATACGAGTAATATGTTCATATTATTATATATAAAAAGATAGATAATTTTGTAGCAAAATGCGAATCCCTTGCTCCTATGATTCTCGGCCCGACAGGAATTGATGGAGGAATTAAATAATGGTGACTCAATAGCCCACTAAGTGGGAGGAACAGTGTCTGGTGCCCACAAGGAGCTATCCCACATTGGAGTATGTTGTCAAACTTTCATGTTTGGATAAACATGTGTTTTTTTTTTGTAAAAATAGGGGTTTTGGAAAGGGCTGGGATCCTCTGCATTGCTGACGCAGTCATGTTGTCTTTGTCTTGCCACCGCACCATGCGATTCGACACGTAGATCTGAGGCCGTGTAGGTGTGTGTAATCTAACGGTTGGGATGCAAAGATGGCCGTCTTTGTCTTTGCAAGATCACAGTCCTTTTGGAAAAGCTTGATAGAAATATGATTGTTTGGAGTGAGACCCACTAAATTTAGGGATAAGATGGACCTGGATCCTCTGTTGTGCATCTGCTGCACAGCACGATGATGTGCAGGTGCACAACCGTTTGATTACACACCCCGCAAGGGTGTGTGTGTGCGTGGCGGATCCAACGCACGGCCAGTGCACGGTCTTTGTCTGTGCCATGAGGATCAGATCCGAAATAAGATTTTAAATATTTATATTTTATTCCTGTAGATGTTTTCATATTTAACCTTTTAACTTATATCCTATATTTTATTTACAAATTTAGCGCTTTACAATTTTAATTTATCACTTTGTATTATTTAACTCTAATAATATATTAAGTATTAGTTAATTTAATATATTAACTTGTTAAAAATAATATACAAATTTTAAGATATTAAATGTTTATAAGAGTTATATATTAATATACAAATTTCATATTATAAGAGTTGAATAAAAATTACTAACCCTTACTTAATATATAAGATTATTAGAGTTAAATAATAGAAAGTGGTAAATTAACATTCTAAGGAGTTAAATCTGTAAATAAAATATAAAATATAAATTAAAAGTAACATGTAAATGTTTAAAATCTAATTTCAAAATTTAATTAGCCCCACCCCAAACACCCTTATTTCTACCGAACTTTTTCAAAATACTCCTATTTTTACCCAAAAAAAAAAAAAAAAAAATCTGATAAACATCTCGAGAGATTTTCTTTTACATCAATAGCGCGTTGCCCCATCTTCACACGGTTAAGCAAACCGCCCTTCGTTTATGATCAGAGTTTGATTCAAAAGTCAGCCTTTTCGCCTCTGAATTTCCTCTATAAAAATCACTCTTTATGTTGTTTCAAGCTCTATCCTCCTAACCGTCGTTCATTCATCATCTCTATTAAATACAGGTACACCACCTACCTCCTCAACCCAATAAAGATGAACACCGATCCATCATCTCATCATCCTCATCTCCCGCAACCATCCTCCTCCATGTACCCGCCTCCGCCGCCCTACGCCGAAGAAACTCAGCCAGAACCGAATACCGAGAAATGGGGGACCCACGTAATGGGCACACCGGCTGTGCCCACGTGTCATCCCAACAACCAAAAGGCCGCCTTATGGGGCGCAGGCGTCGCTGATCAAAAGGACTACCAATACCACCACCACCCTTACGTCCAGCACACACCCGTTGACAGAAGTACCACCGCTGGTCCCTTTGACTCCGTTATCCAAAAATTCAACTCTTGGAGCGCCAAGGCCGAGTCCACCGCCCACAATATCTGGCACAACCGTATGCACGCAGACAGTGTTAAACCTTTTTTTTTTCTTATTGATGAAGTCCGAATTCAATATAGAAAATGAGAGATTTTTTTTTTTTTCCTTTTCCTGCAGTTAGGACGGGATCATCTGTATCTGAAGCAGCCTGGGGGAAACTGAATCTAAGGGCAAAAACAATAACAGGTGGTGGATTTGAGGCTCTTTACAAGCAAACATTCTCAACATATCCGAATGAGATGCTAAAGAAAACATTTGCCTGTTATTTATCCACATCAACCGGTCCGGTTGCCGGGACCCTCTATTTGTCGAATGTCCACGTCGCATTCTGCAGCGATCGGCCCTTGTCCTTTACTGCGCCGTCTGGCCAAGAGACTTGGAGTTATTACAAGGTATCAAGATTCATATCCAATCATCATTGATCATCATCCATCAGTGATTACAATAAAATACTAATAGGCAAAGTGAAGGTTATTTAACATTTTGGTAGTAAAACGGTGTGCGGCGTGCGTGCAGGTTTTGATTCCACTGGCAAAGATAGGGAGCATCAACCCAGTGATAATGAGAGACAATCCAAGGGAGAGGTATATACAGGCGGTATCATCGGACGGCCATGATTTTTGGTTCATGGGGTTTGTTAATTACGAGAAAGCAAGCCATCATCTCTTTGAAGGCTTTTCGACTTTTGCAGCAGTTGGGGTTCCAGTAGTTGGTTAGTCCCCAGGGCGGAAGGACGGGCGGCATTCAGCTTGAAATTAGATTGTGATTACTTTATTCAGTTTCTTTAATAATTGTATTATGCATGTTGTATTTGTGACTTTACACGTTCACAGTGTGATTAGTTGGATTTGAATCGTTTGTTAAAAATAAAGCTTACTTCATATATTTCAGGGTCAATAAGTTCAGGTAATTTAGAATCTATAAATTAAAAACTGTACACAGATGCATATGCATATCCAAAGCCATTCAGTGTTAAATACTCTATATTGAATGAATTGATTCACTTTCTTTGATAACTCGGGACACGCACAACTGGGGTGTGACAGATACAAAACCTTCATCTCAACAATGATAACTTTCCATAGCCTTCTGTACCATGACTACTACATAACTTCTCATAAAAGCTGTTGGCATGAAATTATAATTACTTTATATTTTCCCCCAATCATCGTCATGACAGTAGCATCAACTTTAATCTGGCATGCACGAGTCTATATCACACATGCAACAATAGTAAAAAGTATATTTTAAATTCAAAAGGCCGGCAGACTGTCAAACCTATCTCGTGTCTAATGTCTACTGTTCAGCTCTTACTGAAAATGTAAAAAAGTACCGACAAAGAGAACCACCTGTGTGGCGGGTTACAGGGAATCTGGGGAGGAGTTCTGCCACAGAGGATGGGCTTGTAAACAGATATGCAATGCAAGGGCGTAGTAGTCAATTTATGTGACGATTAGCGCTTCTTCTTGCTTCCCTTTGAAGCACCGGATTTTGATGGTGTGGCAACCAGGTACACAAACAAAACCACAACGGATACCACTGAAACAAGAGATCCGTATTTCGCCAAGAGTCTCTGCACAAGCAAACATTAAGTTAGCTTGTAACAGAAGTAATGAATACTTGGACACCAAACAAACACAAGCACATGGGCAATTCCCCAAGTTTTCATTCCACCTTCGCCCCCTCAAAAATCCAAAATGAATATAAGATGATGCCGGTCTTAAAGCTTAATACAATGAGCCCCCCCACCCACCCACCCACCACCCACTCACCCACATACACCACCACCACCACAAGAAAGATTTTTATCCCAAGTACTACAAAAGTAACGTTTTATTCAGCTGATAATCAATACGGTATACATAACACAGATGAAATGATTCAGCACAGTTTCGGAAACAAAGACAGTTCACAGTTAACCATACCTTAGCCTAAATTATTTCAGATGTCGCCAGAGTAAAAATCCATGCCATAAAAAAAGTAGAAAATATGTTATTCAGCCGTCCCTGGCAAAGAAGAATGATATGCTATATTAATTGAAAAGATTACCGAATCAAATTTCTTTGCAGGAGGCCTATCTGCTAGAACATCAAGAGGCGGGATTGGAGTTGAATACGCCTCCTAAAAAAAGTGTCACCGATTAAATATAGCACATAATATTCTGCAGGACAGACACACAAATAGCTCAATGACAAACCTGCAAGGTAGCTTTTGTAGGAATGCGGAAAGTAATAAGTGCTGGTGGTCCATAAAACACAGTTTTTGTTTTCGCCTCCAACTCAAAGGAATGTGACAGAACAGCCCCTCTGAATAACAGGATAAAAGAGATTAGTAGGGGCAGGTCTAGGTTAGTTTAAGCAAGATTAGCCATATGTCCTGGTACGAAAGCTCTTTGAATAACGACTTACACATCAAGCCTCTCCCATGAAATTGAAGTATTGCCACTGACAACATCAAATACCTCTGAGGACCAGCTATTATCATTAAGTGTTACATCATACGCAGTCCTACACATGCAAAGCAATTTAGCATTAGAACATCATTCAAGGATGACATTAAATATATTAAAAGTCCACAATAGGAGAGGAACTCATCTTTTTAATTGAGAATGAAAACCTCCACTATGCATTATTAAAAGGATTTAGTAACCAACAAATAAGAAAAGTGGGAGAAAGTAACTAGGAAAAGAAACAAAAAAGAATGTTGCAAGCGCTAACTAAAATGATCACAAAATGAAGCCCAAACTTTAGATTATGAGCTTAAACAAAACCATTACGGCGTGTAAGATAGTAACTCCGCGATGAGCTGAATACCTCTGGATCAATGATTAGGGCCTCAATTTGTGAATCATCAGAAAGAAACCACTTTGCACATTTGAGACAAACAATTTTGAAAGTTCTTCAATCGCTTTACATTAGGAAAAAAAATGCTTGAACCCACATAAATAGGAAGACGAACATATGCCGTTCCCATCAGAACGAATTCCATAAAATCTCTGTGTGTGCTCCATAGTTAATTGCTTCTAAGCAGGGTGTATCTATTGATTCTAAAACACATGAATTATTACAAATAGTGCACTAACTATATAGTGTACTGGACGAATTTCTTCAATTTAGGTGGTGAGTATGAATTAGGGATATCCAACTCTAGATTATTGTTGACTCGACTTGTTGGATCGGTTTCATCTCGTATCAAAAGCCAACCTCAGAATTCCTATCTTCAAAATATAACAAGAACAATTAAATCTATAAGGTGGAATAAAATCACGTAACGTTACAGAACTTGGTACCAAATCCTAATCTAACTGAAAGCGCTCCTTCTTCTTAGGGGAGCTCCAAGGTCAACTCCTTAATGAATTTATTAAGTAACCATAATTACTCCATCTATTAGAAAATGAGCAAACGGCTGAAAATCCAAAAATGCCCAACAAATTTACCATCTAAAAACGCAGGAAAAGCAGATCTAATTGAAAAAGGGAAAAAAAATAAGGAAATTATAGCATACGCGGATCCCTGATTGAAGACATCAATGGTAACAGAGACACGTTCGGAGCCGGGCTGAATCCTGGTCAGCGATGCCTTCTTATGGGCCAGAACAAATGGGCCGTCGGAGCTGGCGATAGCCGATGCGGCCAATAAGAGGGCTGCCACAACACATATTGCAGTCCCGATAATCAGTTTCGCCATTACTGAATGGAACGATGGCGGCCGCAGAGGAAATTGGAGATTCAGACCGTAAAGAAAATGAAGAACTTAGGGTTGCTTAGTTTTGTTGTAATTTCCTATGACCAGAGTGTGAAATCAAATGTGTATGACTGAAACATGTCTTCGTGACAAATGGCCATTGGGACAAACAGCACGCACAAGGAAATCACAAAAAATGAAAAAATGACTAATGAGTCCAGCTGTGTAAAATTGATTCATTAGTCCATTGAGGACCAAATTATTGAGGGTGCACTTTTTTATTTTAATTATTATTGGATGTTTTCATACATAAAATATTAAATATTTTATTATAATAGTAATATGTGATTGAACTTCAATAATATTATAAATTTATTATAAAATATACATTAGTCAATATACACGCACATGCACATAAACTATTATTTGATTTGTTTTAATTTATAAATTCTTATCATGTGATCTAAGGACACATGATAGGAAAACTATAATTTAATTAAGCATAAGCATTTATTTTTTCATACAGAACAATGTTAATCTTATATCTAATTTTATAAATAATAAATTACATTATATTTATTATTATCAACTTTCATTAAAAATATCCAACTCATATTCTTACTAATATAATTTTTTTATATGATTTGGCATTAATGTAATTATTTTATTATTTTACAATCAGAACAAAATAATTCTGAAAAATAAAATAACTGTTAAAGTACAAAACTATGAAAACAAACTAAAAATATATATTTTCTTCAATATTTTTATATGGAAATATTTTAATCATCTAATATATCATAATTATATTTAAATTACTTTATATATATACTATATGGATGTCAAATTAAAGAGTACGAAGTAAGAATTAATTTGATATATATTTTTATCAAAAATAAAATTGATACGAAAAAGTTATAATTGTTTAAATTATTAAGTTAAAATAAAAAAAATAAAATGAGAGGAAGTTTTTAATTGGTAAATATTATATAGAATAACCCTCTAACTTCCCTCCCAAACTAAATATCCATATTTTTAAGATTTTTAAAATAAAAAATAATGTGGAGATGACACATGTCTCGACTCTCTTTTAATATTAAGTATGGATTTGAACAAATGAACAAGTTTTTTAATAGTATTATTTTAGGGTTTTAACCAAAAATATGCATTTATAAAGTTTTATATGAAGTTGAACCTTGTTAATAATGTCTTAATCGGGAAGTTGACTCCTACAACAACAACAACATCTAAGCCTTAGTCCCAAAATGATTTGGGGTCGGCTAACATGAATCAAGCTTTGAAACCGTCAATAATCGTTACATAAATAACATAAAAGGAGAAAAAGAGGGAAAAAAGTAGAGAAAAAAGCAAATAAAAAAAGAGAATGAATGTTAAAAAAAAATCAGATTCCATCCACCATCCGTATTCTTTCCCGCCACAATTGCCTCTCTGTCGTCATACTTTCTCCAATTCCAAGAAACCGCATATCATTTGCAATCATCTTTATCTAAGTTTTCTTGGGGCTTCCTCTATCTTTCACAACATTACTTGTTCCCCAACTTTCTAGCCTCCTCACTGGGCATCAACAGGTCTTCTTCTCACATGACCAAACCATCGTAATCGATTCTCCATCATCTTGTCTTCTATGGCCGCAACTCTTACCTTCTCTCTAATCACCTCATTTCTGAGCCGATCATTTTTTGTATGACCACACATCCATCGTAGCATACGCATCTCCGCCACATTCATCTTTTGAACGTGACACTGTTTTACAGCCCAACACTCGGTGCCATATAACAGCGCAGGCCTAATTGCCGTGCGGTAAAATTTACCCTTTAATCTATGAGGCATGTCAGGATCACATAAAACCCCTGTGGCACTCTTCCACTTCAACCACCCGGCCTTTATTCTGTGAGCCGCATTGCCATCTAGCTCTCCATCCTTTTGGATAATAGATCCAAGATATCGAAAGAAAGTAGATCCATGAACAACTTTCCCATCAAATGTGATCATCCCCGCATCTCTGTCACTATTTTCGCTAAACCTACACTCCATATATTCAGTCTTACTTCTGCTCAGCCTAAAGCCTTGAGCTTCCAAAGTATCCCTCCAAAGTTCCAATTTCTGTTGCACTCCAACCTTCGTTTCATCAATCAACACAATATCATCTGCAAACATCATACACCACGGAATGTCATTTTGAATTTCTCTTGTCAATTCGTCCATGACTATGGCAAAGAGAAAAGGACTAAGAGCAGATCCTTGATGCACCCCAATCGTAATAGGGAATTCTTCTGTCCTCCCAACATTAGTACGTACACTTGTACTAGTTCCCTCATACATGTCCTTTATAATGTCAATATATTTCTGCGATACACCCTTCTTTGCTAAGGCCCACCAAAGTACTTCTCTTGGTACTTTATCATATGTCTTCTCTAAATCAATAAAAACCATATGTAGATCTTTCTTTTTATCTCGATAATGTTCCATCAACTGTCGGAGAAGATAAATTGCTTCCATGGTCGATCTTCCAAGCATAAATCCAAACTGATTTTGTGTTATCTTCACACATTTCCTGATCCTTTGTTCAATCACTCGTTCCCACAACTTCATGGTATGACTCATTAGTTTAATTCCGCGATAATTAGAACAATCTTGAACATCACCTTTGTTCTTATACAAAGGGACGAGAATACTTTTCCTCCATTAGATTTCCAGATTTTTTTTAATTTTTATTTTTATGACAGAAATTATTAACTCCATCCACAATATTTGTGTGATTTCAAAATTTTTGAAAGGTTTTGATGTCGGATGAAAAAAAAAAGGTTGTGGTGTAACTTCAAATTAGCCCAAAAGATTTTCTCATTATATAAATATGATAAATATAAAACTTCTATGAGAATAAAAAAATAAGGCAAATATAAAGTTTTGAGCGTGACGAAGAGAATATATTAGTAAAAAATACAAAAAAAATATTTTTTAAAAATAAAAATTGAGATAAACTCAATAATAGTTACACGCTAAAAAATATTTTATATTAAATAAAGACTTGCTCGAATTTCTTAGAAAAGTTTTAGATTGCTAATTCTGAACTGTTCGTTCATCCTAGACCTGGCAAAAGTGGCTCAGGCCCACGAGTCGGCCCAGCCCACCCATGAATAAATGGGCTTTGGGCTTTACTTTTTTAGCCCATATAAACTTGGGCCTTTTTGGCCCGCCCAGATTTTGGCCCAGCCCAGGAAGGCCCAGTCCACGGGCGCCCAGAGGCCCGTGAAAAATTTAATAACTAATAAATATTAATTAATTAGGCTAAAGTTAATGGGTATAACCTTACACCGTAACTTATTTCAATTTAAAGTTGATTTTGTTTAGATTTTTGTATTAATATTTTGCTATCGAATGCAGATAATGGACCAAGTGATGAGCTACTTTCCGTACCGCTGGTTGTAGTGCAAGAATCAACGGTTTTAATAGTATTGAAATGGATGTTTGAACTTTTTAAAATAGTTGAAAATATATTTTTATCATATTATTGATACTTTTAATATATTTTGGTTAATTAAGTTGGAAGCAATAAAAAATCATGGCTCATTTCATTTAGTGACACTTGTATGTGGCCTCAATATTTAGGCCCAAAAATCCTGGACCTTTTTGCCCAAAATTGACCCACTGTCGTTCACTTGTATTGGCCGTTTGCTCACCATTTGCCAGGTATAGTTCATCCTGTATTCGGTATTACTTATACCCATATTTTTTTATATACCTACCCCTTTTTATATACCTACCCTCCAGTCAAACTAGACCGGAGTGTATTAAGAGGGTAGTGTGGGGTGTACATAAAATGACCTAAGAAAAAAGAAAGGAAAATTCAAATCCTACTAAAAAAAGGTGTTTTAAGAAAAAATTTAAAATTATTATCTATGTTAGTAATATCACACGTGCTGTGCATGGGAAGATATATCAAAATTAGAAGAAAATAAAAATGGACGGTATCCACTTGTAAATTTACGTACAAATGTACATTAATCTTTAAATAAAATCTTTATTTAATCATGGCCCTCAACAGAAACAATATAAATAATATATTATGTTATAATATACCATGAAAGTGACGTTTCAATTATTTCTTTGTTTTTATATAGTGTGAATGACTATTATGCCCTTAATATAATTATGTAATTACGATTGTGCCATATGAAGTTTTCCTATAAATAGGACTTCAGTTATTAATGAAAATCATACCTGAGAATCATTCTCTAATTTCTCTCTCTAATATTCTGATTTTACAATACGTTATCAGCACGACTCTAACCATTTGAGTAATATATCACAAGAGTATGCTCTACAGTTGCATCTTATAGATGATCATCTGTATCAAAAATTGGGTTATTACAAACAAACACAATACATCCAAGCTCTCTCTCTCTCTCTCTCTGCCCGTCTTTCTCTCTTCCTCCACCTTGTGAGCTGCCCTTGGTCAGATTAGGTTCTAAGAAAAGCGGCAAATGGGGTGGATACAAACCAAATATTTCAGATGCTCATATTGTATTTTGCTATATTAAGCATGTGTTGCTATTAGAAAAGCTTATGATTTAAAATACAAGGATCCCAAACACCCAAGTTTCAGAATAAAGACTTGATGTATAAATGAAAAAAAAAAAAAACAGAAATACGTCATAGATAGAGATGAATTTTCCACTTTTCTGAGATCATGAAAAATATGTCGTTAGCACAACAGCTGCCCGGTCGTCGTCATCTCACTATTATCCGTCATCTTCCTCCGTAAACAGAGCCTATCGATATGCAGGTGCACTCGACGGTAATCTTAACAGTCGATGGTGGCAGATCTAGCGACAGCAACAGCGTCGACCGGCGGAAAGAGTGAACTGGTTGAATCTATCTAAGGAATATGTCGCTCAGCGCAGATCTTCGGACGAGAACCTAATATACTACACCAGAATCGGATATCTGGCAGGATTGCATACCGGAGCGCTTTACAAGGCGGTTGAGGGGGCTGAAATCGGTGGAGTTTTCCGGCGGGATGATGACAATTTTGGCCAAAGTGGTTTTAACCTTGATCCTGGAAATTTGGAAACCGATCTGCAAGTTGGAGACAAAACACCCCAAGATGAAAAACAAGATGGAAAACTCAACGAGGAGAACAAGATCTCAACGAGGAGAACAAGATGAGAAACTCCCCACTGTAAGTATGTGAATTGTGTATGTATATGTGTACAAAATGGAAATAATAGAAACCCACTGACTCGTTGAAGAAGAAAAGAAATAAAAAAAATGGGGGAAGAGGAGAGCCGAAAGCAGGCTGTCCGCAAAAGCAAAAAAAAAAAAAATAACGAAAATTAAAAAAGAAAGAAAGAAGAAGTCAGGGTAAAGAAACGAAAAATTAAAAGAATAAAATATTATTCTAATTCATTAAATTATAAATCTCGTTTCTCTTAAATATAAGATACATATGATATCAGAATTAATTTTTCTTGATACCACCGTGACCCATTTCACGAGAGCTTCAATTTGACATTATTATTGATATGGGTATTAATTCTTTTCATATATGTCATTATTAAATTTATTAGAATGTACGAATAACATCCAACTATGGAAATCGCAAATACTTAACGGTATTCGATATTTCGACCTATACCTTGACGTTGACTATATTTTGAGGAATTGATTGGACGATCCTGCTCTGGTAGAAGCAGTTAATTATTTTGCAGTTTAAATTATGTCACTTATTTATCTCAAAGTGGTGGCTTCAAACCACACATTTATTAAGCTTACTTTCTGTAATTACAATACCTCCCATGTGATGAGTCCAATTATCACAAGACGGATGGTTTTACATATGAAATTTATATATTATATATCACCATCGTGGTTGGTTATACCACAAGAATGGTTCATAGATCCTGCTCCCGAAGAAGCAGTTGATAAAGATAAATCCTACTCTGGAGAAGTAGTTGATCGATTATCCAAATCCTGTTCTCGAATAAGCAGTTGATAAAAATAAATCCTACTCTAGAGAAGTAGTTGATCGATTATCTAAATCCTGCTCTGAAGAAGCAGTTGAAAGAAATAAATCCTACTCTGAAGAAGTAGTTGATCAATGATTCAAATTATGCTCTCGAAGAAGAAGCATTTGATGGAAATAATATCCAATCTCCATGATTATTAAACACGAACGGAGAAAATTGAGCAAGTGATACCATAAGCTATCACCGATTAATTAAAGAAAATCTCATGCAAACTGCATGGTGGGATCATTTGACAATTGATATGAAAAACTATCACTGGAAAATAATTGCTCAATAAATCCCATGTTGATTATATTACATGGTAGGATCATTAAAATCATATTGATATGAAAACGCTTATTGAGAAGCATATATCACATATTCGTGAAAATAATGTATTTGCATAAAAGCAAAAGATGATCTTATTATTGTAACACCCCCAAATCCTATTGGGTTATTACAGTGCCGTGGACCCCACACCAGGAGATCCACCAGGCTAACACGACCAAAAATACAACTAACTGACCAAAAGGGGAATCACAATCCCTACACTGACATCGAACATAATATTCCGATATGGAATTTCAATGACAACAGTGGGCCTTCATGGCCCAAATACAATACAACGACATCCACGAGCCTTGCTCGGATAATACAAAATGACAATAACTGACAAAACTGGAGTACTCCAACTGCCTGACTGACATGAACACCAAAACATCTCGGACTAGTATCGCTTGAATGCCTCGTCGCCACCGTCATGCCCCTGTGTCTCAACTCTCTCCTCGCAAACACCTAAAACATGAAAACATGTTCCGCCCCCACGGGGTCAGTCATCCAGATAATGATTATCAAATACATGTACAACATGATATGCATCCAAAGGGCATAATGAATAGTATAGTAATGGTAATACGAGATGCTCACAAACCAAAGTAAGAATCGAGCATTCGTGGAATACTATGCCCACGGCATCCGATCAATACCTGCTCAACAGGTTAGAACACAAGTGCCCAACGGCGAATCATCAATACCGAACACAACAATACATCACCCGAAGGTAACCCAAGCCAAACACTGAAATAGATACGAATCACAATGCCCGAAGGCTCCGACAGGAATACCAATACATCACAATGGCCTTAATGACCAATGTACCGAAGTCGTTTATCATCATAATACCACGAATGTCACTCACCAGCCGTCAATCACCACAATGGCCGAAGCCAAAACAGCCCAATTTGTACCAATGAGGGCCGAAGCCACGACACGGCCGTATCACAATGAGATCATCCAATGACCGTGACTCTTGAATTGCAGTCCGGGAAACCAACTGCGAGGTTCAAGCCCCGGACTTACCCATAATGAGATCACCCGGTGGCCGTGACCTCTTGATCTGTAGGTGTTGGGAAACCAACCGCGAAGGTTCAAGCCCCAAGCTTACCCATAATGAGATCATTAACATGGCCAGTGACTCCATCAATTGTAGGTGTTGGGAAACCAACCGCGAAGGTTCAAGCCCCAAGCTTACCCATAATGAGATCATTAACATGACCGTGACTCATCAATTGTAGGTGTTGGGAAACCAACCGCGAAGGTTCAAGCCCCAAGCTTACCCATCGAGCACTAGCCGAGACTAGTCTCCAAAACATAATTAATTACAACAAGAACAATCCCAAGATTACCAAACTCACAAGAATAATAAAGATGTCGCCTTGAGTCGGCCAACACGACAACAATAACTCACGGATGGGCTCCGTCCACGGCGGTCCCAATTCAAATACCTCGACCGCCTTGGAATGGCCAATCGATCACAACAACTCAACGGATGGAAACTATCCTTGACAGTCCCAATTCAATACATCGATTACCTTTAGAACGGTCAATCGATAACGATGACACAACGGATGGGAATTATCTTCGATAATCCCAATTAAATATGTCGATTGCCTTAGAACGGTCAACCGATAACCAATGATACAACGGATGGGAATTATCTTCAATAATCCCAAATAAATACATCGATTACCTTAGAACGGTTAATCGATAACCAATGATACAACGGATGGGAATTATCTTCGATAATCCCAATTAAATACATCGATTACCTTAGAACGGTTAATCGATAACCAATGATACAACGGATGGGAATTATCTTCGATAATTCCAATTAAATACATCGATTAACTTAGAATGGTTAATCGATAACCAATGATACAACGGATGGGAATTATCTTCGATAATCCCAAATAAATACATCGATTGCCTTAGAACGGTCAACCGATAACCAATGATACAACGGATGGGAATTATCTTCGATAATCCCAATTAAATACATCGATTAACTTAGAACGGTTAATCGATAACCAATGATACAACGGATGGGAATTATCTTCGATAATCCCAATTAAATACATCGATTACCTTAGAACGGTGAATCGATAACCAATGATACGGTAGAATAGATATCCCGGCGTTCTAAACCGACCACCGAAACAAATATGATAACGAATATATCAAACGCCTTCAATCGGCCAATGCAACATCATAGTAATAGTTCCAATTCGATAATAACGATTCAACGATGCCTCAGAATGACATTAGCGTCAACAATAATAATCGATACATCGATACCGCGAACCGACTATCGACAACAAGAATCTCAATGCCTTAAACCGGCCGTTAACGAATAACAATCACAACTGGTAAAATCACCGAAGGGTATTGTATCAAACAATCCCCAAATATCAATAAATCACGAAGAGACTATGTCTCGAAATGATACAAAACATTCATACACATATATGATAACATTAATCTCATTGACCAGTACAAGTATAAAACTTGCCTCAAACCGAAGGCGAGAAAGTCCTTCCACGATCTACGTCCTGGCACGAAACGACGAACGGCGCCTCCCGACGATCACAAACACTCGAACAACCTTGAATGAAAACGATTCATTCAAAAACACAAAATCAATAGAAAACAACGACAAGGACAAAGCCCGATTCAAACACGAATCGATCACATCAAGACGAACGAATATCATAGTCCTCAACTATGAATTCTAACATTCTCCAACACCTCGATGATCAATTAACATGATTATTACGTTCTTAACACTTGTGAAATCCATTCAACAAGATTCATTTAAGAACAATCATCAAAACAAACATCTCAAAGTGATAATATCACCAATATCATCAAATTGATCCTCCTACAATGATAATATTATCAATATTATCATTATCACCCCAAAAACATCATCAACTCAATAACCATGATGTTTGAAATAAAAATCCTTCATCATAACCTCATGAATTCGGATTAAACCACAAGATTCACTCAACCATTTCCAAATTATGATAATCATCTCCTAAATCATCATAAATCCTTACTAAAATGGTTAAAATCTTTCAAGAACACCACCAACAACAATAATCATCTCAAGACTTATGTTAATCATATAACAATCTTAACATAATCCTTCCTAGACATGATTAAAAACCTCCCAACAATCTAAAACATCAAGAACATAATCATACTCAAGCTATACCAACATGTTCTTCATCAAAAGTTTATCAAAACCATGAAGAATCATGATATACTCCATGAATCAAACAATACCCAAGAAAACAACAACAACAACTCGAAAATCACTTGAAGAACAAGAGATTGAGGGAACTTACCAAAGAAGAACAAGAAGAAGCCTCCAAACACCAAAGGGGCACCAACAAGCTTCCAACTTCAAGCTTCAATCCAAGCTAGGATGATCAAGATCGAGTTGGAAGAGACTAAACATCAATAACAAGTCCAAACGGACGGTTCTAGGAGAGAAAGTGTTTTGGTTCGTGAGGAAATGAAAGACGAAACCAAGATAAATAGATCGACCAATTCATTACGTCGTTATACACTATGGTTAACGTCGTAAGAGGCATTACGTCGCTATACTAAGACATTAACGCGTAATGAAAATCGAGAACTAATCGACTAAAATACGAAGGCCTTAACATACGTAAACAAGAACTTATTACCTACGTTAACAAGACCTACATTACGTCGTGAGCTCACCTCTTAACGTCGTAAGGGTCCATGATCGCAATAGTGAGATCCGATCGGAAGATGCTCGACCCACCTAGAAAGTGACTACGAGGAAGGTTCTGTCACCTACCAAGCATTACGTCGTAACCTTACGGGCATAACGTCGTAATACTCAGCCCATAACGTCGTAAGTCTACCCATGTAGCGTGCGTTAAGGCTAGTGTACTTAGCCAAAAATCAAACTCTCCAACCATCATTCAAACGACGAAACTAACCGACGACAAGTATAATATTTCGATCCCGAAATATTCCAATACAATATACATTGTATCGGTCAAAACAACAACACTTGTACAATTCCAAATGAATATGTACAACTCAACAAGAATACGAAAAAAATTATCCCGGATATTACATACTCCCCCTTAAAAAGAGTTTCGTCCCGAAACTCGTGGTGCAAAAACACGAGTACGAACTATCCATCGGGATAAGAAAACAACATCTCCAGAATACTCCTCACTGCGAACCACTTCGCCCGAGTAAAGCAGACCCCACGGGTTCCGTGTCTCCTCTGCTGAACACGTCGAAAAACAAGGGATAAAATACTCAATCAAGTGCGAGATCAATCGAATCATAACTCCTCTGCCGAGACCGGCCAGAAGTCGCACCACCCGCAAGACTCGTTACACCGCGTACACACCCGCGGGTGCCGCCGATTATACATGTCTACAATCATCGGTGTCCACTCCCGTTCTCATCGGCATTAAACGCTCAAGCAAACACCGACTCATGCCACAAAAGGAAAATAACAACGCATATGTGGTCCTCGGGACCATATCAATCGCACACCCAAGTCCTCACGACTCGGCGTCTCGGATTGAAATGAACAATTACCCAGTTATTACAAAATCTCGGTATAACACCAAAAAGGAAGGAAAAACACATCACACGACCTCAAATCTCAAGATTCTCGAATACAATCATTACAAGATAGATCAACCATAAATGGTTCGCAACCCACAGTACTAAAGTACGACCGAGTCAAACATCAATCCGAAAAATAAAGAAAGAAATTAAGGCTACATCTCAAATGTATCCAAAATCAACATCCTCCAGTCATCGAACTCCTCGATCCGATCGACTCGAGGAAGATCCAAATCTGAGCTCGCCGCTCCTCCTCGGGTGTCCATACTTCGGCTCTCGAAGCCGTCGACCCCTTGGATGGAGTACGGACTGAAGCAACAAAATCTCTCGAGGCCCGTGAGCTTCCTTGAGATCTACTGGCATTAGAACCCCTGCAGTATTTCTGAAGGTGTCCCTGCCTCCCACACAGAAAACAAGCAATAGACCGCATCGAGCACCGAGTACTGCGATGTCCTATTGTATCACAGTTAAAGCAAACAACGGTCGAACCCGTCGCCTGAGAAGAAGATGCTCTCCCAGCACGAGGACGACTAGAAAACGACCTCCTAGACGTCGGAGCCCGATGTCCCTCTGAATGAACCGGCATCCTAGTCCTCTCTCCTAAGAAATCAAGGGTTCTTCCGAGCAAGCTCCTTAATCAAAAGCTCTGCTCCAAGAGCCTTCTCGATGAATTCACCAAGTGAATTGCAATTATGGTTGAACAACTGCATCCTCAACTGCGGGTTCAGCCTCTTGCTAAAATACTTGATCTTATCCGCCTCAGTACGGATAACAGATGAAGCAAATTGAAGGAGTCCCTGAAACTTCTCCGCAATAACAATAACACCCTCGTCCTCGATGGATTAGGGGTTCAAAACCTCTGACAACTTGGCTTCACGGAGTGGATCCGGATAATACCTCTCTAACATGAGAGTCTTAAACTCACTCCAAGCACAATCACGATCGGTGGGTTTTACAGAAAGCCACCAAGAATAAGCGCCTTTACTCAAATAATAAGCCGCTACTGCCACCTTACTCTCTTAGGACCTTTGAACCATGTCGAAGAGTTTATCAAAATGTTCAAGCCAATGAACAATATCAGCTGTTTCCGACGAACCCTCAAAAATAGGTGGCCTCTGACGAGAGATGTCGCCGATAATTTGACTCACTCTCCTGGCCTGTCCATAAACGGCACCTGGAGTCCCTGCTGTTGTGTACCACGAACCATCGAGGTCTGCATGGTTTCCATTATCTGCGTTATCTGAGTCATCTGGGTCATCATGCCCTTCATAAGCAAGAAAGGGTCGATGTCAGTCTGTTCGACTCCTCGAGTATGATGTTCCGAAGGGGAACCGGTCGCATAAGTCACATCTCCGGCTGAATTCTGATCCATATCGGCACCCATACGCGTATAAACATGAGGTTCTGGGTTTCGGCCTGCTCTGCAGCATTTACCCCCTCTGCCACGTCCTCGGATTCCTCTTTCCATACTGAAAGAATAACGTTCGATCATGAACAAAGCTCAAATATGCCTCAACGGCCAATCCACAATGCTAAGTCATTAGCCAAACATGAATATACATACTCAACAAATAAACAATCACTTCATATATGCTAATTATAGCCAATACTGGGCCGACACGCTCCAAAGCAATTAATCATGAATGGGTCGTAACACAATGTTACATACAGATTTCAACAAAACATGCATAATCAATGGCATATTGAATGTATGAACATACAAGAGAATCGAGTCCTTACACAGGTCATACGAAGCTTCGAGGTCTTGCGATACTAGTCTTCATCGACGACGACTCGATGAAAGAATGACTCATACAGTCGTTCAACTACCACGACTCACAATGCCTGACTGTCCAGATTGTCATAACCTGACAGTCCACTACTACCGCGTCGGTAGAACCACATAATTCACATATCAGGGTATATCACAACCCAATTCTCTGATACCATCTTCTGTAACACCCCCAAATCCTATTGGGTTATTACAGTGCCGTGGACCCCACACCAGGAGATCCACCAGGCTAACACGACCAAAAATACAACTAACTGACCAAAAGGGGAATCACAATCCCTACACTGACATCCAACATAATATTCCGATATGGAATTTCAATGACAACAGTGGGCCTTCATGGCCCAAATACAATACAACGACATCCACGAGCCTTGCTCGGATAAAACAAAATGACAATAACTTGTAACACCCCAAACTAGGCGGATATTACAGTGCCGTAGATCCCCGACTGGGACCCACCAGGCAAATGAAAATGAATGAATTACACAAGATAAATGTAGTACCGAACCACAATATATTACCAAATACTCCGATGAGGAGTTTAAGTACAACACACCAGGACAATACCGAATACTAGTGTATTTTATGTGAAGATAAAATACACCACCCTGAATAAATAAACATTTCAAACGAAATTTTGCGTGGAAAATACGGATAGTGAAATGATCAAATCGAAATAAACGAAATGATTGGGGCCCCCTACTAGTATCACTGGGACTCGTCGCCGTCAACATGCTCTTCCCATGCCTTTGCCTTGCCGTGACCTGAAAACAAAATCCCCAAACGGGGTCAGTTACACAGAACAACAATCCTCAAGGGTTGAAATTACACAATCATGAATTAACTGAAGTTATGAAATATTCTTAATCATGAATTACGCTGAAGAGGAGTACTATAGTACGCCCGTAATGTTCTGTGCAAGTGTACAACACCCGTCCGTGTACCTAATTAGTCTCACGAGACAATATGACTCGTGTGCACGGTCTAATGTATCGGTGAACCCAATACAATAACCATCGTGTGCCCGACTAAAAATTCCACACAGACACACCCGGCCACGCAATATGAACCCAGAAGGTCACATGAACGAGAATGACCATAATGAACGTCAATGAATAATTAATTAGACAAGGATAAAATGACTCACCGTTATGAAAGTAATAGTGACGTGATTGATAATCGATGAAATGATTTGGAACCGTTCCTCGTGAATGAAATTATTATTCGACAATTACAAATCTCAAAATGATTATAATTATGATGAATGAATTATGATTATGAACAATCAACAACGAAAGGAATGAGTATCCTTTTAACCGAGTAAGATTTAACTTACACAACAACAATGAAGAATGTCCGTCCACGAACAACGCCCTAACCAAGATACGGTCGCTCGAACAACCTTAATTCATTACAATTACCAACAATCCGATTAATAACGAATTAAACACGAATAAAAGCGAACTCAAGACGTCGATACGATTAAACCAAGTTCATCGGGGCATTATATCGAACACTTTGAGGCCAACTTTGATTGTATACAACTAAACCTCAATAATATCAACTTCAAATCCCCAAGAAGTGTTTCAAATCAACAAAACATCTCCAATACGATCAATAATCCGTTATGATTATACGAAAAGCGTGATTATAACAACAATTAGTCGAAAATCCCCAATTCAACTCGATTTCCAAAGTGTTCTTGAATAATCCCTCAATAATCCAATGAATCCTTATACAAACTCATAATCATATACATATCCCTTCATATATCATGATTATAACGTCCAAAACATCCTATTTCAACACAAAATCGAAGTCCAAAGTGTTGAAGGAATTACCTCTTGATGATCAAGTGCTTGATCGAAGAATACGCGTTAGATTGATTATCCGGGCTTCACGATCGAAAGGAGATGAAGAAAATCAAACACCCAAATGATTTGTGAAGGAAAAACCCTCCCTCAAGCCTTATCTCTCGGTTGAAGGTGAAGAAAATGCGAAAATGGTGAAATGATGAAAAAATGAATTTATAGGGGTTGGCTGCTGCCGGACACGGCCGTGCCCGATCGGCACGGTCGTGTCGCACGGCCCGGCGATTGGCCGACAGATGACTTCGACCGTGTCGGATTGACACGGTCGCGTGGCTGAGGCCTTCCGATAGCGACACGCGGCAATGACTTCGGCATGACTCGGCCGTGTCACGGGACACGGTGGCGTGTCAGCGATCGTTCGAGCTTATCCGGAAGAAATGCAGCCGCGGGCGTGTCGGGCGACACGGTCGAGCACGGTCGGCGAAACTGCATTTTCCGGACGAGTGCGGCAGGCCGTGTCGGACGACACGGCCGAGTTGGTCGCGATGATCGCCAAAAGCGAAACGACCATAACTCTCTCGGACTCGATTGACTCACCGTTTAAACCATTGGAAAGCTAACTCGATGCTCTATAATATTGCAAGATTTAGAATTTTTGGAGTTACCAAAAATTAATGGTGATCTAACAAAGTCGAACTCATATGAGGAAAGTTGAAGCGATGAACAATAACGATACTCAACTCGAAGTTTATACGAGCGGTGAACACGGTGAATGAACATGATTGATGAATGATTATAATTGAGTGAAAATACACCGAGTGACAATTACAGATCGATAATTCTTGAATGAAAATGAATGAATTACAACCGGGTATTACATACTCCCCCTTAAAAAGAGTTTCGTCCCGAAACTAAGGGTCAAACAACTCGGGATAACTCTCCCGCATAATCTCCTCGGTTTCCCAAGTGGCCTCTTCGACTCCATGTCCTGGACCCGAATCTTGACCAAAGGAATCGACTTATTTCTAAACTGTTTGATTCGCCTCTCTAAAACTCGTATAGGACGCTACTCATATGATTGATCGTCGGCTATCTCGATTTTCGAAGCTGAGATGTGACTCGGGTCGGCAACATACTTTCGCAATCGAGAGACATGAAACACATTATGAATTCGGCTCGGGGCCGGAGGTAAAGCCAATCGATAAGCTAACTCGCTACTCGATCCAAAATTTCAAAGCGGTCCAATGAATCTCGGACTCAACTTCCCCGTTTTCCGAAACGGAAAATACCTCGACTGGGATACCTTGACCAAGACGTGGTCACCCGTCTCGAACTCTAGTGGTCGGCGACGATTATCGCATATGATTTACGCCGACTCGAAGTGTCAACATACGACTCTTGATCAAAGCTACCTTCTCCCGGCGGCTATAAGCATATCGGGTTCGGTGCCGATTGATTCGACAAGTCATCCCAACACAAGGGAGATCGACAACGACGACCGTACAAGGCCTCGTAAGGTCCCAACTTAATGGAAGCATGCCAACTATTATTATACGTGAACTCGATCAAGGGTAGTTGGGCTTCCCAATCGTCCTTCCAATCGAGGACGCATGCCCTCAACATGTCCTCTAATGTCCGTATAGTCCTCTCGATTGTCCGTCGACCGAGGATGAAAGGCGGATCGAGATTGAGCCGAGTTCCCATAGCACGGTGGCGATTTCCAAAATGAGATACAAATCGTCCGTCACGATCGGAAACGATACTCTTAGGAGTACCGTGCGGTCTTACTATCTCCTTGATGAATAAGCTGGGCGATCTCTCGGGACCCCACGTATCCTTGATCTCAAGGAAATGAGCTGATTTAGTTAAACGGTCCACAATCACCGGATCGTATTCATGCCACGACGACTCGTCGGCAAACTCGTGATGAAATCCATAGAAATGTCTTCCCACTTCCACTGGAATAGGGAGAGGTTTCAAGATACCCGCCGATTCTTGATGTTCAATCTTGACTTGTTGGCAAGTTAAGCATCTCGAAACAAATTCCGCGACTTCTCGCTTCATATTACTCCACCGGTAATTTTGTTTCAAGTCCTTATACATCTTGCTAGACCCCGGATGAGCAGAATAAGGGTAGCATGAGCTTCTCTCAAAATCGAGTTTTCAACTCGTCATTCGGCAAACACGCTGGCGGTTCTTAAACCTCAAAAGTCCATCCTCGTGGACCACGAATCCAGGGCTCTCCCGAGCCACATCCTCACGAATGCGCAACAATGCCGGGTCTGAACCCCGATTCTCCCCGATTGCATCCTCAAGAGATGATGAAATCTCTAACATACAAAGCTGTCCCGAACTCGTTGAAGCGGACCTCGATCTCGGGTCTAAGGAATTCTGTTGGAGCTCCTTCAATTGTTAAACGAGCAAGCATCTGCTCTGAATGGACTTACGACTCAAGGCGTCGGCGACAACGTTCGCCTTGCCGGTGGTAAAGGATCTCAATATCATAATCCTTGATTAGTTCTAACCACCGCTCTGTCGCATATTTAATTCCTTCGAGTAAATATATACTTTAAACTCTTATGATCGGTGAATATCGACAAGTGACGCCATAAAGGTAATGACGCTAAATCTTCAAAGCGAACACCACGGCTAGCTCAAGGTCGTGTGTCGGATAATTAACCTCGTAAGGTCTCACTGCCGTGAAGCATAGGCAATAACCTTCCCGTTACGCATGAGTACACATCCGAGACCCCGTCCGACGCATCACTATAAACCACAAATCCCTCCGTCCCTGCGGCAAGGAAAGTACAGTCGACATTAACCGGCTCTTGAGTTCTTCAAAACTCACGACACGTCGGACCACGTGTATTTCTTATCCTTCCGCAAAAGGTTCGTCAATGGTTGAGCAATTTTGGAAAATCCTTCCACAAACCTCCGATAATAACCGGCTAATCCGAGAAAGCTTGGATTTCCTTAACATTCTTCGGAGGTAACCAATTCTCGATAGCCTCCGTCTTCGAGGATCAACACGCACTCCATCGATGAAATTACATGTCCGAGAAACGTCACTTCGGACATCCATAACTCACATTTGGAAAACTTCCCATAAAGTTGTTCTCGTCTCAACACGTCGAGCACTTGATGAAGGTGAAACTCGTGTTCCTCTCGGTCACGAGAATAAATCAAAATGTCATCGATGAAGACAACAACAAACCGATCCAGAAAGTCGATGAAGACCCGATTCATTAACTCCATGAATACCGCAGGTGCATTAGTCAATCCGAACGGCATAACCACAAAATCATAATGACCATAACGTGTTCAACGCCGTCCTAGCGATATCCGACTCTCGAATCCGAATCGATGATATCCAGATCTTAAGTCGATCTTGGAAAATCTCAAGCTCCTCAAGTTGATCCAAAAGGTCATCGATACGGGGTAAGGGATACTTATTCTTGATTGTCACCTTATTCAACTCCGATAATCGATACACAAGCGAAAAGAACCATCCTTCTTTTTGACGAACAAAGATCGTGCTCCCCACGGGGACGCACTCGGTCGGATATAACCTTTCTCGAACAATTCCTCAAGTTGACTCTTCAACTCTCGCATTTCGGTCGGGGCCATTCGATGCAGTGCCTTCGATATCGGGACGTACTGTGCTCCAACTCAATCGTGAATTCCACATCTCTCTGTGGAGGCAAACCAGGTAACTCGTGCGGAAATACATCGGCATATTCCCTTACTACGGAATATCCGACAACATCTTGATGATTCCTCGGTTTTGGTCATATAGCACCAATAATCGACACATCCTGATCGAGTAATCGCACCGCTTTCATCAAATTAATGACCTTACGAGCAGTAGGATTACCTCCTGAAATACACATTCAACCCCATCGTCGAAATGATAGTAATCATACGCTTACGGACACTAATGATGGCATCATGACGATCCATCCAATCAATACCCAAGATGACGTCGTCTCTCGGCAAATCTACGACGATAAGGTTCACCGCCATACACGACCATGGCCGAATAGGACAATCCCGAATCTCACGATTGCGATGATTCGTCTACCATCGTAGACCAATGACATAAGGCTCACAACTAGTAGCACTACCTGCATTTAGTCTACTCAAACATGATTCGGAAATGAATGAATGCGATGCACCAAGATATCAAAAAGGGTACACACAAGTTGAGATAGAATATCGAGTGTACGAGATCATTTGGGCCTCGGGATCATCGGTATTCTTCATCTCATAAATCCGGGGTTTGCTAGTCCCGACCGTGACGCTCCGTCTGGCGACTATAGGCTCCACCTTTAGTCGCTCCCGCTGCTTTAAACGACGCCGATTGAGTGGCCTGATTCAACGAGCAGACTGTTTGGGCCCGAGATGACGCCCGAGTAGGTTTGGAGTCCCTACGGCAAAACGGGCCTTATGCCCGGCAATCCCACAATTATGACACGTGATCGTCTGTCTCGGACACTTGGTACCGAGGTGACCAAGTTCCCCACGATTATAACAGTGATGGCCGAACCGGCCGCCGAGACCGTGATTCCGCGGGTTTAGACGACACAGAGGTCCTTCCGAAAAGCGGAGCCCGCAGGGTTTCTTGAAAGTTGTCGACCGCCTTGGTGATTTCGATTCTTCGATTTCTTGCTAGCAGACGAAGGTTGCCGCTTAGCAATCTCTTTAGCAATAAGCTCATAGGTGAGAGCTTTCTCGATGAATTCGCCAACGAGGTGCAATTATGATTAAATGGCAAGTCTCATACGGGGTTTCACCTCTTCTTTGAAATACTTGATCTTGTCCGCTTCGAGTGAATGATAGATGAGGCGAACGGAAGAAGTTCTGAAATTTTTCGGCAATGGCGAGAACATCATTATCCGCCGAAGGTCGGGAGTGAGTAATTCCGACAACTTGGCCTCCCTGAGTGGGGCCGGATAGTACCTCTCCATCATGAGAGTCTTGAACTGATCCCAAGTACAAGATCCTTCGGTGGGCTTCAACGATAACCACCAAGAATGTGCGCTCTTACCCAGGTAGTAAGCTGCAACAGAAACTTTGTGTCCTTCCGGACACTCCACCATAGCAAACAACTTCTCGAAATGTTCGAGCCAATGAATAATATCTGCCGGCTCAGACGAGCCCTCAAAAGTAGGTGGCCTCTGGCGAGAGATATCGCCAATGATGTTACTCACATTCCTCTCTTGCCCCTGAGGTGGCGGCGGAGGAGCCTGCTGATTCTGATTGACAGAGTTATGCATCGTCTCCATCAACTGAGCCATCTGCGTCATTTGGGCTATCATGCCCTGCATAAATGCGAGTGGATCAACCCGGACACCCTCTGACTGAGCCGTGTCCCGGGTACGACTCCCCGATAATGAATGATCGCGTCCAGGTGAATGAGTGGAAGCGTCGCTGCTGGATGATTTAGCATTTTTCCTCGCTTTTGCACTGGTATTCTCACGAGTTCTCGGGATTCGGCCCGCTCCTCGGCCTCGTCGTCCTCGTCCTCTGCCCGGCTCTTTCCATATCAAGTAGGAAAGTCACATGATGATTATATTTCCGCATGAATATCATGTTATGATTATATTATGAAATGATGAAAATGAGCTTACACGCTCCAATACAATGATTACATGAATGATTAATCGACGTGACATGATTATCGATGAAGTTCTTGAAATGATTATCTTGAATGAGTTAACAAGATTAATGATTTGATCTTTCAAATCAACAATCAATAATGAAATGAATTGAGTGATTAATGAGTCAACTCGACTGCTCGATCAAAGTGACAATGATGATTGAGGATTGTTAATCGATGAATTATGAATGAATGATTAATGCGTAAATTATACCATGGCATTAGAAATCTTACAGTTCTTGGTCTGATTGGCTCGGCATTTGCACAGGTCACACGTGACGCGAAAGTCCAATGATACTAGTCCGATGACGATGATTTCAAACGAGACATGACTTGGAGGGTAGTATTCAAAACCACGCTCCGATACCAACTCTGTAACACCCCAAACTAGGCGGATATTACAGTGCCGTAGATCCCCGACTGGGACCCACCAGGCAAATGAAAATGAATGAATTACACAAGATAAATGTAGTACCGAACCACAATATATTACCAAATACTCCGATGAGGAGTTTAAGTACAACACACCAGGACAATACCGAATACTAGTGTATTTTATGTGAAGATAAAATACACCACCCTGAATAAATAAACATTTCAAACGAAATTTTGCAGCGGAAAATACAGATGACTGAAATGACTGAAACTGACTGAAATAAACGAAATGATTGGGGCCCCCTACTAGTATCACTGGGACTCGTCGCCGTCAACATGCTCTTCCCATGCCTTTGCCTTGCCGTGACCTGAAAACAAAATCCCCAAACGGGGTCAGTTACACAGAACAACAATCCTCAAGGGTTGAAATTACACAATCATGAATTAACTGAAGTTATGAAATATTCTTAATCATGAATTACGCTGAAGAGGAGTACCATAGTACGCCCGTAATGTTCTGTGCAAGTGTACAACACCCGTCCGTGTACCTAATTAGTCTCACGAGACAATATGACTCGTGTGCACGGTCTAATGTATCGGTGAACCCAATACAATAACCATCGTGTGCCCGACTAAAAATTCCACACAGACACACCCGGCCACGCAATATGAACACAGAAGGTCACATGAACGAGAATGACCATAATGAACGTCAATGAATAATTAATTAGACAAGGATAAAATGACTCACCGTTATGAAAGTAATAGTGACGTGATTGATAATCCAATGAAATGATTTGGAACCGCGTTCCTCGTGAATGAAATTATTATTCGACAATTACAAATCTCAAAATGATTATAATTATGATGAATGAATTATGATTATGAACAATCAACAACGAAAGGAATGAGTATCCTTTTAACCGAGTAAGATTTAACTTACACAACAACAATGAAGAATGTCCGTCACGAACAACGCCCTAACCAAGATACCGGTCGCTCGAACAACCTTAATTCATTACAATTACCAACAATCCGATTAATAACGAATTAAACACGAATAAAACGAACTCAAGACGTCGATACGATTAAACCAAGTTCATCGGGCATTATATCGAACACTTTGAGGCCAACTTTGATTGTATACAACTAAACCTCAATAATATCAACTTCAAATCCCCAAGAAGTGTTTCAAATCAACAAAACATCTCCAATACGATCAATAATCCGTTATGATTATCCGAAAACGTGATTATAACAACAATTAGTCGAAAATCCCTAATTCCAACTCGATTTCCAAAGTGTTCTTGAATAATCCCTCAATAATCCAATGAATCCTTATACAAACTCATAATCATATACATATCCCTTCATATATCATGATTATAACGTCAAAACATCCTATTTCAACACAAAATCAAGTCCAAAGTGTTGAAGGAATTACCTCTTGATGATCCAAGTGCTTCAATCCAAGAATACGCGTTAGATTGATTATCCAAGGCTTCACGATCGAAAGGAGATGAAGAAAATCAAACACCCAAATGATTTGTGAAGGAAAAACCCTCCCTCAAGCCTTATCTCTCGGTTGAAGGTGAAGAAAATGCGAAAATGGGTGAAATGATGAAAAAATGAATTTATAGGGGGTTGATGCTGCCGGACACGGCCGTGCCGATCGGCACGGTCGTGTCGCACGGCCGGCCGATTGGCGGCGGTGACTCGACCGTGTCCGGATTGACACGGTCGCAGTGGCGAGCCTTCCGATAGCGACCGCCGGCGACTTCGGCATGACTCGACCGTGTCCCGGGACACGGTCGGGCGTGTCAGCGATCGTTCAGGCTTATCCGGAAGAGTACGGCACGGGCCGTGTCGGGCGACACGGTCGAGCCGGTCGGCGAAACTCTGCATTTTCCGGACGAAATGCAGCGCAGGCGTGTCGGACGACACGGCCGAGTTCGGTCGGCAGTGATCGCCAAAATCAAACGACCATAACTCTCTCGTCCGGACTCCGATTGACTCACCGTTTGAACCATTGGAAAGCTAACTCGATGCTCTATAATATTGCAAAGATTTAGAATTTTTGGAGTTACCAAAAATTAATGGTGATCTAACAAAGTCGAACTCATATGAGGAAAGTTGAAACGATGAACAATAACGATACTCAACTCGAAGTTTATACGAACGGTGAACACGGTGAATGAACATGATTGATGAATGATTATAATTGAGTGAAAATACACTGAGTGACAATTACAGACTGATAATTACTGAATGAAAATGAATGAATTACAACCGGGTATTACATAACTGACAAAACTGGAGTACTCCAACTGCCTGACTGACATGAACACCAAAACATCTCGGACTAGTATCGCTTGAATGCCTCGTCGCCACCGTCATGCCCCTGTGTCTCAACTCTCTCCTCGCAAACACCTAAAACATGAAAACATGTTCCGCCCCCACGGGGTCAGTCATCCAGATAATGATTATCAAATACATGTACAACATGATATGCATCCAAAGGGCAGAATGAATAGTATAGTAATGGTAATACGAGATGCTCACAAACCAAAGTAAGAATCGAGCATTCGTGGAATACTATGCCCACGGCACCCGATCAATACCTCCTCAACAGGTTAGAACACAAGTGCCCAACGGCGAATCATCAATACCGAACACAACAATACATCACCCGAAGGTAACCCAAGCCAAACACTGAAATAGATACGAATCACAATGCCCAAAGGCTCCGACAGGAATACCGATACATTACAATGGCCTTAACAGCCGAACAGCCCGAAGCTGTTTATCATCATAATACCCTGAATGTCACTCAGCCGAAGCTGTCAATCACCACAATGGCCCGAAGCCAAAACAGCCCGAAGCTGTACCAATGAGGGCGGAAGCCACGGCTCGATGCCGTATCACAATGAGATCATCCAATGACCGTGACTCTGAATTGCAGTCTTTGGGAAACCAACCGCGAGGGTTCAAGCCCCAGACTTACCCATAATGAGATCACCCAGTGACCGTGACCTACTGATCTGTAGGTGTTGGGAAACCAACCGCGAAGGTTCAAGACCCAAGCTTACCCATAATGAGATCATTAACATGACCGTGACCTACTGAATTGTAGGTGTTGGGAAACCAACCGCGAAGGTTCAAGCCCCAAGCTTACCCATAATGAGATCATTAACATGACCGTGACCTACTGAATTGTAGGTGTTGGGAAACCAACCGCGAAGGTTCAAGCCCCAAGCTTACCCATCGAGCACTAGCCGAGACTAGTCTCCAAAACATAATTAATCACAATAGTAACAATCCCAAGATTACTAAACTCACAAGAATAACAGCATGCTGCCTTGAGTCGGCCAACACGACAACAATAACTCACGGATGGGCTCCATCCACGGCGGTCCCAATTCAAATACCTCAACTGCCTTGGAATGGCCAATCGATCACAATAACTCAACGGATGGAAACTATCCTTGACAGTCCCAATTCAATACATCGATTACCTTTAGAACGGTCAATCGATAACGATGACACAACGGATGGGAATTATCTTCGATAATCCCAATTAAATATGTCGATTGCCTTAGAACGGTCAACCGATAACCAATGATACAACGGATGGGAATTATCTTCGATAATCCCAAATAAATACATCGATTACCTTAGAACGGTTAATCGATAACCAATGATACAACGGATGGGAATTATCTTCGATAATCCCAATTAAATACATCGATTACCTTAGAACGGTTAATCGATAACCAATGATACAACGGATGGGAATTATCTTCGATAATCCCAATTAAATACATCGATTAACTTAGAACGGTTAATCGATAACCAATGATACAACGGATGGGAATTATCTTCGATAATCCCAAATAAATACATCGATTGCCTTAGAACGGTCAACCGATAACCAATGATACAACGGATGGGAATTATCTTCGATAATCCCAATTAAATACATCGATTAACTTAGAACGGTTAATCGATAACCAATGATACAACAGATGGGAATTATCTTCGATAATCCGAATTAAATACATCGATTACCTTAGAACGGTGAATCGATAACCAATGATACGGTAGAATAGATATCCCGGCGTTCTAAACCGACCACCGAAACAGATATGATAACGAATATATCAAACGCCTTCAATCGGCCAATGCAACATCATAGTAATAGTTCCAATTCGATAATAACGATTCAACGATGCCTCAGAACGACATTAGCGTCAACAATAATAATCGATACATCGATACCGCGAACCGGCTATCGACAACAAGAATCTCAATGCCTTAAACCCGGCCGTTAACGAATAACAATCACAACTGGTAAAATCACCGAAGGGTATTGTATCAAACAATCCCCAAATATCAATAAATCACGAAGAGACTATGTCTCGAAATGATACAAAACATTCATACACATATATGATAACATTAATCTCATTGACCAGTACAAGTATAAAACTTGCCTCAAACCGAAGGCGAGAAAGTCCTTCCACGATCTACGTCCTGGCACGAAGCAGCGAACGGCGCCTCCCGACGATCACAAACACTCGAACAACCTTGAATGAAAACGATTCATTCAAAAACACAAAATCAATAGAAAACAACGACAAGGACAAAGCCCGATTCAAACACGAATCGATCACACATACGAACGAATATCATAGTCCTCAACTATGAATTCTAACATTCTCCAACACCTCGATGATCAATTAACATGATTATTACGTTCTTAACACTTGTGAAATCCATTCAACAAGATTCATTTAAGAACAATCATCAAAACAAACATCTCAAAGTGATAATATCACCAATATCATCAAATTGATCCTCCTACAATGATAATATTATCAATATTATCATTATCACCCCAAGAACATCATCAACTCAATAACCATGATGTTTGAAATAAAAATCCTTCATCATAACCTCATGAATTCGGATTAAACCACAAGATTCACTCAACCATTTCCAAATTATGATAATCATCTCCTAAATCATCATAAATCCTTACTAAAATGGTTAAAATCTTTCAAGAACACCACCAACAACAATAATCATCTCAAGACTTATGTTAATCATATAACAATCTTAACATAATCCTTCCTAGACATGATTAAAAACCTCCCAACAATCTAAAACATCAAGAACATAATCATACTCAAGCTATACCAACATGTTCTTCATCAAAAGTTTATCAAAACCATGAAGAATCATGATATACTCCATGAATCAAACAATACCCGAAGAAAACAACAACAACAACTCGAAAATCACTTGAAGAACAAGAGATTGAGGGAACTTACCAAATAAGAACAAGAAGAAGCCTCCAAACACCAAAGGGGCACCAACAAGCTTCCAACTTTAAGTTTCAATCCAAGCTAGGATGATCAAGATCGAGTTGGAAGAGACTAAACATCAATAACAAGTCCAAACGGACGGTTCTAGGGAGAGAAAAAGTGTTTTGGTTCGTGAGGAAATGAAAGACGAAACCAAGATAAATAGACTGACCAATTCATTACGTACGTTATACACTATGGTTAACGTACGTAAGAGGCATTACGTACGCTATACTAAGACATTAACGTACGTAATGAAAAATCCAGAACTAACTGGACTAAAATACGAAGGCCTTAACATACGTAAACAAGAACTTATTACCTACGTTAACAAGACCTACATTACGTACGTAGAGCTCACCTCTTAACGTACGTAAGGGTCCATTGACTGCAATAGTGAGATCCGATCGGAAGATGCTCGGGACCCACCGGCCGAAAGTGACTACGAGGAAGGTTCCTGTCACCTACCAAGCATTACGTACGTAACCTTACAGGCATAACGTACGTAATACTCAGCCCATAACGTACGTAAGTCTACCCATGTAGCGTACGTTAAGGCTAGTGTACTTAGCCAAAAATCCAAACTCTCCAACCATCATTCAAACGACGAAACTAACCCGACGACAAGTATAATATTTCGATCCCGAAATATTCCAATACAATATACATTGTATCAGTCCAAAACAACAACACTTGTACAATTCCAAATGAATATGTACAACTCAACAGTAACACGAAAAAAAAATTATCCCCGGATATTACAATTATTGCTCTGGAAGAAGCACACAGTAGTCGAAGTGAAAAAATCAAAACTAGCTGAAAGGCAGTAAACACTCGACAATATGAAACGCGAAAAAGAAAATACATATGAAACCCATAAAAAGGAAAGGGGTGCGTCTCGAGAGTATAAAACTCTGCAACTCTGCCACCCCTGGCATCAGGGTTTATAATGAAAGATCTAAATGATCTAAACTTTTTTTTTATTTTGGCGTCAATACTCTGTGGCTGATGAGCTTTGACTTCCAAATTCTTAACTGAAATATATGCCTGAAACTTTATAAGTAGATCAGCAACAGTGTCAGCACATATTATTATATCTCGTGATAGCTGAGATATAAACTTGTGATCTACTCCTTGATCCAGAAAGGCAAGCAAATCGCTGAAGAAATTATTAATATTCAACAAACCTATAGGTTTGGTATGGAAGTCCCGCTCAGCCCATGACGTGATGTTGAATATCTCATTGAGTGTGCCATAGCCACCTGGAAGAACAATAAAGGCATCACTATTATTCACCACATACATCAAACTATCATGCACAGACTGTGTTTGAAGCATCAACCCAGTTGAACCCCTTATACTGCTGGTTCTAACTGTGGGATAGTGTAAGGCACTTGTTACTCTTACTCTCCCAATTTGTGCAGCCTCTAAAAGATAACCCAAAAATCTATAATTACTCCCACCATAAAATATATCGATTTTGTGTTTTCCTAATTCTTTTACGAATTGATATGCCATATCTATATGCTGGATATGACCTATCAATTTGGATCCACCTAAAATACATATAGTTTTAATTGGATGAGATCTATATGAGGATTCTGAGAACTCCATCTTTCTACACTAGACTTTCAAAATACTTTTATGAGAGATACATTTTCTGATTTGTGGATCCCAAATTTAAAGAACAGACTTCTTTCTAAACGACAAATGACTTCACTATTTTCATTGAAAAAAGAGCGGCAAATAAGTCATTACTTTTGACAAAATTGCAAAAGAAAACGAAAGATATGATATTATATTTTTCAATGAAAATGTCGTTACCGATCGGCAGCTGAGAAATTTAAATATTAGAAAATAATATTCATCAACTTGCATTATTTTTTCTATTACCTTATACCAACTTTGATAGAACGGACTTACAAACTGGATCTTTTGAGACTAATTTTTCATGACTATAACGTTCCCGTTCATCCTTAAATTGCATCCACAAAGCCATTAGTTCACGATGAACGTATCCACTGTGATGTGTATCAAGAATCTGTTGGATATCATGATTCATAGATTCCTTACTCAATTCATCCTTGATAAATGCTATTTTATCTTCTCGATTTTTGGATACAAACCCCACAGATTTGCATCGTGTGTCACATGTCCACCGAGCACATTTATAGCACCCGCCTAATCTTTTTGCTATCCGTATCTTTGCAAAACTACTTTTACCTGTACCTGGCATGTACTTAAATGAATTTGAAAATTCGCTAGATAGTCGAACTTGTGCTTCGATCAACCATCGAATATCTTCTGGGATGCCATTTCTCATTAGCACCCTTAATCTTTCGAGTCGACCTCGATAAATTCTTTTTATGATATTCACTGGAAGAGGTGAATAATATTTACGAAGATTCGAAAGCATTGAATCCATTATGATATTCAAACCCTCGGTATGGGTGATTGTGAATACAATGATAATCTATTTATAGATTGAAATTACGCGTATGAGATTTGACTCTGCGTCCTGAAGCGTATGAACTACGGCTCTATATATTTAAATAATGAACATAATATGACATGTGGGAGCGGCGACTCCATGTTGAAAATGATGTGCAATAATGGCACCGAAAAATGATGTGATATGCCGGCAAAATATCTATACGGTGATACAGACACATCATGTCTTCAAATATATGTTCTCGATTAATATCACTACTAGCCAATATTGAGAATGAATCCCTAATAAATTTGGAATATATTAAGGGGGAGTATGGGCCCACTTCCTCTACATGTGAACTACTAGATATTATGGATCCACTAGATAGTCACTTGTTTATATGACTCGTAATCAGAAATTTACGAGATAATTTGCTCACGGTTTGAGCATATATTCCAGATCAGATTAAGCTAGTAATATATCCCAAATAAACTTGAATAGATCCCAGAAATGATCAAGATATGCGCATACAAGTGGGATATCAATTGGCATACTATTTGAAGTCCTCCAGCCAATATCGAGAACATAATATACAAACTCCCATGACTGAAGATGAATACTGAGATACTGGCATACGAGTTTGGTGCTCAAAAAATCTCTTAGCATGAGGGGGAGTATTGGTAGTTGGAAATATGTGAAATGGATCACAATATATCCTCATAACTCAAATATGAACTTGAAGTTCAAAGATGCATGACAGATTATTAATCTTTGGTACCAACTACAATTGCTTTGATAAATACATAATAATTCTCCGAATATGAATCAAAGCAAATGATAAAAGGAGGCATATACTTTTAAGAAGTATATAGACATAACCACAATGTGTAATCCCAATGGATGATTGATAATGAGATATCTCGGCAAGTTATGTTGCCATGGGGAAATAAAAATGTCGACACAATATAGCGCTATGAGGATATCCATGACTGTGAAATATGAATATTGGAAATAAGGATATTAAAATCTATGATTTGTGAAAATGAGGATATTGAAATCCATCGAAATTGAAATATATGCTCTTATAATAAAATGAAACATATGGGCTTACTGAAAGTGACTCGTAAGGAGATTTTAAACATATTATCAGTGCGTGCAGTCACTCAAAATAAAGTGTTGTGAACGAAAATTATCTGTTGTACTCTTTTCCTTGACTGAGGTTTTATCCCACCGGATTTTTCCAGCAAGGTTTTTAACGAGGCGACTTAATCACAACCAGTATGGAATCTCCAAAAGAAATTTGGAATATATTGCAAAGAATATGAGTTCGATATTACAAACTGCACTGAAGATGATACTCATACTAATTCCTGGAGGATCATTGAAATGTCTGGGCGTATTTATATAAAATATGCGTTGCACTCTTTTTCCCTTGACTGAGGTTTTGTCCCATTGGGTTTTCCTAGCAAGGTTTTTAACGAGGTAACTGGAATGACGTATTCGTATGAATAATGTACTCTTTTTCCTTCATTAGGATTTTTTCCATTGGGTTTTTCCTAATAAGGTTTTAATGAGGCATATTCATGACATAATGAGGAACACTACAAAAATCAAGATTATTCCTCAAAGTTTGAAAACGGAAGGAGTAGTTGTACTCTTTTTCCTTCGATCAAGTTTTTCCCACTGGGTTTTCTTGACAAGGTTTTAATGAGGAAACACGTGGATACTCCCAACAACGAATGATATACATGACAGATTCACTCAGTTTTTGTCCCACGAGGTTTTACTGAGACGACACAAGAATACTCATACAAGAATTATCAAGATAAGGGGGAGCAAATTTACGAGATTACATACAGATTGCTGAAGTTTTATCCAACTGAGATTTCCTACCAACATTATGATGCAACATGATATGATTGTCACAAGCTCCGATACAAACAGTTTGAAAGTTTTTCTCCCATTGGGTTTTTCTTCAAACTAGTTCAGCCGATATTTATGTAAATAGTCATTCAAGGGGGAGTGTTATAATATACCATGAAAGTGACGTTTCAATTACCCCTTTATTTCCAAAATCCACAACCTTTCATCCAACTTTCATTTTTTCCACAACCTTTTCAAAAATCCTGTAAATCCACAACCTTTGGCACTTGTTCGATTTTTCCATAATTTTGATTTAGCCCCAAATTCGGTCCTACGTGGATCCTACGTGGACGCCGGGAGTGTGTCGCCGCCGAAAATTCAAACTGCATCGATTTTAAGCTTAGGATTAATAACGCCAAAATACACAACCTTTGACGTCCCTTTCATTTTTTCCACAACCTTTGGCACTTGTTCGATTTTTCCATTAGTAGCATCTAAAAAGTTGAAAATTATTTTCAATTTTTAGTTTTTTTGCACAATTTTAAGGACGGCTTTATAATGTAGTTCTATTTTTTTTTTTGGTTTTTCAGAAAAAAAATCAGTTTGTAGAGTTCCTCTTTTTAGATTTATGACTAGTTAGTTTTCCAATTAGTATATCATGATCTTAAAACAATATACTTCCTAAAAACTGAAAGCTAAGAAAAATCCAAAAAAAAAAAATCAGTGTTTTTTCTTGTGTGTGTGTGTGTGTTTCAGATGTCAATTGTTTGTTTGTAAGGTGATTTGGTTTTATGGCAATAAATAGGCAAGAATGTTTTCCTTAATTATTTGCACTTATGTAATATAATCTGTTTTTTCCCCATATTTCAACTGTATTTTTTTTGGTTTTTCTTAGCTTTCAGTTTTTAGGAAGTATATTGTTTTAATATCATGATATACTAATTGGAAAACTAACTAGTCATAAATCTAAAACGAGGAACTCTACAAACTGATTTTTTTTCGGAAAAACCCAAAAAAAAAAAAATAGAACTACATTATAAAGCCGTCCTTAAAATTGTGCAAAAAAACTAAAAATTGAAAATATTTTTCAACTTTTTAGATGCTGCTAATGGAAAAATCGAACAAGTGCCAAAGGTTGTGGAAAAAATGAAAGGGGCATCAAAGGTTGTGTATTTTTGCGTTATTAACCCTAAGCTTAAAACCGATGCAGTTTGAATTTTCGGCGGCGACACACTCCCGGCGTCCACGTAGGATCCACGTAGGACCGAATTTGGGGCTAAATCAAAATTATGGAAAAATCGAACAAGTGTCAAAGGTTGTCGATTTACAGGATTTTTGAAAAGGTTGTGGAAAAAATGAAAGTCGGATGAAAGGTTGTGGATTTTGGAGTCATTAACCCTTATTTTTATATAGTGTGAATGACTATTATGCCATTGATGTAATTATGTAATTACGATTATGCCATCTGAAGTTTTCCTATAAATAGGACTTCAATTATTAATGAAAATCATATCTGAGAATCATTCTCTAATTTTTCTCTCTAATTTCTCTATCTAATATTCCGATTTTACAAGATATTAAATATTTACATGAATCCACAACGTCTACACATCACATGTTCATTAGTCCACCTACCTAGTAATGATAAATTATATTCGACTCTCCTTTTCACAATCATACCTCCAACACCCCAAACTCATATTGAATAAAAATTACTATCACCGAAATCGATAAGCAAAGATAAATGGACTCACTCAGATAATAGTAATAAATATATCACAAAAACAAGTCAGAGAAAATAATCAATTACCAGGTACGAATGTTCCCATTATGGTCTATCGGGCTGATTCAAGGACTTTTTCATAGAAATTTATAAGGGTTTTATATCAAATAGGTTACCCAACTTTGCGTTTTTGTGCACTTAAGTTACCCAACTATTTTTTTGTGCAAATGGGTTACTAGACTATCATTATCGGGTAAAATAGTGACCCAACTATCAAAAACTTGTTATAACCGGTTGGTTGCCATGCTCACCTCAAAACACACACTTCATTAACCCTATAAAATTGAAATTTTCACGTTGATTGAATCCAGTGGCCATCTTCACAAAGAGGTATTATCTCATTCCCAATTATTGTGTTCTGAAGTACAATTAATCCCACTTTCTGTTTTGAAAAATTTGGGCAATTGATAATAATAAATTAGGGTTTTTATGTAAGAAATGTCAATTAACCTTAATCTTGTTTGATATTTGTCACAGATGGCATCGTCATCTAAATCTTCCAATTTTGTGATAAACTTCCATTGTGGTGGTTCATTTGCAAAAAACCCGCTTACATATGACTTTGAAATCCTCTCAAAGGTAGAGGAGGTCAATCTCTCTTCTATGGACTTTGAAGCATTAGTTACTTTCATAGGAGAACAATTTTCTGGTGTTGTTAAAAGTTTGTTTTATTTGCTTCCTGGTAAAGATTTGGATAGTGGTTTAAGGTGTTTAAAGTCTGATGCTGATTTAAAGGAATGTGTAGAATGTGGTACAAAAAATAAATGTGTTTTGGATATTTATCTATCAAGTTCTGTGTTTGAGTTAAATGATGCAACTGGTGAAATAGATGGTAGTGATAGTGAACTAGAAGATGATGAATATGATTATTTTAGTGAAGATGATAGTGATACAGCTTCTATTGATCATTTGTCTGATAATGAGGAAGAAGTATTTGAAGTTAGGACTAAAAAGGCAGCCCCTAAACCTAGGCATAAATCCTCAAAATTGTTTGATACAACCTTTTTAACTAGGGTATACAATGCCTTGGAGATGGAGGAATTTGTTGATAAGGATATTGACCAAATCATAGAAGATTATGATATGGAAGGTGAGCAGTACCCAATGCATGATCCAAATATTAAATGGAACTTGATGACACCAGTGCTAGGTGAAAGGTATGAAAGTCCTGAACAGTTGAAAAGAGCTTTGATCTTTTATGCTTTAAGAAATAGATATAAGTTGTATTTTGAAGTCAATAACCCTAGGAAACTACATGTTAAATGTAGTAGAGATGCAGGAGAAAACAAATGTCCTTTTAGATTATGGGCATCATGGATGAAAAATGAACGTTCTTTTCAAATTAAAACACTTGAAGATAAGCATACATGTTCTAGGACATTTGAGTTTGGGACTTTGATTTCAAGCAATTGGATTGCTAGGAATTATGCTAAGAAGATCATGCTGAATCCAAATATTAAGATAAGGGATATTGTGGCATTAATTTTGAAGAAATACAAATGCAGAGTTGGTCTTACTCTAGCTAGGAGAGCAAAGGTTAAAGCTTTAGCCCAATATCAGGTATGTGATCGCTAAAATTCGCGTAGTATGGTTTTCAAATCCGATCAATTTTAAAATTTGTAAAACCTCGAAGTATTTCCAAGGTGTCGAACCCAAGGGAATTGATATGTCGAAAATAAAGGAAGTAACTCTACGCAAAATTTGACTGCTATTTAGGAATCCGAAAATTTGGTTTGTTTCTAATTATCTAACTTCAAAAATCGAAAAATAAAAATTAAATAACAATTAATCCTAAAAATAAAAAATCTAGAACAATAAGATAAGAATTCCAAGTATTATGCAAAGAGAGCAAAATAAAGTGAATTATCTAAATCAAGCAAATAAAGCAAATTAGCAAGATAAAATCACAAGTTGAAAGCTAATTGATCCTAGGGTAGTATCATCTAATTGAGTTCACACAATCCATTCACTTGATTCCTTTTCCCCAAATTTTAATTCAATCCTAGAAATAATCACTCAGCCGATCTAGAATTCCGATCAAGGCAACCTAGAAAGATAGTTAATTTAAACCCTTTTCCCGCAAGGCTCAAAGAATTTAAATCACTTAAAAAGCGTCAACTTATTTATCTATGATTTATCTTACTCCACTCAAGTCTTAAGATCAAATCATATTGTGCATCAAGTATTTCCACTAATTAATTAATCCTTCCGGGCAAAATTAATTAGCTAACATGCATCGATTAAGGGCCCTTTAATCTAACATGAGATTTAACACACCTTGATCACAAGCCTAGGATGAAAGGTAAAAAGGTAATCAAAGGGACATCATGTGAACATCAATTAAAATTACTAACCCTAGAATCAATCAATGGATTTAGCCAGACATAATTGAAATTAAACAAGAAATAGATGGAGAATACATATTATTAATATGAAAAGAGAGATTACAACCCTTCCGTATGAACTCTGAGTCTTCAATCTCCGAAAAACAATAATAATTGCTGCTTTGCAAAAAGTTCTAGTATCAAAGGAATTAAAATTGCAAAAAACGTAAAAGTGTGCTAGAGATGATAAAAGATGATAAAAGATGATAAACTAGGTCTAGGAGGAGGTGTATATAGCCTATGGGAGTTAAACTCCTGATTAGAACTAATCTAGGAAACAAAATCTATCCAAAAGAGTCACAATCTGTCAAAACTCGAGAACCCGCGGAGCAGCCTATCGGACGCACCTATCGGCCGATAGGCTGGCCCGATAGGTGGTCTGTCGGTCGACTTCACTCGATAGGGCTCGGAACACTGGCTTGACGCACCTATCGGCCGATAGCCGCCTCGATAGGTGGTCCGACTTTTGCAAAAATCCGCTTCTTCCGTCCGTTTGACTCGACTCTCGGTCCTTTGTCTCGCTTTTGGGTCCTTTTGGCTCTAAAACCCGCAAACACACTAAAACCAACCCAAACGCGTAATACGGCTCGACTAATCATAAATAAGCCAAATACGAGCACATTAATAACGAAACGAGAGAAAAACCTAGTCAAAAATCCTAGAAAAATTTGGTAAAAATACCACCTATCAAACCCCCCCAAACTTAATCCTTTGCTTGTCCTCAAGCAAAAAATTCAATTCAATACAAGAATGTCGTGAATCATCGTGCAACTCATAGTGTTCAACCTAATCACTACTATCCTGTAATACTCTCTAAATAATCCGAGTGTCTTAAATTCTAGCTGCACTCAGAATAATGATTACGCAAAGTAATCAAGTTCACCTAATCACTCGCTCATGAAGAAAATCCACTCAAAGATTAACAAAACGTGAGTCAAATCGACCGTCAATATGAAAGGCTAAAATAAACAAGCTAGTTCGTCCTGCTACACGCCTAGTGGCACAATTTTCACGAGTTTCATAACAAATAAACCTCGGACAAGATTCCCTTATATATATGTTCAAGAATTTGATTCGAGTTGACCACTAGGTTAGGATCTCGGATGTTTCATCGGGTAATCCTAGGTGGAACTTCCATTCTCATGTATTAGGAAACCGTTTGACGTAAAAGACACTCATGGGGCACATGGATGCTTCTAGTTACTAAGTTCCCGTCTACAACGAGAAACAACTCGAATATATAATTTCCGCATGTCCGAATCAAGGCCGCTTTTGCGCGAGAGTAAACAATGGTCACGCGAATACCCTGCACTAGGTTCCCTATCATTGGCACATGTGAAATATCTAAATCACTAGTCTAATCAGTGGTCGCTGCTTTACGCGAGGGTAAACAACGGGTCACGCGAATGCCCCTGCTACTAGACTTCCCTTCATAGAACAACATTATCTCGACTTTTGGGAAAACCGACCGACTCTAAACTCAATCTAAGTGCCAACACGACTAAAGAAACAAGATTTACTCACTATCCTAAGATGTAACCAAACGTATTGACGGTGATTTTAAAACAAGTATGTATCGTCTCTTATCTGCCAAGACCTCTACAATCACGAAAAATTTTGGACCTAAATGAATACTATGCAAAACAGAAATAACTGACTACAACTCGACTAAAACTCGACCGTTTCTTCAGAGAGAAAACAAAGGTCGTAACATCGGTATCACACAAATAGAAGCACGAAAAATTCACGAATAAAGAAAACTAAGACAAGCAAGGCTATCTAAAAATTTTTACGCAAAGTAGACCAAAATCTAAAAACTATTTACCCAAGCAAGGCATCAAAGCAAACAACGAAAAGCAAATAAAAGCAAACACGAAAGCAAAAACTACTACGACCTAAAAATAGAAACTAGCAAACACACCAAACGAAAATGAACATAAAAATCTACAAACTAAGCAACAAAAGCCAAATCTACTCAACACCAATATGAGAAGCACAAATAAAAACAACGGGCACCAACACAAGCAAATAGTGATACAAGGCATACAAGGTACTCACACGCAGCGAAATTAACAAAGCCGCACTCCCCCCCCCCCCCAAACATATTTCGCCTCCCAAAGGGGGAATAGGTTTGTAAAGTGAAAGGAGTGGCTTTGTTAACGAGTACCCGATCACTGCGGAAATGGCGGGTTTGTCGGCCGAGAGCTCCCTTTCCTTCTCTGTGGTTGCCTTAGACTTTCCGGCCTTACACGGCTTCGACTTCTTGCTTTGATTTCCAGCCATTTCAAAGTTCCTACAAAACAACCATCCAATCAATATCCAATAAGCAACTCATAATGCAAACATTCAACGAGTGTCGACATAATCCAATAATCCCACAATATCAACTAAGAGCCCTATAATGTCCAATAAACATCAAAATCATAGACCCGGCAGCCATATACTATGATCAACAAATCACACAACCTCCCCCAAACTTCGACTCCCCCATTTCATATTCAAAGGATCAATATCACAACCCACAATAACAGAACTACACACTACAATCATATTAGGACAAATTCTCTCCAATCCAATCTAATTCATTCAAAATTCGAATCATCATCAACAATTCAACTCATATCAATCCCAATTAACAATTCAATTCAACAAATTCGAAATTAGGGTTCTTCCAATTTGGGGGGTTTTTTCAAAATTCGTTCAATTTCATCAATTAATACCCCAATTCGAAGTACCCATGAACAATCAAGCATAGATAACATGTTTCCATCAAGATTCTATCAACAATCGGGCATAAAATTCACAGAACATCAAAGTCTAACAAAAGCCCCCAAAAAGTGGATCCCCAATTCGAATTTCATCAAAACTCCAAAAAGAATCCGTCAAAGTGCTTCAAAACATGTATAGAATTGAAAAACAAGAGGATTAAGTGTCGAAATTAAGTACCTTGATCGAATTTTGAAGGAAGAACAGTAGAGAAAATCGCCCCTTGTGTTCTTATCGGCAGATAGGTGTGTGTGTGTGAGAAAAACGGGTGGTTAAGGTGTTTAAAAGGGGTTATTAATCAACCGGGTCGAAGCGGAATACTGGACCGGGTATGTCCTATCGGCCTGGTCTATCGGCCGATAGGCTGAGCCGATAGGACATACAGAAACTTACGTACCTGACTATCGGGCGGGACCTATCGGTCGATAGGGTCTGCCTATCGACCACTGCTTGTAACATTTAATTTTTTTCAATTTTCCTCAGCCTATCGGCCGATAGGCTCGCCCGATAGGTTCGCCAGTCTCAAAAAAATTTTCAACTTTTTCTATTTCGCATACTTGGTCCCGTTTTCGCTTGGATATGGCGATTAAAGACCTGCAAGTATCCAAAACTCGGCGTGCATGGATTAGAACTTAACAAAACTAACAAAGCTACTACGAAACTAGAAACTACAAAAAATCACGCAAACGAACAATCGAAAACAAACGAATAAAACGAACTAATATACATACGTTGGGTTACCTCCCAACAAGTGCTACGTTTAACGTCTTTAGCTAGACGATACCTCATTCATTCTGGGTCTTCGAGGTAAGTAACATACTTCTCTTCGTGGTGCAACGGCTTGAAATAGTGCTTCATACGATGTCCGTTCACCATAAACTTGTTCCCATCTTCTTTCATCACGACACATGATCCGTTTTGATTTACTTGAAAGACGGTGTATGGACCAGTCCACTTCGACATCAACTTCCCCGGAAATAGACGAAGCCGAGAATTGAAAACGAGCACTTCGTCTCCCGGGACGAAGTCCTTCTTCCGAATGCGATCATCGTGAAACTTTTTCGCTCTTTCCTTGTAAATCCTCGCATTTTCGAAAGCCTCGTTTCTCCACTCGTCGATTTCCAGCAGCTTCTCTCTTCTCGATCCACTAGCCTCAAGAAATTCGAAATTAATCCATCTAGTGGCCCAATACGCTTTAATTTCCAGCTCCACCGGTAAATGACAGGATTTCCCAAAGACGAGCTGGTATGGAGACATTCCAATTGGAGTCTTATACGCGGTCCGATAAGCCCAAAGTGCATCATCTAGATATTTTGCCCAGTCCTTCTTGTTCGTGACCGTCTTCTCTAAAATTTGTTTGATTTCCCGATCAAGTAGCTCGGCTTGTCCATTAGCTTGCGGATGATAGGCGGACGTAATCTTATGTTTAACTCCATATTTTGCAAGAAGGGTTCCTAACCACCTATTATTAAAGTGGCTCCCCCCATCACTCAACAAAGCTCGTGGAGTCCCGAAACGAGTCAAAATGTTCTTATTAAGAAATTTAATCACCACTTTCGAATCGTTCGTAATCGTCGGCATCGCCTCAACCCATCTCGACACGTAGTCGACCGCAAGTAAAATATACGAATAGCCTCGTGATTTTGCAAACGGACCCATAAAATCGATACCCCATACGTCAAACAACTCTACTTCCATAATAGCGTGCTGCAGCATCTCGTCTCTTTTTGCTATGTTCCCCAATCATTGGCATCTATCGCAATGTTTCACAAAAGCTTGGCAATCTTTATGAATAGAAGGCCAATAGAAGCCACATTGGTACACCTTCATGGCCGTTCGATTCGCTGCAAAATGACCCCCACTCGGTGCACTATGGCATTCTTCAATTATCCTTTGCCATTCGCTTTGTCGAACACACATGCGAATAATCCCGTCCGCGCACCTCCGATAAAGAATATGGTCTTCCCAATAGTAGAATTTAACGTCATGGAAGAATTTCTTTCTTTGATGAGAAGAAAGACCCGTTGGAACTGTAATATCCGGAATTTCTACTACTGATGTTTAATATTATTTTATCCGAGTTATATTATACAGCGTGGAATCTGTACAGTAGAGATAAAATAAATAAAGGACTGAGATATCAGTATCGGTATAATTGTCGTATTTGGTCGACAATTACATTTGAGGATATTGTGTATCAGGTTGTCGTACTTTTGATATTGGGTATATCGTATGATGATATTATCGATTCATGTTTGTGTTCGTGTGTCTTATGTTCGCTTTTGGTATGTCGAGACGCTGGACAAGAATCATGGAAAATGGCTAAGTATAGCCTTATTAGCGCACGCCGATATTCATGCATAACGCACGCTATCGCGTGATTAGCGCACGCTACGTTTATAGGTTAGCGACGCCAGTGCGTGCATGATCGGAAGGAATCGCGTGTGGACCTACCGCTTGGCGCACGCTCGTAAGTCAACGGTTGTTGTCCTCAAGTATTAGCGCACGCTAAAATATTAAGCTTAGCGCACGCTAACTATGTATCACCAACAAGGAATCTTATCCTTGCCGATGTTGCCTAATGTGGGGCGAGTGGTAGGTGAACACCGTAGTAAGTCAACTTGGATAGCGCACGCTAAGAGTAAGGACTTGCGACGCTAGACATGATGATTTACGACGTTAATGCATGGGCATTACGTCGTAAGGTAGTTTACGAAGCAAGACAAGAGCCTCTCGATCGCGATAGCGCACGCTAACAAAGCCGCTTAGCGCACGCTAAGGCTAGCGCACGCTAAACATAAGGGTTTAGCGCACGCTAGTGGTGCATTCTATATAAAGGGACAAACGGGTGTCATGAAACATTTCGTCCATTTCTTTCCTTTCACCCGATAGAGACAACCTTGGGAGAACATTTGGAGTTCCTAAACACCGAGGGATGATCCTCTTTAACAAGATTAAAGATGGAAATCATGGAGTGAAGCTTTGTTCTTGAAATCATTGGTGATTCTTGGAAATCAATCCTTTCCTTCAAAAAAGGTAATTACTCTTCACTTTGAGATTTCGTTGATTGTATATGATGTTCTTGAGTTGATGATTATCATATAAACAAGTTGATGAGCATGACAACGAGTCGATTACCGTACTAAGTTAGTGTTGTTATCAATATATGAGTATCGATATGTTTCGTATGGTTTTCGATGGAATTCAAGATATATGTTGATGTAATTCCCTTCTTCAATTCGGATTTTTGATGTTTTGTCGTTGGTTACTTCGTATGGTAACGATTATGGTGATGCTACTGTGATTCTTGAAGTTATATGAATTGTATATCGAAGAACATGATGAATAAGGATTTTTAGATGTTAGAACACATCGGATTTTATCATTTTATGGATCATGAACGTGAATTTGGATAATTCGTGTTCTTGAAGAGCTATTAAATTATATGTCATGATTGTTATGAAATCCTTAATCTCGAGATGAGTTGATCATTGTCATGATGGAAGTGTTAGACGATGCTTGAAATGCATGCCACCGCACAAAGATTAGCGCACGCTACGCCATCGCCTAGCGCGCTAACGGGAGCAACTTAGCGCACGCTACGTTAGGTGATTAACGTGCGCTAAGTAGGCAGACAGGCAATATTTTTGTGTTTTGATTAGGAATTCGTTAAGGTTTGACTTTGTTGTTTCCGACTGTGTTTATTCGAGGTTGTGTTGAACCGTTGAGTTCGATTGGTTAGTTTTGTCAGTTGTTGATTGTTATCGGATATGTGTTATTTGATTTCTTCGATAGGTTGAGATTGTTGGTCGGTGAGTATAACCGGATATTGCGGTCGTGTTCGAGTATGTCCATTGTATTGCTTTTGATCGAGGCTGAGGAGCTCGTAAACAAAGGCAATGTGTTCGGCAGCAGCTTCGTGGTATCGGTATCGAGGCAAGTTATTACTTGCTCAGTTATAATATTTAATGAATGGTTTCAGTTTCATTTCGTTATAATGCATATAGCGATGATTATTATTGTGAACTCTGGGTATTCGGATCGCATATCGTTCTTTCGATTCTCGGGAGATAAATCATAATGTATATGATTATCTCGCTATTGGTATGTTCGAGTATCAAGGTTACATTACGGTAAAGACGAGGATATGAGTATCTATAGTTCATTGTTCGCTCGATCGCCGAGCATTGAGGATAATCGTCGGTGATGATTGGACATCGAGATTTCTCCCGAAGGACTCGGGCAAGTATCTTATATCGATTGAGTTAGAGTTAGTGATTTGATCATGCGTATTATCATTCATGTTGTCGAACATGAGGTCGTCTTAATTGATTTGTCATATTGTCGTTCATGTTGCGTTGTTCATGATGATGAACATATTGTTTTGCATATGTGTATGCATATTGTGTTGTTTATGTTGTGTTGATCCGATGGGATCGCGCGATCATGCTGAGGGCGCTGGATCGGATGTCCACCTCGTGTTGATCCGACGGGATCATCTTGGGATCTATGCTGAGGGCGCTGGATCATTGGACGGGTTTTTCCACCTCGTGTTGATCCGACGGGATCATCTTGGGATCTATGCTGAGGGCGCTGGATCGTTGGATTACCCAATATTGTGTTATTGTTGTGCATATGTATATTGTTGGTTATCCACCTCGTGTTGATCTTGTAGGATCATCTTGGGATCTATGCTGAGGGCGCTGGATCATGGGATTTCCATTGAGTATACATAGTTGTTATTGTTACTGAGCATATTGACGTGGTCATGTGAGTATGCATTTGTAGGTCTTGTGTTAGGACCGTGTCCGTATTGCATTGTTCTGATCTCGGATTAGATTGATATGATTATCGTGGCACATCATATTTCGAGGTATGTTCCATATTTTCTTTAGTCTTGTCTTTGGTGGACAATCGGTTACTGTCTTGGGATTTGATGATATTATTCGATGGATCGTATTGGTCAGAAAGGGTAGATTTCCGTATCGTGAGTTGGTTATGATAGTTTGAGAATCTTGAATATTGTTTGAGGTACAATACAGATATTATGTTCGAGTTTATTGGTTAATCAAGTACAGGATTTGAATTGTGATAAGGGTTATTCTGATGAGAATTACTTGAGTAAGTAAAGTTATGGCGGTAAGATTTCATTGGTCGTATTCTTGTTCTGTATTCTCATTGGTATGTATTATTGATGCGATGTGATTGATATCATTGTTGGATATTATGGCTGACCCCGTGGGATTTCTTTTAGGTTCTCGAGTATCGAGCTTGTAGCGGTCGTGAAGAGATGAGCTTCCTGAGGATACCGGCTAGGACATGTTCGTACATTGAGTTTCTTGATTGGTTCTTGTTTTCCGCCGCTAGAGTATCGTTTTGTTGGTCTTTTCCGCCGCGTGAGTATTTTGAGACGCTCTTTTGGTATCTGTAACCGAGGTTACTTTGGAAATCGCTTTCTAAACTTTTGAGTATCTACTGTTTGGCCTTGCGATTTCAAATGAGTTTTACGACGGTTTTTGATAAATGGATTTTATAAGTCTTTGTGAATTTTTTTAAAGTTAGTACCGTCGTTGGCCTCTTGGGCATTTGTAAATGTTGTGAAAATTTCTTTTTAGCCTTGTGGGTTCCATCTCGGGGCCCACGGCGCTGTAATATTTCCGGTTAAACTGGGGTGTTACGTAATATGGTATCGGAGCTTAGGTTGAGAAAACCTAGGCATTTGGGTCGAGTTGGGTCGTGTTTTTGTTGCGTTATTCGAGTTGTCGATTGACAAATACTAGAGCCGTGAGTCTTTGTTGTTCACTCAGGCTTGTGCGTTATCGGATTTGCCAGTATCGTACTGGGCTTGTTATAACTTTTCCAAATGGTGTTTACGTGATATATTGTGTTCTTGAGTTGCACCGAGTTTGCAAAACGTGAGTTTTGAAAATACCTGTGTCGAGTATTTTCGAGTCTAGACATGTGCCAAGATTACCGGGAATCGCTTCGGCTTCACGATCCGTAAGTATTCGGATTTTTGAATTTCATTGAGATTTACTGCCGTTCTAAGTTGATATGTTTTGAGATTCAGCAGATATTATGCATTTCAATATAAGGTGACAGAGTTGGGATATGATTGATGATCTTGAGAAGTTATGATTTTGGAAATCAGTATATCACTAGATTTTGGAACTAACTGTAATCCGGAGAAGGACTATGGATTGTTGAGAAGAACATGTAGCATGTTAATTCATTTGAGATACATGAACTGCTTTTGAGCATTTGAAAATGATACTTCTCAAAATGAATATTTTACGGATGTTTTACGGAAATGATTTTGGGCCGAGACCCAATCGATTTTGAAATGGCTTTATAACTCAGACTTGAAGTCCGAAAAGGGGTTTTCTACTTTTTAAACTTTTGTAATGCGGAACGAGTTACTGCTAAGACCCTAATGTTTCAAACGGCTTTTCTGTTTTCTTAAAACTCCCGAGACTTGTAAAACACTTTACCAATCGCTTACCTATGTTATTTCCGCCTTTCGAGGCTTTGGTTTACTTGTTCAAATTGAACCTCTCGGGAAGTCTTTCATTGTGTGGATTTGTTTCAATATTTTGTCATATCATATTTAAGGTGATCCAGATGGGTTAATGACCGACGTTGCAAGTCATGTGTGGAAAAGGAGTTTAGTCGAATTTATATATTGAGATTTTGGAACTCGATCGTGTGGTTTTCCGATGGAATATCGGTGGATATTGGTGACGAACCGAATTGGTATACGGGAGTATGGATATAGTCGAGCATTTGCATACTTTTCATTTTAAAACTTCAAATCGTGTGGATTCAAGGAAATCAAGTATCAAATACTTCGCACCATCGAGCCAAGTTAATTTTTCGAAAATTGATTTTGTGGTCTTACCAAAATTTATGTTTGGAGTTTTCAAACTTTTGAAAGAATTTTCGAAAATTTGTCTTTTGACAAGAATATATGATTTCAAACTGGTTTTGAAAATGTGATTGATATACATACGCATTTAGTGCATAGTGCATATCATATTGATGGTACGATGGAAAAGGAATTCGAACTTCAGTATGTTAGTTTGATTATCCGGTGATGATCGGTTGAGTTATCAGATAAGAGAAATATGTTGCGTGTTGTAGATTCATGCACATAATATTATTTTGGAAACTTGGGATTTTGTGAAACCGGGACATAGGTGCTATGTGATTCCATTAGTGCGGTAGTAGCGTAACCTTACCATAGTGATCTTTGAATGATTTCTTTGTAAGTGTAAATTTGGGGATGGTGACCCCATGCTGGTTGTTTTGGATATTGAGTGGTCGTTCCCACTCCTTGTATGAATTGGTATGTTCGTCGATTTGCGATTCGTTGTTCGTATGCCGAGGGAAATGTTCGCCAGTTGGGTATGTTTATTGAGATCTACTGTGCGTGATTGATTTGTCGTTTTGAGAATGTTATTCTTTCGTATATCTGTTTCTGTGGTTCTGTGTTGATCGTGTTGGAGTTTACCATGTGAAGGTATTCTCGATTGTGTTTTGACCTCTGGTTGGTCATATTGGAAATTTATCATGTTGATGATAAATTCGGTTGATTTATTAGTTGATTATTTTTGGTGATCATCTCGAGCGCTCGGATTTTGTGTTGATGTTTCGGATTCGTGTCGTTGTTTTGGGCGCTTGTTTTGTAGATGTATTGTGTATTATTCGCCTTATCTAATTGGGACTTGATTATGTAATCAGCAGTGATTTGATTCGGGCAGATTGTTTCATCCGAAGATGATATATTTTGTTGAGACTCGTGGAATTGTGATCGTAAGCGTATTGAGACTGCATCGGAGAACGTCGCTAGTATCTCCTGAGATCGTCGACTGCGTATTCGGAAGTATGCTCTTTTGGATATTCGGTAATGATGATGATAAATCGTTGTCGTGATGGTTTTGAGATATTTTGAGTTGAACGGTATGTTTGTTCGCTTTATGATGGATTGCAAGTTTCGAGGACGAAACTTATTTTAAGGGGTGTAGAATGTAATATCCTAATTTCTACTATCGATGTTTAATATTATTTTATCCGAGTTATATTGTACAGCGTGGAATCACATGCAGAGAGATAAAATAAATAAAGGACTCGAGATATCGAGATCGTGATAATTGTCGTATTTGGTCGACAATTACATTTGAGGATATTGTGTATCGTTGTCGTACTTTTGATATCGGGTATATCGTATGATGATATTATCGATTCTGTTTGTGTTCGGTGTGTCTTATGTTCGCTTTTGGTATGTCGAGACGCTGGACAAGAATCGCAGAAATGGCTAAGTATAGCCTTATTAGCGCACGCCGATATTCATGCATAACGACGCTATCGCGCGTGATTAGCGACGCCACGCTTATAGGTTAGCGACGCTAGTGCGCATGACGGAAGGAATCTGCGTGTGGACCTTACCGCCGCGCACGCTCGTAAGTCAACGGTTGTTGTCCTGAAGTATTAGCGCACGCTAAAATATTAAGCTTAGCGCACGCTAACTATGTATCAGTCAACAAGGAATCTTATCCTTGCCAGATGCTGTCGGAATGTGGGGGCGAGTGGTAGGTGAACACTGTAGTAAGTCAACTTCGGATAGCGCACGCTAAGAGTAAGGACTTGCGTACGCTAGACATGATGATTTACGTACGTTAATGCATGGGCATTACGTACGTAAGGTAGTTTACGAAGCAAGACAGTAGCCTCGATCGCGATAGCGCACGCTAACAAAGTCAGTTAGCGCACGCTAAGGCTAGCGCACGCTAAACATAAGGGTTTAGCGCACGCTAGTGGTGCATTCTATATAAAGGGACAAACGGGTGTCATGAAACATTTCGTCCATTTCTTTCCTTTCACCCGATAGAGACAACCTTGGGAGAACATTTGGAGTTCCTAAACACTGAGGGATGATCCTCTTTAACAAGATTAAAGATGGAAATCATGGAGTGAAGCTTTGTTCTTGAAATCATTGGTGATTCTTGGAAATCAATCCTTTCCTTCAAAAAAAAAGGTAATTACTTTTCACTTTGAGATTTCGTTTTGATTGTATATGATGTTCTTGAGTTGATGATTATCATATAAACAAGTTGATGAGCATGACAACGAGTGGATTACCGTATTTAAGTTAGTGTTGTTATCAATATATGAGTATCGATATGTTTCGTATGGTTTCGATGGAATTCAAGATATATGTTGATGTAATTCCCTTCTTCAATTCGGATTTTTGATGTTTTGTCGCTGGTTACTTCGTATGGTAACGATTATGGTGATGCTACCGTGATTCTTGAAGTTATATGAATTGTATATCAAGAACATGATGAATAAGGATTTTTAGATGTTAGAACACATCGGATTTTATCATTTTATGGATCATGAACGTGAATTTGGATAATTCGTGTTCTTGAAGAGCTATTAAATTATATGTCATGATTGTTATGAAATCCTTAATCTCGAGATGAGTTGATCATTGTCATGATGGAAGTGTTAGACGATGCTTGAAATGCATGCCACCGCACAAAGATTAGCGCACGCCACGCCATCGCCTAGCGCGCTAACGGAGCAACTTAGCGCACGCTACGTTAGGTGATTAACGTCGCTAAGTAGGCGATAAGCAAGATTTTTGTGTTTTGATTAGAATTCGTGATGGTTTGACTTGGTTGGTTCCGACCGTGTTTATTCGAGGTTGTGTTGAACCGCTGAGTTCGATTGGTTAGTTTTGTCTTGTTGATTGTTATCGGATATGTGTTATTTGATTTCTTCGATAGGTTGAGATTGTTGGTCGGTGAGTATAACCGGATATTGCGGTCGTGTTCGAGTATGTCCATTGTATTGCTTTTGATCGAGGCCGAGGAGCTCGTAAACAAAGGCAATGTGTTCGGCAAGCAGCTTCGTGGTATTTCCAGATCGAGGCAAGTTATTACTTGCTCAGCTATAATATTTAATGAATGGTTTCAGTTTCATTTCGTTATAATGCATATAGCGATGATTATTATTGTGAACTCGGTATTCGGATCGCATATCGTTCTTTCGATTCTCGAGATAAATCATAATGTATATGATTATCTCGCTTATTGGTATGTTCGAGTATCAAGGTTACATTACGGTAAAGACGAGGATATGAGTATCTATAGTTCATTGTTCGCTCGATCGCCGAGCATTGAGGATAATCGTCGGTGATGATCGACATCGAGATTTCTCCCGAAGGACTCGGGCAAGTATCTTATATCGATTGAGTTAGAGTTAGTGATTTGATCATGCGTATTATCATTCATGTTGTCGAACATGAGGTCGCCTTAATTGATTTGTCAAATTGTCGTTAATGTTGCGTTGTTCATGATGATGAACATATTGTTTAGCATAAGTGTATGCATATAGTGTTGTTTATGTTGTGTAGATCCGATGGGATCGCGCGATCGATGCTGAGGGCGCCGGATCGGATGTCCACTCGTGTTGATCCGACGGATCATCTGGGATCTATGCCGAGGGCGCCGGATCATCGGACGGGTTTTTCCACCTCGTGTTGATCCGACGGATCATCTTGGGATCTATGCCGAGGGCGCTGGATCGCTGGATTACCCAGTATTGTTTTTTTGTTGTGCATATGTATATTGTTGGTTATCCACCTCGTGTTGATCTTGTAGGATCATCTTGGGATCTATGCTGAGGGCGCTGGATCATGGGATTTCCATTGAGTATACATAGTTGTTATTGTTACTGAGCATATTGACGTGGTCATGTGAGTATGCATTTGTAGGTCTTGTGTTAGGACCGTGTCCGTATTGCATTGTTCTGATCTCGGATTAGATTGATATGATTATCGTGGCACATCATATTTCGAGGTATGTTCCATATTTTCTTTAGTCTTGTCTTTGGTGGACAATCGGTTACTGTCTTGGGATTTGATGATATTATTTGATGGATCGTATTGGTCAGAAAGGGTAGGTTTCCGTATCGTGAGTTGGTTATGATAGTTTGAGAATCTTGAATATTGTTTGAGGTACAATACAGATATTATGTTCGAGTTTATTGGTTAATCAAGTACAGGATGTGAATTGTGATAAGGGTTATTCTGATGAGAATTACTTGAGTAAGTAAAGTTATGGCGGTAAGATTTCATTGGTCGTATTCTTGTTCTGTATTCTCATTGGTATGTATTATTGATGCGATGTGATTGATATCATTGTTGGATATTATGGCTGACCCCGTCGTGGGATTTCTTTTTAGGTTCTCGGAGTATCGAGCTTGTAGCGGTCGTGAAGAGATGAGCTTCCCGGAGGATACTGGCTAGGACATGTTCTGTACATTGAGTTTCTTGATTGGTTCTTGTTTTCCGCTGCTAGAGTATCGTTTTGGTTGGTCTTTTTCCGCTGCGTGAGTATTTTGAGACGCTCTTTTGGTATCTGGTAACTGAGGTTACTTTGGAAATCGTTTTCTAAACTTTTGAGTATCGGCTGTTTGGCCTTGCGATTTCAAATGAGTTTTACGACGGTTTTTGATAAATGGATTTTATAAGTCTTTGTGAATTTTTTTAAAGTTAGTACCGTCGTTGGCCTCTTGGGCATTTGTAAATGTTGTGAAAATTTCTTTTTAGCCTTGTGGGTTCCATCTCGGGGCCCACGGCGCTGTAATATTTCCGGTTAAATCTGGGGGTGTTACAGGAACATGCTTGATAGCAAGGAAATTAACATAGTCCGCGTACCATGGTGTATCGTCGGCCAAGGCTAGGATATGCTCGTCCGGAAAGTTATCCTTTATTTCGACCCTCGAATCTTCTCCCTCAACCGGCTTCTCGAGACGGGAAAGGTGATTGGCAACAACATTCTCGCACCCCTTCCTATCCCGGATCTCCATGTCGAACTCTTGTAGAAGGAGTATCCATCTCACTAATCTCGGCTTCGAATCCTTCTTGGCAAATAGATAGCGAATCGCTGCGTGATCGGTATGAACAATAGTGTGAGTGCCCACTAGGTAAGGTCGGAATTTGTCGAATGCATAGACCACAGCGAGCAACTCTTTTTCCGTCGTGGTGTAGTTCATTTGGGCCGAATCCATCGTCTTACTCGCATAATAAATTACCCGGAAAAGCTTATCCCGTTTTTGACCCAAAACGCCCTAACGGCCCAATCGCCGCGCCGCACATCAACTCGAATGGTGCACCCTAATCCGGAGTGATCAAGACCGCGTCGAAATCAAGGCTCGTTTCAATGTCTCGAACGACCTCAAGCAATCATCATCAAACTCAAATTACACGTCTTTCTCGAGCAAGGAACATAACGGCTTCGTGATTTTTGAGAAATCCTTAATGAACCTTCTATAGAACACCGCATGGCCTAGGAAGCTTCAGATCGATTTAACATTGGTTGGAGGCGGTAATTTCTCAATAGCAACCACCTTCGCTCGATTAACCTCCAATCCTTCCGAAGATACTTTATGCCCCAGCACTACTCCCTCTTGCACCATGAAGTGACATTTCTCCCAATTTAGAACAAGGTTCGTCTCCTCACACCGGGCAAGTACCAAAGATAAATTTTTCAAGCAATGGTCGAACGATGAACCAAAAACTGAAAAATCATCCATAAATACCTCCATTATGTTCTCGACTAATCCGTGAAAGATGGCCATCATGCACCTTTGAAAAGTTGCGGGTGCGTTGCACAAGCCAAATGGCATCCTCCGGTAAGCGAATACCCCATAAGGGCACGTGAAAGCGGTCTTGTGTTGGTCTTCCGGAGCGATAGCAATTTGATTGTACCCCGAATACCCGTCCAAAAAGCAATAATACTCGTGTCCGGCCAAACGATCTAGCATTTGATCAATAAATGGAAGTGGAAAATGATCATTCCTCGTCGCCGCATTGAGTAGCCCGTAGTCGATACAAACTCTCCATCCCGTGACTAGCCTTATCGCGATTAATTCATCTTTCTCGTCCTTGATCACGGTCATACCCCCTTTCTTAGAGACGACTTGAGTAGGACTCACCCACTCACTATCGGAAATCGCATATATCATCCCGGCATCTAACAATTTGAGCACCTCTTTTCTCACAACCTCTTGCATTGCCGGATTTAATCTTCGTTGCGGTTGCACCCTCGGCTTATGATCGTCTTCTAGCAAAATCCGGTGTATACAAATAGAAGGGCTTATTCCCTTAATGTCCGAAATCGTCCATCCAATCGCCCCTTTGTGTTTTCGCAGCACCCGTAATAGCTTCTCCAAGTTAGTAGGTCCGAGAGAAGAAGAAACTATCACGGGATAGGACTCGTTCTCGCCCAAGAAGCAATATTGTAAGTGATCCGGCAACGGCTTAAGTTCTAAGTTCGGCACCTCGATCGATCGGTCCTCAGCGACAACTCCCCCTTGAACGGGTTTGTTGACATCAAGATAGCATACGTCCCTCTCATTAGATCGAAACTCATTCGCCTCCAACATTCGAACATACTTTGGCAAATCCTTGGAAATTTCTTCAACATCGGAATGTGAGTAAATGGATTGTGAAATGCAATGCTCCAACAAGTCGGTCGGGGGCGGCATAATAGACTCAATTGCATAACATTCCTCGGGCGCATCATCGGGCTTCTTCATCGCGTCATAGATGGAAATTTTCAGATTTTGATCATTAACCCGGAAGGTAAGATCACCCTCTCGACGCCGATAAGTGCTCTCCCCGCCGCTAGAAAGGGTCTCCCAAAGATCAATGGTTGATTCTCGCCCCTGGCATATCAAGAACTACGAAATCGGCCGAAGACTAAGTGTTGGACTCTAACGAACACATCCTCCACAACTCCCCTGATAAGAGATCGACCGTCCGCCATGAGTAGAGAAATGGTAGTCGCCATCTCCCCAATCTTCAACCTCTTAAAGATGGATAGAGGCATAAGATTGATGCTTGCCCCGAGATCACACAACACATTACGGAACGCTTGGTCGCCAATCATGCATGTCAAAGTAAAACGTCCCGATCCTTCGCTTGAGCGGGAGCTTGTTTTGAATGATAGCGCTACACTCCTCTGTCAAATTTATTGTTTCAAACTTCGCCAACTTCCTCTTGCTTGCCACAAGCGTCTTTCAAGAATTTAACGACTCGGCATGTCTCTCAAAGCGTCTAGAAGTGGAATGTTGATATTCACCTTTTGAAACATGTCGATAAACCGTTGAAGCTTTTCATCATATCTCGACTTGGCCAATCGCTGTGGAAATGGAGCTTTTACCTCAAAATACTTCACATTCGAACCTAAAGGAGCCTTTCGACCGATAGGGGGGTCGATCGGCTTAATTTCTGGAATTCTGTCTGGGTATCGGGTATGCCTATCGGCCGATAGTCTTGGCCGATAGGCCTGCTGCGTTTCATCTTCCTTCTCGTTCTCGGCTCCCGTTTCTAGTACATCCTTGTTTCCAGATTCCTCAACTTCAGCCCCATGATTACTGTACCTTGTCCCACTCCGAAGCTCGATTGCGTTGTATTGTTGCGTCTTCGGGTTGGTCTCGCATCGCTCGGAAAATGGCCCGCTTATGAATTCCGGGCCATGCCGCCATTTGACCCATTTGGGTCTCCACCATCGACATCTGCTTTGTCAAGGCTATCACTGAGTTTCCAATAGATGTCACACTATGCTCGAGAGCCCCGAACCTCTTGTCTGCTTTATAAATAAAATCTTTTTGACTCGCCTCTAACCGTTCCAACATCTCTTCCATCGGTGTCTTAGCAATCGGCTCTTGAATAACCCCGTTTTTCACGTTAAATCCCGGTGGTCGCTGAAGAGCATTGTTCGGGTTGGCATAGGAGAAATTAGGGTGGTTTCGATTGTTCGAATAATAGTTCCCCCTATTTCCCCCTTGCCAGAAGTTTCCTTCTTGCACGTAATTTACATCCTCCTCAATTGCAATAGGCTCGTTTAGCTCTTCAAAAACTGCATTGACTCCCAAAGTCTTCTTTCTTAGCATCTCAAGCTCTTTTTGTTGTCTTTCAAATTTCGCCTTCAAATCACCGTAGGCGTCCTCGTCACCGGATGGGACCTTTCTTCTCGTCATCTTTCTATCGGTCACCTCCTCGTAATCATTGTTGACCGCTAGCTCGATGAGATTCTTGGCCTCTTCATAATCGTTAGCAAGAAATCCCCCTTTTGAGGAATAGTCCAACTCTCTTCTAGCCTTCCTCGTCAAACCCCGATAAAACCGAATGTAGATTTTCTCTTTGTCAATTACATGTTGTGGGCATTTGCGAAGTAGCTTCTTAAATCGGATCCATGCCTCGTATAAGTGTTCATCCTCATATTGCTCGAATTGCAAGATATCGTTAATTTGTTTTTGCACCTTCGAGGGAGGATAGAACTGTGCTAAGAACAACCGAGTCATCTCTCTCCAAGTACCAATTTCCTTCCGATCTAGGCTCTTGTACCAATCTAGTGCATCGTCTTCTAAGGAGAACCGGAATAGGCGGAGCTTAATGACATCCGGAGGCACTCCGTTTTGCTTGATGGTGGCACATATGTCCAAAAACGACTCAAGATGAGTGTTTGGATCTTCATTAACTCCTCCTCCGTATGTTTGAGACTTCACCGTAGCGATGAGGGACGGCTTAAGCTCGAAGTTGTTGGCATCAATCTTCCCCCAACCTCCTTCTTGATAATCGTCCAGCTTCGGTCGAAAGCGGGCATTCAAAGGGATCTTCTCGGGAAGAGCGAGTTCTAGTGGTGGGTCAACAATGCCGGCCATGGTATCAACGATAGGTATAGAAATAGTCTCGGTTCTCGCTTCTTGCTTCTTCCTCTTCAAAGACTTCTCGATTTCCGGATCCAAAGGAAATAAGTCCTTTCCTTGGGATCTTGTGATCATGCACCGCCTACAAGGAAGAGAAAACAAGATGTGAGGAAACGAGATCGAATATTAATAATAATAGTATACAACCTAAAGTAACAATCTCTTCTTTTTCGAATTATCCCTTTAAGTTTTCTATCAATTCCCCGGCAACGGCGCCAAAAATTGATCGCTAAAATTCGCGTAGTATGATTTTCAAATCCGATCAATTTTAAAATTTGTAAAACCTCGAAGTATTTCCAAGGTGTCGAACCCAAGGGAATTGATATGTCGAAAATAAAGGAAGTAACTCTACTCAAAATTTGACTGCTATTTAGGAATCCGAAAATTTGGTTTGTTTCTAATTATCTAACTTCAAAAATCGAAAAATAAAAATTAAATAACAATTAATCCTAAAAATAAAAAATCTAGAACAATAAGATAAGAATTCCAAGTATTATGCAAAGAGAGCAAAATAAAGTGAATTATCTAAATCAAGCAAATAAAGCAAATTAGCAAGATAAAATCACAAGTTGAAAGCTAATTGATCCTAGGGTAGTATCATCTAATTGAGTTCACACAATCCATTCACTTGATTCCTTTTTCCCAAATTTTAATTCAATCCTAGAAATAATTACTCAGCCGATCTAGAATTCCGATCAAGGCAACCTAGAAAGATAGTTAATTTAAACCCTTTTCCCGCAAGGCTCAAAGAATTTAAATCACTTAAAAAGCGTCAACTTATTTATCTATGATTTATCTTACTCCACTCAAGTCTTAAGATCAAATCATATTGTGCATCAAGTATTTCCACTAATTAATAAATCCTTCCGGGCAAAATTAATTAGCTAACATGCATCGATTAAGGGACCTTTAATCTAACATGAGATTTAACACACCTTGATCACAAGCCTAGGATGAAAGGTAAAAAGGTAATCAAAGGGACATCATGTGAACATCAATTAAAATTACTAACCATAGAATCAATCAATGGATTTAGCCAGACATAATTGAAATTAAACAAGAAATAGATGGAGAATACATATTATTAATATGAAAAGAGAGATTACAACCCTTCCAGATGAACTCTGAGTCTTCAATCTCCGAAAAACAATAATAATTGCTGCTTTGCAAAAAGTTCTAGTATCAAAGGAATTAAAATTGCAAAAAAACGTAAAAGTGTGCTAGAGATGATAAAAGATGATAAAAGATGATAAAATAGGTCTAGGAGGAGGTGTATATAGCCTATGGGAGTTAAACTCCCGATTAGAACTAATCTAGGAAACAAAATCTATCCAAAAGAGTCACAATCTGTCAAAACTCGAGAACTCGCGGAGCAGCCTATCGGACGCACCTATCGGCCGATAGGCTGGCCCGATAGGTGGTCTGTCGGTCGACTTCACTCGATAGGGCTCGGAACACCTGTCGGACGCACCTATCGGCCGATAGGCTGGCCCGATAGGTGGTCTGACTTTTGCAAAAATCCGTTTCTTTCGTCCGTTTGACTCGACTCTCGGTCCTTTGTCTCGTTTTGGGTCCTTTTGGCTCTAAAAACCTGCAAACACACTAAAACCAACCCAAACGCGTAATACGGCTCGACTAATCATAAATAAGCCAAATACGAGCACATTAATCACGAAACGAGATAAAAACCTAGTATAAAATCCTAGAAAAATGTGGTAAAATTACCACCTATCAGTATGCTTAGAGGATCATTATGGTATGCTGTGGTCATATGCATCAGAGATTTTGAGATCTAATCCTGGTAGTACTTGTAAGTTAGCTGTAGAACACATGCCTGATGGAAAAAATTACTTCAAGGCATTTTATGTTTGCTTTAATGGTCTGAAACAAGGATGGTTACAAGGGTGTAGGAGGGTTATAGGTCTAGATGGGTGCTTCTTAAAAACCATATGTAAAGGAGAGTTATTGACAAATTGTAGGAAGGGATGGAAATAATCAAATATATCCCATTGCACTGGCAATGTCAAGATTGAGAACAAGGAGAATTGGACTTGGTTTATGAAATGCTTGATTGAAGACTTGGGAATAGAGGGTGGTGCAGGTCTTACTATCATCTCAGATCAGCATAAGGTAATTGTATTTACTAATGTATTCAATGGTATTCATTAATGTATTTATTAATTTAACATTAATTGTTTGTGGCAGGGACTCATAGAACCTGCAAAAGAGATAATGCCTTTTGCAGAACATAGACAGTGTGCAAGGCATATCTATGCCAACTTCAGGAAGAAGTATAATGGTGTTATGTATAGAACCCTATTCTGGAAAGCATCTAAGGCAACTTACCCAGCTAGATTTGAAAAGGCAATGAATGAGTTGAAGGAGATTAGCAGTGATGCACACCAGCATTTGATGGAAAGGAAACCTGAAACTTGGAGTAGGGCTTTCTTCAATACAGATAAAGCATGTGATGCTGTTGAGAATGGGATCAGTGAATGCTTCAATGCACTCATTGTGGAAGCAAGGAGGAAACCAATAATTAACATGCTGGAAGATATAAGACAGATGTTAATGTTCAGAATGCATAAGATGAGGGACAAGCATTTGAATTGGGGTGATGGTATTTGTCCAAACATCAAGAAAAAGTTTGAAGTTATCAAGGATAGGCACAGGTATATGTTCATAACCCTATAACTATCTTCATCACTTGTAAGTTAAATATTAATAATTATCATTGTTATACTATTAATGTAAGAATTGGAAAGTCATACCAAGTGGTGACAATAAGTTTGAAGTAGTGAATGGTTATGAGGGATTTACAGTTGATGAGAGGTTGGGCAGTTGTAGTTGTAGGTCTTGGCAATTATCTGGTATACCATGTCAGCATGGGTGTGCAACCATATATTTTCTTCGTAAGAATCCAGAAGATTATATTTCAGAATGGTATAGTAAGGCTAGGTTTGTGACTACATACACTCCTTACTTACTGGGAATGAATGGCATGGATCAATGGCCATCCACAAATTATCAAAAACCATTGCCTCCCATAGTTAAAAAGATGCCTGGAAGACCACCCCATAAGAGGAAGAAGGATGCAGGTGAGAAAGATGATGGGAATAGAACAAGGGTGGGAAGAAAAGGAGTAATTATGCATTGTAGTTTATGTAAAGGAGAAGGACACACTACTACAAAACAGACATTTAACATCGGTTTTTTTGGCCATTTAACATCGGTTTTGGAACCGATGTTAAATGTCGCGATGTTAAAATTAACATCGGTTTCTAATAACCGATGTTAAACTTCGATTTTAACATCGGTTGTTATAACAACCGATGTTAATTTTAATATCGCGATATTTAACATCGGTTCTGAGACAACCGATGTTATCGCGATTTTAAAATTTTATCGGACCGCGGCTAACCCAGCTAGCCCAACCCAACCCCAACCCACACACTCGCCCAACCACTCGCACCAGCCCCCCGCACCAATCCCCACCAACCTACAACAAATACCATTAATTTTTGTTGTTGGTGTGTTTGGAAATCAGAAACTCTTGATTGTGGAAGTGTGATATTACCACTCGCTGCATTTAACTTCTTGTATATTTTTTGCTATGTGTTATATTTATATACTATATACATTTATAAATTTATATAAATATAAGATAATTTAATATATATATATATATTAACAAATCGAAAATTTATTTTTTTAAAAAATCTAGAATATTAATATTAAAAGTCAGTTATTCTTATTTAAAGCTCGAAAATAAAAATAATAAATTTAAAAATACGAATCTGATTTATAATTAATATTTAATCTGTTTTTTTATTTTTAGATTTTTTGTAAAAATCTAAAATAGTTTTTTATGAAAAGTAAAAAAATTACAAAAACAAAAACTAGCAGGTTTTTAAAAATATATATAATAATTCAATTTTTATTTATTCATGTAAAATAATATTCCACTTTTTTTTCAAAACTTTAAATAAAAATATCCGATTTTTATTTTCTATTTTCGAACTTTAAAAAAAATCCGATTTTTATTTTTTATTTTCGAACTAATGTTTATTTTTTATTTTCGAACTTTAAATAAAAACTTCCAATTTTTACCTTTTATTTTTGAACAATAAATATAAACATCCAATTTTTAATATTAATATTCCGGATTTTTTTAAAAAAAATAAAGTTTCGATATTTTAAAAAAAAATCCAGATTTTTTAAAAAATTTAACATCGGTTATACTAAAACTGATGTTAAATTACAAATTAACATCGGTTTTTCTAAAAACCGATGTTAAATTAAAAATTAACATTGTTTAACATCGGTTTTTTTAAAAACCGATGTTAATTTGTAATTTAACATCGGTTTTAGTATAACCGATGTTAAATTTTTTAAAAAATCTTGAACCTTTTTTTAAAAAATTGAAACTTTATTTAAAAATTAACATCAGTTTTTCTAAAAACCGATGTTAAATTAAAAATTAACATCGGTTTTTCTAAACCGATGTGAAATGGATTAATTTAACATCGGTTTTTAGAAAAACCGATGTTAATTGTTAATTTAACATCGGTTTTTAGCAGAACCGATGTTAATTTATTTTAAAATTTTCAATTATGCCACCGCGTCTTTTTTAACATCGGTTTTTACAAAATCGATGTTAAACGAGCGATGTTGAATGTCTTTTTTGTAGTAGTGACATAATGTGAGGGGTTGTCCAACAAGGAAGGAAGGTGAAAGTGTTGGGGAATCAAGTTGTGGTAAGGCTAATAGGGGTGGTAAAAATGAGTCTGCAAGGGGTTCTGTTAGGGGTGGTAAAACCATGTCTGTGAGTGGTGAGTCTGTTAGGGGTTGTAAACATGGTTCTACAAGTGGCCAGTCTGTTAGGGGCGGTGTCAAGACTAGAGGAGGTGGTCAAAGAGCCATGACTAGAGGAGGTGATCAAAGAGCCATGTTAGGGGTAAGTGAACAATAATTTTTAAATTTTTTGTTTTATCCATATACTTGACTATTTAAGTAAATTTTTTTGATTTTTATGGCTGTATGCAGACTGGTGCTGATGAAATACCACTTTCTAATTCACAACCAATGGCATCACAAGAACCAAATGATGAAGAAACTTCACCAACTCATGCAACTCTAGTTGTGTCTGTACAACCAGATGTTCCAGCACCAACAATTGCATCACAAGAAGCAAATGATGAAGAAACTTCACCAACTCATGCAACTCTAGTTGTGTCTGCACAACCAGATGTTCCAGCACCAACAATTGCATCACAAGAAGCAATTGCACCTGCTCATGCACTAGGCATCAGGAGAAGGAGACCATCTGAAAGAATCAAGCAAATTGTATTCAAAAGGCCAGCACCCCCTGGTCCAGGATTGACACCAGATGATGCAATGCTTGTTGATTAGCTTTATGAATCCATTATCTTAGTTTTTATTGTATGTATTTCTACTTAACTGAATTTGCCCCTTTTTTGGTATCACATGGCTTTTGTGGGCAATTAACTAAACTGTATGAATGATGGTAACTTACCATTTGTGTCACTTGACTCATCTTTTGTAAACTGAACATATGGTATCAAATGGCAACTTACCATTTATTATGTATCTTTCCCTTTTTTCTTTGGTTCTTATTATTTTCAGATTCATAATGCAAAACAGATGGTACCATAGATACTTCATACCCCATATTTCATAGATACCAAAATACCATTACATTGTGGAATTACATTCTTGCACAAAATACCACATACCATTCCATACCACCATTACATTCTTGAACAAAAGACTACATAAACCTACATCATCCTTACATAAACCTACATTACAACACAATGCTAACCTACATAAACCTAATTAGCAACACAGCCACCACCAAAAGCATCATCATCTTGTTGAAGAATGGAATCCGAGCCCTTTGGCGCACTTGAACCAACTCAGCTTGAGCATTCCTCAACTCATTTTGAGCATCCCTCAGGTTGACATGAAGCTGATACATCTTTCTTTGATACCACTGATTTGGCAATTCAACATCCACCCACATAAAGTAATTACAATTAGTTGTAGGATCCAAGTAGTTAGGGCAACCAAGGAACCTGCGAGCTGGGTTGTTCATTGTCCATGATGTTCTGCAAGTTGCTAATTGTCCACACCAACAAAGATTGGCCATTGATTTTCGAATTTTATTGGGTGGATTTTGGTGGAAGAACCCTAGATTGAAAGGGGGTAAATTATTTGGGGTGTGGTAGTGTTATGGGATTAGTGAAAGGGGGTTAAATATTGTAAGTGAAGTTTCTGCATGAAAAGTCATTTAAATGGAACCTATTCTATACGCCGCATTCTAACACAAGCAGACGTGTCACGAGCAGATCCGGGAAATCGCTACGGGGTTGGTAAAATCCCAGGTTAGGTTCTTGTGGGTTTTGAATTCAAAATCATGGCTTGGATTTCCAGAAGGTTCAGAAGAGAGGGTTAGAGATCAGATTTGGACAATGGGGCTCACAAAAATCTGACGTGGACAAAGTATTACCTACATCTCCCGGTTACCAGTCATTGGGGTAATCTGAATGAACATGTTTCTGATTTTGAGTAACCTACATGTCAAACACGTATAGTCTAGTAACCCATTTGCACAAAAAAATAGTTGGGTAACTTAGGTGCACAAAAACGCAAAGTTGGGTAACCTATTTGATATAAAACCCAATTTCTAAACATTTGAATTTTCACAAAGAAAAATGAATAAGATACCCATAAGCATCTAATCTTTGAGAGATTTAAATCAACACAATGAAGATATACATAAAGTGCGCACCATGTATTAAGCTCATTCTATCAAAGGTCTAAATGCAGTTGATATGATATTCATTTTTGAGTTTTCAATATAAAATGATAACAACAAACTGAAACGATTTACATTACTAGTTAAAAGCTCATTTTTTATGTTGTTAATTTAATTAATTTGGATGATAATTACTAAAGTACTCATATATTATGATTAAAATATTTTGCTAAATCCGTCTTGCAGAAAAATATGATCCAATTATCATGATTATATAAATGGTTAATTTTCACGTACGTATTTGATTGATTTTGACCCGATTTAAGACATACAATGATTTTCATGAGAAAATACATGAGTAGTCTAGGATTTATATTTTTTCTGTAACTCGTACTATTGGATGTATTTTATTTTGTATGAAACTGTAATAGAGTTGGAGAAGACAAAACACAAAGAAATCCTGGAAGAACCTGGACTGCCAGACATGGCCAGAATGGGTTGCAAGGATGCAGCCAGCAGGTGGACCGTCGAGCAGCACACGACTGCGTGCCGAGCGGTCCAACCCTCTGTTGGGCCGCCACTCGGGGTGGTCTTCGAGGATTTTTGGTTCGGCCTGGTATTTTTTATCGTTTCTCACGTCCTCGGGTGAGCTAGGATTTTAATTTGGATATGTAATTAATTTTGCATAAAAGAAAGTTCTAAATGTAACACCCGCAAAAACATTTGAGAGTATTACAACACTGTAAAACCTTCTTGGGAGGATCTACCATGATAGATACAGTACAACACAATACAAAAGTGACCTACAAGGGCACACAATATAAAAACAATACTCAAAATACAACGGACAAACGAAAACACATATGTACCCTCAATACAAATTGTTCAAAGTACAACGACATACCCTTGCAAAAGTGAATATATGACATAAAAGAAAATACAACTCAAGTCGCAAAGACAAAAACTACTACTCTCATGTCTCTGCCCATTTTGTGGCTGTTCATTCGAACTGCAAGTACCTGGCATTCATGAAAAGCACCCATCCCCCAATTGGGGTTTAGCGCTGGGGAGATATAGCATTAGTAAAAATATTCTAAGTTATAAAAACTTCATTCTAAATATGAACAATCAATCCACATGACTATAATATGGAATAAATCTGTTGGTCCCCAAGAATGATGAAGACTATCCTCACTGTACCAACACGAGTCTTTTCTAGCGCGTTTTGTCCTTACTCACGCGCACCTGGGAAACTTCCTAGAGGGTCACCCATCCCATAACTACTTCAGGTCAAGCACGCTTAACTTTGGAGTTTCTATGAGATGGATACCAGAAAAGAAGATGCATCTTGTTCGTATGAGTAGTTCAAATCAATTCATTTAACCAGTTTCTAGTGCAGATCTCACAGGTCGAATCGCAAGCCGCTCCTCGCGCATTTTTAAGCCCATGCAGGCAGGATGCTGGATTGAAGCCCAACAAAATCAATCCTTGAAATAATCTTTCAAAAATCCGAAATGTAAATCTCAAAAAGATTCAAAAATTGGTAGAAGATATTCCATTGCATGAGCTCTAGGTTGAGTCATTTCTAATAAATGGAATGACTACAAAATATTATGATACTAGGTTGTGATGCATGAAAAGTCTCCACATGACTTTGCTTGACCTTGAGTTGCGTGAACTGGATCCTGCCTGGAATTGTGGAAAGTGAAAAATCCTTGGACAAATACTTGGGAACACTTCGATCTCTGGAATTGGTATATCCTCCCACAACATGATGCACACCAACCATGTATAATAGGATAATCACAATTAATGTATAAGATAATCACAACTGGTGTATCACGTAATTACATTGCAAAACGACACATGGTGTTTCACCACTGATGTATTACATAATCACGTTGAAAAATACAACATAATCACAATTAATATACCATGTATGGCACGCCATGTTGTACAATATAATTTCTCCGATCTCGATGATGAACCACAAACTTATGTATCGATTTTTTGGAGGTGTTGAAATTTCTACTCATTATTGTTGTATACGCATTTGTATAAACATACATTTCCATTGATGCTAATATATGCAAGGGAGATCAGAAGAGGTTGACAATATTTCACAAGGACAGCACTAATTCATAGTACTTACTTTTGAAATAGAGCAACACCTTCTTCCCCCCCACATCCTAATACATTATTGTGATATTGTTTTTTTTAGACTTTATTGACTTATTAGACAGATAAGGGAGGTCCTCAATAAATATATGGGGAAGAAAACTCCAAGTTCCCCAACTAATTAATGGGCCAAAACAGGTGTTTAAATATATACCTGCATTTAACATCACAGATTCATAGACAGTAGTACGTAATGGAGGTATTTAATTATTACATCAGCTTTTTTCAGATTTGGAATTTCAAATTCAAATCCCATGGATAGCAGCAGCAGCAGCAGCAAATGTCGTAGACTTGAGTTTGTGAGCAGACATGAGTATAAGCACAATCAGGCAAATGACAGCAACAAAAGACGATACGATGGACGCCATAATCTTGTCGCAGAATTTGGCCACACGGTCACAAATCGGCAACCAACCCGTCTGACTCTGTCCAAATCGCCCCACGTACCCTATGGCCGTTGCAGCCGAGCATCCCGACAACACCAGGAGCAAACTCACCTGCTAGTGCAATAATAATTACCATATATACAGTTACACCGCGCGGTATTATTATTTATAGTAGTAATTAATTATTAGCATTTACATATATTATTTATTTTGACCATTTCATAAAAATAATAATATATATATATATATATATATATATATATATATATATATATATACCACATCGACTTCGAATTCTGGAGTTTTATTCAGACATGGACTCATCGAGTGAGATACTACTACTAGCTAGCTAGTGGTGATAATCTTCTTCTTTGGAGCGAGTGGTCATATCATATTTATTACTACTATATATAAGTAAATAAATTAATTGGATCGAGTAATAATATTACCATATCATGCAAGAGCAAATAAAAGTAATTTTCTGGATTTGATTTTGGATGATTCAGTGAAATAACAAGAATCACTGACAGCACAGATAACCCGCATACTGCACAATCCGCAACCACATTGAACCTGCCAATAAATAAAATACTACATTTTATTTTTTTATTTTTAATCAGTGTTCTATTTTTTTACAAATTGATATTATTAATTGGAAAAATAAGTAGTAACGATTATTATTATTATTAATTATATTTACCTGAAAGAAGATGAGTAACTGTAACGGGCTTCCATAGCAATCCCGAAAAAGCTCACAGTTTGCTGACTGGTGAGCATGATAACTGCACCCGCTACTGTAAATGCAATTACCAGGATTCTGAGGGTCAGTTGTGCAAAATAGAAAAACCTCTTGGAATTTTGGCTGCCAATTCTCACAGTAAAAGAGGTTCCCTGCAGTTTGAGCATTTCAGCTGGATCCATTGATTTGAAATAAAGAAGCAGAAGAAGATGATGATTATTTATACTACTAGCTATGAGGAGGACTTCACATATTGAGGAGGAGAGATATTGAGAGCATTTTGATATGCACGCCGAGGTAAGGTTGTACCAAAATCCCGATTTGAATTAAAAAAGGTGTTCTCTTTGCCTCATTTATGGTAGTAACTAGTAACTACCACGTAATTGCAACGTCGTCTTTGTTATACTTGTACCTTACTTACATTTTTTTTGTTTTAATTGAACATTTGATAATGATATTGTTGTTGATGAATAACACGGTAAAATCTCTGTAAAAGCATACTTTATTAGGAAATAATTTTCTTTTTTTTTTTTGAATAAAAACTCATGGTCTCAACTTGGGACCAGATATAGATAGAACCAAAATCTATAATTGTCATAATTACTACTTTTTTTCAAGGAAATACACTTTCATTTAAAAATAAGTACAGTAATATTTAATACATATTAGTAAAGCATGTCGTGCGTTGCATGGACTGTAATTTAAGTTATAAAAATAAACACAAATATTATAATTTGAGTGCCTTTAATAAAAAAATACACATGCAGGTGGAAATATTACTCTCCTTGTCATATATCAAGATCTTGAGTCTCTTAGAGTGGGTAGCCCTTGTCATATATCGATTTTTATAATTGTCGGCTAAACTTTAGCCGACGACTTTATTTCGCCGGCTAAACCATTCTTCTTTAGGTGCTCCCAGACCTCATCAAATGGAAAACGATACATATCACTGCGACATCTACATTTATTACACGGACAGTAGTGCAACATATTACCACTTTCGTATTCTTTTACAAATCTCATAAACTGCTTCATCTCATCCACTACCCTTGGATCCCATTTTAACCCAATCCAACTCTTGTCCATCTTGAAAATGTTAAATTTTCCAATATTAATCCAACTAACTAATATTGTTCAAATTATAAATAGAATCACAACAAACAATCAATATGACGTCTACAATGAATATTATAATTGAATCTCAAGACACCTAAAAAGTTCCTTATATCCTTAAATTCATTAAGACACTTTTTATTAATCTATTCGATACACCTCAATGTATATGAATCATAATGATTATCATCACAAAAATTAAGGGTTATACAAAAAAGCTTTCGAATATACAACATAAATAATACAAAGTTTCGAAATCACAAAAAAAATACAATAAAATACCTTAATTAATCGAATTGGTGATTATAGCAATGAGTAGAAACCTTCGTCACTCCAGCTAGCACAACTCAAAGTAGCAACACAAACTCAAAAAATATACAAAATCAAGGTTTTTCCGCCGAAAAATAACTAAGAACGATATATAATTTCAAATTGAAGGTTTAGCCGATGACTTGATCTGGGTCGTCAGCTAAAGTGTTAAACTTTAGCCGACGACTACATTGTAGTTTAGCCGACGACGTTGACAAAAGTCGTCGGCTAAAACGTTTTAGCCGACGACAGTGTGGATCGTCGGCTAAATTCCAAAGTTTAGCCGACGACACTTAAAAGTCGTCGGCCGTTTTTTAAGTGTCGTCGGCTAAAGTTTTTTTTTGGTAGTGATAACAAATACCATTGTCACTCTGCCGAATGTGCTATCGATCAACACTGACAGTATTAAAAAATACCAGTTGGTAGTTAAAGTGAAAAATATTTGTTTTGAATTCGATCCATTTTTCTTTTTTTTTTTTTTTTGGTTTTTTAGTTTTATTTTAATTTTCCTGCCAATATTTTGATAAAATTTATTATTTAGTAATTTAGACAATCAACGACTTTTTTAGAATTACCAACTGTTATTTTAATATACTAGTTCGAATTATTCAACAAATCACCATAAGATAATTCAATAAATTACTAGAAAAAAATACACAAGATAATTCAAAAAACCATGCGGAAATTTTAATAACAGCATGGTTGTGTGGTTATTCAATCACATCAAAAAACAACATCATTGTACAACCATAACCACCTCGTCGTGCAACCACAATCCCATTGTCAGTCAACGCCTGATATTTTGAATTACCAATGGATTATTTAAATTACCAAATGGTATTTTGTATTATTAATGAGTACTTTGAATTTTTCTATATTAACAACAATTATCGGCAAATATAGAGAAAAATAGCAAAAAAACATAGGATTAAAAACACAAGATCTGAAGAATGCCAAATAAAATACAAAATACATAAACATATCTACAAGCCAAGAAAAATAGATCTACATACCTCTCAACCCAAGCTTACGATTTATAACAAAAAATTGTATCTACAACCCAACCAAATATGAGATCTACAACTCAAACCTAAAAAAGAACATCAGTGCTACCAACCTAAAAAATAGATCTGACAAGCTGGTGGAGCTTGTTCTCGAGTGGAATACCTAGATTTTTTAGTGAATCTTTCTGTCTGAGGGTTTTGGGAAAGAAGTTCTGGGTTTTGGGGGTTTCTGGGTGCTAATTCTTTGTGATTCTTTGAAACCGCCTCGGATTTTGGTTCTAATCGGACTGCTGGAGGCCAGTGTTTGGAGCCCTGAACGTGGGTACACGAGAGTGGAGGACTGAGCCGACACTTTGTCCGAAAAATCACCACCTTCACGTTTCGATTTTTCAGATCTCGAGTGATCTGTTCGGTTTGATTTCTTCGACCTTAATTTTCTGTTTTTGTGTTCGTATTTTTAAGGTTAATTCGTGTTTCCTCTGTGTAATTCATTGTTATTAAGTTTGTTGTGTAATCCTTAATCCCCGTAACTATAAGAACGTTATTTGTAATTCGTTTAATGCTTTGTTGTGTAATTTTATGTATTCCGGATAGATACCCTACAGTGGTATCAGAGACTCTAAAAGGGGTTTCTATTTGGAAGGGCGTATGGATTGTGGCCGAGGAATCCGCTCATGTATCGCATTTCATACTCTGTCTCTTTTACTTTCGGTATTGTGGTGTGCTGTCCGTTATTCTTGCTTCCGTCTATTTAATTGATCTTGTCTGGGTGACTGTGATTGCTTCGATTTACTATCTTTGTGTTAAGACTGTTGTAGTCGCTATCTCCGAGCATATCAAACCCCCTTGCCTGGACCGCAAGTGTTCCTCGGATCTTGTGGGGGCTCCAGGATACGATTCCAGCCCATATTGTTTTAAAATCTGGTGTGATTTTAATCTTTGTGATATCTACGTGATATCGGGATTCGATCCCAACTCGCTTTACTTTAAAATATGTTGTGATTTTAGTCTGTGTGATATCTGCGTGATACTTAACCGTTATCTCAGTTTCTACATTATTAACAGTACACTGTGTTGCTATTTTAAATCTTGTGTGTTTTTTACAAATATTAAAATGGGCTCTCTTACTTCATTTACAATGGCACCTTTCGACGGCAAAGGAGATTTTAGAATTTGGCAATAGAAAATGGAATCGATACTTGTCCATCAAAAATGTTTTAAAGCCATTGAAGGTACTTTTCAGTCCGATGTGTCTTTTGAGAAACGTGAGGAATTGATTGAGTTTGCTCATTCATCTATAATCTTGAACTTGTCTAATTCTATAATTAGACGAATAGGCAAAACTGATAATGCTAAACAGCTTTGGGATAAACTTGAGGAAACGTTTACTGAAACATCTTTGCCGAATAAATTATTCCTTCTCGGAAAGTTGTTTCGTTATAAGCTGGATTTGAATAAAGATATTGAGGTAATCTTGATGCCTTTACAAAGTTAGTACAAGATATAAAACAAACGGGTGATAAAAACATTGATGATTATTCCCCTATTGTGCTCTTGAATGCTATCCCTGATGCTTATAATGATGTGAAATCTGCTATCAAATATGGGAGGGATTCTGTTACTTTAGACACTGTTATAAGTGGCTTAAAGAGTAAGGAATTAGACTCGAAAATTAATAAGGTTTCTAAACCGGTGTCTGATGTCAATTTTGTAAGGTCTAAGCAACACCTTAAAAAGAAACCGTTTATCAAAATTGATTCTGAGAAGTCTAATAAGAAAAAGGGGCAATGGAAGGATAAATCTAAGATCCGGCCTAAGAATCGCAAATGCTATAACTGTGGTGAATCTGGTCATTATATACAAGAATGCACCAAGCCCAAAAAGAATTTACAAAATGATCAGGCTAATTTGACTGTGGGTGATGTCTTTATGGTTATTGATGATTTGCGTCTCTCTGTGAATTCTGTGCTATCTGGTTTATGTGAAAACGAATGGTTGCTGGACTCTGGATGCACTCATCATATGACACCTTATAAACAGCATTTTACGAGTTATACTAATCTTGTTGATCGGTATGTTTATATGCCTGATAAGGTGAAACAGGTTGTGGCCGGAGTAGGAAATGTGTGTTTGAAATTTGCTGATGGTACTCAGTTCACTCTAAAAAATGTCAGACATATTCCTGATTTATCTCATAATCTGATATCTTGTACTACTTTGGAAGATGAGGGCCTTAAGGGTTGTTGGGGGAATGGTTGCATGAAAATTTGCAGAAGTTCCTTAATATTGTTTAAAGGAATTCGGAAATTTAATTTATACATTTGCCAAACTGAAACTACTGCATGTTCTAATCTGGTTTGTACGGATAAAACTGAATTGTGGCATAATAGGTTAGGACATATGAGCATGAAGGGATTAGATATCTTGCATAAACAAAAGTGTTTTTGGAAAGGATAAAATCTCTAAGATGTCTTTCTGTGACTCATGCATGTATGGCAAACAATATAAAACTCAATTTCCAAAACCTCCCGATTCCCCTGATCCTATTTTTGAGAAATCTGGTAAGAGTTCCAATGTGCTTGATTATGTTCATGCTGATGTTTGGGGTCCTGCGAGTGTTCCGAATCATGGTAGGAACCGTTACTTCTTGTCTATTATTGATGATTACTCGAGGAAAGTTTTCGTATTCTTACTCAAACTGGAATCTGATGTGTTTGAAAAGTTTCAAACTTGGAAAACTTTGGTGGAAAATCAAACCGGAAAATGGATAAAAAAGATAAGGACCGATAACGGTCTTGAATTCTGCAATACTCAGTTTGATACTATGTGTTCTGAAAATGGCATCCTTAGGCATAAGACAGTCTCTTATACCCCTCAACAGAACGGGGTGGCTGAGCGAATGAACCGAACCCTCCTTGAAAAAGTTAGGGCCATGCTCGCCACTTTTGGGTTGTCCAAAAGTTTTTGGGGTGAGGCTCTTTTAACTGTTGTCTATCTTATTAATAGATCACCTTCTGTACCATTGAATGGTAATTATCCCGAGTCTGTGTGGTCGGGTCATGCTATTGATTTTTCAAATATTCGTGTGTTTGGTTGTGCTGCTTATGTGCATCAAAATATTGATAAACTTGAACCTAGGTCCTTGAGATGTGTTTTTCTTGTCTATCCTGATGGTATTAAGGGTTATCGTTTATGGGTCAGATCTGAACCCGGATTGAAGGTGATTACTAGTAGGGATGTGGTCTTTAATGAAACTGAATTTCCTTGTCTTGATAATTCTTTACCTGCTCATGTGTTTGCTGCTGATAATTCTCCCCACCCTGTTCAGATTAGGGTGGAGCATCTTAGTGATAATGAGTTACCTGTTGAATCTGATAATATGGAAAATCCTGAAACTTCTAATGCTCAATCTGATAATCACTCTGAAAATGGAGATGAATCTGAATCTGTTCCTGATTTGTCTGATTATCAATTAACTAGGGATAGGCTTAGAAGGAATGTTAGAAGACCAATACATTTAGATGATTTCCATATGGCTTCTCTTGCTTCCAATGTGTTTGATATGCTTGATGGGAATGAACCTAAAACTTACAATTACGCTTTGTTATCTGATAAATCAAATGAATGGTTAAGTACAATGAATGAAGAAATGACATCCTTGCATGCGAATGATACTTGGAAACTTGTTCAAAAACCTAAAAATTGTTCTTTGATTGATTGTAAGTGGTTGTTTAAAGTTAAAAAGGATGAGGAGAACGTCAGATTCAAAGCGAGGTTAGTAGCTAAAGGTTTTACTCAACGAGAAGGTATTGACTATACTGAGATTTTTGCACCTGTAGTTAAATTCACCACTGTTCGCATCATGCTTGCATTAGTTGCGCATCATAATTGGGAGATGAAATAATTAGATGTTAAAACGGCCTTTTTGCATGGTGAATTGAAAGAAACTATCTACATGAAACAACCGGAAGGTTTTATAGATAGTAACCATCCTGATCATGTGTGCTTGCTCAATAAAACCTTATATGGCTTAAAGCTATCCCCTAGAGAGTGGAACAAGAAATTCAATGATTGTATGTTGTCCTTGAAATTCCATCGTAGTGCATATGATCCATGCCTTTATTTCAAGAATGACTGTGCTGTTCCTATGTTCTTACTTATTTATGTAGATGATATGCTCTTGATCAGTTCGTGCATTAAATCTATTGATCATGTTCAAAGTCTCTTAGGTGAACAATTTGACATGAAGTATTTGGGGGATGCTAAAAGGATATTGGGCATGAATATCATTCGGGACAGATCTAAAGGCACTTTATTTCTGAATCAGTCCTCTTACATTGATAAAATCCTTGAAAATTTTTCAATGAGTGATGCTAAAATTGCTAGTGTGCCATTGGCTTCTCATTTCTTATTATCCAAAACTCAATCGCCTAAAACTGAATCTGAAATTCGTGAAATGAGATCTGCATCGTAATCTTATTGGATCATCATGTACTTTATGGTTAGTACTAGGCCAGATATTGCTTATGCTGTGAGTTGTTTAAATGGGTATATGGCTAATCCAGGTAAACCTCATTGGGAGGCCCTTAAGTGGTTACTTCGGTACTTGAAAAATTCTGTTTCTGATGGTCTTATTTTCTCTAAATCTGATGATGGGGTTAACCTAAAAGGTTACGTTGACTCCAATTATGCCAATGACAGGGATGAATGTAAGTCCACAACTTCTTATGTGTTTACCTTGTGTGGCTCGTGCATTTCATGGAAATCTCAACTTCAGCATATAGTTACATTGTCTACTACTGAAGCTGAATATATTGCCACCACTGAAGCCTTTAAAGATGCTATTTGGTTGAAAGGTTTACTTACTGAGATTGGTGTTCTACGTGATAATGTTGTGGTCTTTTCTGACAGTCAGTCTAGCATCCATTTGTGTAGAAATCCTGTCATGATCGTACAAAGCATATTGACGTCAGGCGACTCTTCATCAGTGATATCGTGGAGAAGGGCATAATTGATTTGAAGAAAATCCCGTCCCATTCTAATCCTGTAGATATGGGCACGAAGTGCCTACCGGTCGAGAAAATCAGATCTTGCAAGTCGATACTGAATATCGACTCCCTTAACTGAAGACACTCCAGTCTTCCAGTTTGCTATCTTTGTGATAGCTTTTCTAGTTTTCTTCGTGATTCCTAGTTATCTTTCTTAGTGATTGTTTTATACTTGTACTAACTTTGTGTGTTGTGCAGGTGGTGTGGCGTTTGACGATGATGACCTCCCTCTCAAAATAGTGTACCCCGATGACTCATTTGGTCCTGGTGGAGAAATGTTGGTTAAGGCCCATATGAAAGTCTTTATGACTGGGCCCAAAACAAACATTTGGGCAGCCCAGTCCTTATGCCAAAAGCCCAGGCCCGATTTCATTAAAACCCCTGGATCAATCTGGACCGTCCCTTTTTAGAGGCTATATCACAACCATCCGTTTGTGATATAAACACTCTTACCCCCAAACCCTATTCATTTTTTCTTTCCCTGTCGGCGCCGCTCTCTTCTCTCCCGTTTCTCTCGTTTCTGTTTCTCACCCCTCTGATATTTTCCGATCGGTTTCCGAAATGTATGCAACCCTTATCAATCCAATGATAAGAACGGTTGCTACATCCTTGAGCTACCGAGGCTTGGGTTGCGACTTTCACCCCTATATATATTGGGATCCTTTCTGAGGGTTATACACACGAAATTCAGGAGAGTTCTTGAGGCAAAATTATCTTTGTGATATCCCAAGTGAAATACCTTGATTTCTGAGTGAATCTTTCTGTCCGAGGGTTTTGGGAAAGAAGTTATGGGTTTTGGGGGTTTCTGGGTGCTGATTATTTGTGATTCTTTGAAACCGCCTGGGATTTTGGTTCTAATCGGACTGCTGGAGGCCGGTGTTTGGATCCCTAGACGTGGGTACACGAAAGTGGAGGACTGAGCCGACACTTTGTCCGAAAAATCACCACCTTCACATTTTGATTTTTCAGATCTTGAGTGATCTGTTCGGTTTGATTTCTTCGACCTTAATTTTCTGTTTGTGTGTTCGTATTTTTAAGGTTAATTCGTGTTTTCTCTGTGTAACTCGTTGTTATTAAGTTTGTTGTGTAATACTTAATCCCCGTAACCATAGAAACTTTATTTATAATTCGTTTACTGCTTTGTTGTGTAATTTTATGTATCCCGGATAGATACCCTATAACCTCTTTTATAAATAACTCCCTATCTTTTTTTCTTGAAAATTGACTTTCATTAGAAACACCAAAACGAGCTATCTATGTAACACCCTAATTTTATTTAATATTTATATCTTGAAAACATGTATAAATTTTATTTTTTTACAACTTTTATTATCTTAATTTAAAATTTTACTTTAAATAAATCAACAATATGCGGAAGCTATATAATATATATATATATTTTTAAATTTCAAAGTAAACTTTAGTGATTAAATAAATGTAAGGAATTAACGAAGACTCCAATTTAAAATGCAAGCAAAATATTAAGTACAGAATTTATACTACATCTAATTACGTAAAATTATACCAAACATTAATCATTTAATAAAAATAAGGCAATTGTTAACGTTCGCAAAGCAATCAAATTACAATTTGAAATATTCTTCGTAAATTAAAATATAATTAATAATATTAAGAGTTCGATAATTATATTGATACCATCTTCCACCAGTACCACACCCGCTTTATTAACCTGAAAACATTTTAAAAATTCGGGGTAAGCTTGAGCTTAGTGAGGCTATACATGTCACATATGAATATATCACGAAAAATTGAACACATAAATATTTCTGTTCTGTTTTTACGTGTATTTCTACACGGAGTACTCGGAGCCCGTAGACGATCTGAGCCCGAAGGCTAACTGAGCCCGAAGGCTAAATATTCTGTGTACTGAAAGTACAATTTTTCTGTTCTGTCTGTATGACATGATAAATCACATCATAATAATATATGCCAAATAACATGTAATATACATATGAGACATGTAATTTTGTAGAAAATAAGTGAAAATAAAACCCCACCTCAATTGATGTAGCGTGACTAAGTGTGGATGCTCGACTTGCGAAATCCTAGTCCTCGAAATTTCCGATGTCTACAAAATAAAATATTCTAATTAATACCTTAATTTAGAAACTTAAGAAATAGAAAAAATTTAAAATAATAAATAATAAAATAATATTTGAGTCAAAAGGAAATTGGACTAAAATAAAATGGGTGAGAGTAGTAGGCTCATATGAAAAATTGGGTCGAGTTATGGCCCAAAAAAAATAAACCCTAAACAAATCCTAATAAGAAAGCCGTCTCCCCCTCTCCGCTTTATTTCTTTTTTTTTTCTCTCTCTCTCCTCCCGTTCTTCTCCATGTTTTTCTTCTGTTTTTTTTTTCTGTTTTTTTTTTTTTTCAAAAACTCACGCATACACATTTACACACATACAGATGCGCACAACCACATCCACCGAAGGACTGCGCGATCGGACTCGAGGTGGACCAAAAAATTTCGGTCCTGCACCTCTGGCGGCGGTGGTGGCGGGATTTTTTTTTTTTTCTGGGCTGGAGATGGGTTGTTGGCCGCGATTTGGCGATGCGTACGCTGCGGCGATAAATGAATCGCCATTGCCGTTTATCTTTTTTTTTATATGCTACAAAGAAAAATAGCAAAGATGAAAAAATATTACAGAAAGGAAAAAAATTCGGGACTTTTGATCTTTTCTTACCTTTCTGCTGGAGATGTTTTGAAATGAAAAATTCTGAAGTTGATTATATATTGTTTAGGAGAAGAATTAGAAAAGACACAATTTAATTGTCTTAATTTGGTTAATATGAATGCTGTGAATTCATAACAGAAGAGAAAATAAATGGTGAGATGCTTCCGTTTCATAAGAGAGAAGAGGTGAAAGGACAAATAGTTGGGCTGGACCAAATGAATGATAATTTGGTTGAAATTTAATAGAGTAGTTAATATATAATTGGGTTGGACTAATAAATGGGTTCTCAATTAAAATTAAATCTGTAAATAATTTAACAACAAAAATAATAATAATAATAAAAATAATAAAATTTATGGATATTACATTCTACCCTCGTTGAAAAATTTTCGTCCTCGAAAATTATTATCATACCTTGATTATAGAAATCAGGATAACGAGCTCGAAACTCTTCCTCGCGCTCCCAAGTAGCTTCGTCTTTACCATGACGATTCCACTGCACTTTAATCAATGTGATACCTTTGTTTCTCAATTTGTGAACTTTTTTCTCGAGTATTGCACACGGTAACTCCTCATATGTTAAATCTTTATTAACGTTCAAATTCGCGTAGCTGATTATATGGCTCGGATCATGCGCATATTTTCTGAGCATAGAGACATGGAATACATTGTGTACTGAAGTAAATTCGGGTGGTAAAGCGAGACGGTATGCTAAATCTCCAATTCGTTCAAGAATTTCAAATGGTCCGACAAATCTCGGTCGAAGTTTTCCCTTTTTACCAAACCGAAAAATTCCTTTTATTGGGGCCACCTTTAAAAATACTTTATCTCCCACATCGAAATGTAACTCCTTTCTACGCTTATCAGCATATGACTTCTGTCGGTCCTGAGCAATTTTAATTCTCTCTCGGATCATCTTAATTTTTCTGACTGTTTCCTCAACTAACTCAGGTCCCAATACTTTTCTTTCTCCAACTTCATCCCAATACAATGGAGATCTGCATTTTCTTCCATATAGAGCTTCGTATGGTGCCATCCCAATTGTGGCTTGATAACTATTATTGTAGGCAAATTCTACCAAAGGTAGCAGTGATTCCCAATCACCATTTGCATCCAGTATGCATGCTCTCAGCATATCTTCAAGGATATGATTTGTTCGCTCCGTTTGACCATCTGTTTGAGAATGGTAAGCAGTGCTGAAATTTAACTTTGTTCCCATAGCTTCATGCAAACTTCTCTAAAATCTTGAAGTAAAACGAGGGTCTCTATCTGACACTATTGATGTCGGAATTCCATGTAATCTCACTATCTCCTTGATATACATTTGTGCGAACTGATTCATCTTAAACGTCATCTTGACTGGCAGAAAATGAGCAGATTTTGTCATTCTGTCGACAATCACCCAAACCGCAGTATTTCCTTTAACAGTTGTGGATAAACCGACTACGAAATCCATGGCTATATGTTCCCACTTCCATTCTGGAATTTCAAGTGGTTTGAGTAATCCTGATGGTCGTTGATGTTCGGCCTTGACTTGTTGACAAGTCAAACAACTCTCCACAAATTTCCCTATATCATTCTTCATTCCTTTCCACCAAAATATTTTCTTGAGATCTTGGTACATTTTCGTACTGCCTGGGTGGGCAGTATATGGCGTACTGTGAGCTTCGATTAAAATTTCCTTTATCATACTCTCATCTCTGGGCACACAAATTCTCCCTTCGTACATCAAGGTACCATCACTTGCTATTCCAAAACCCTTATTGTCTGCAGATATGGCCAACTCTTTCATTCTACTTAATATCTCATCCTGGGATTGAGCTCTCTTAATTCTTTCCCGTAAGGTTGGTTGAACCACTAGAGCTGATAAAATTGATGTTGTTCCCTTTGGTCTAACAACTTCAATATTCAATCTCGAAAAATCTTGGATGAGTTGCTTTTGAGTAGTGATCATATTGCACAATTCTTTTCTCGTCTTGCGACTTAAGGCATCTGCAACTACGTTGGCCTTGCCTGGATGATACTGGATCATGCAATCATAATATTTCACCAACTCAAGCCACCTTCTTTGCCTCATGTTTAGCTCATTCTGAGTAAACAAATACTTCAAACTTTTATGATCGGTAAAAATTTCACACTTTCCTCCGTACAAGTAATGCCTCCAAATCTTTAGCGCATGAACTACAACGGCTAATTCTAGATCATGAGTAGGGTAGTTTAACTCATGTTGTTTAAGCTGTCTGGAGGCGTATGCAACCACCTTGCCATGCTGCATCAGAACACATCCAAGACCTTGCTTCGACGCATCACTGTATATTACAAAGTCCTTGGTAGGGTCTGGAATCGTTAACACAGGTGCTGTCGTCAACCTTTTCTTTAATTCTTGGAAACTCGATTCACACTTATCATTCCATAAGAATTTTTCCCCTTTTCGAGTCAACTTCGTCATAGGTGCTGCTATCTTTGAGAAGCCCTCGATAAATCTCCGATAAAAAAAAATACATGTGAAATATAATCCACTATTATTTGTATAATTATTTTAAATGGAAATAAAGTACAATGTTGTACTCGTAAATAAGATTATTAAAATACCGGGATGCCCAATCTACGACTATTAATACTAAATAGTCGTATTTTATTTTCCAATATAGATTATAACTTAGTTTAAATTCATGCCGAAGATGCCGAAGCCACACTGGCATATTCGCTTGGATCTTCTTCTTCCTCTTCATCACTGTCGGAAACATCATCCAGACCACAGCGTTCTCGGAGCCACATTCGATGTAGCTCGGCCGAGAACTCCACAAAGTCGATCACTGGCGTATCTGAGGTCGAGGTAAAGTCCACCAAATTTAAGAGTAGCGTCCTGGCTCGTAGGCTCCAAGCAGGGGGAAGAGTCTCCATAAGCTTCACAACGGCAAGGTAGTCGGAAACTCCATCCCGCCTAACACGTACGAACTTTCTCGCCATAGTGTTAATATGATCGCCTACGTCGTGATGGTTTGGCCTTTGGTATTCTCGAAAATTCTAAACTCTCGTACTTCTCAACACCAATGAACATGGAGTTGATTTCCTAGCTGTTAATCTCGTGCGAGCTGACACGCTTTTAGTGTAACTATCGCAAGTGCACGATATCGTATCAAGTAGTAAAGTGGACTTTTTGAGTCCGGTTTATCGATCCCACAAGGAAGTTTTGTTATAATTTGAATTATACACTATTAGTCTATTTTTATAGATACTTAAGATGAGTGAAACACACAATTAAAAAGTTTGGTTTAATAATTGCAAAGAAATTGCAACAATAGTTCTAATATTATAAGGAAATAAAAAGATAGTAATAATAATAGATTGATTATCGATAAAATGAAATAGTTGGGATTACAAACTTAGTTCGTCATTAGTTATAAAAGATGTATTGGAGATCATAAGATGAATTTACTTATTATGTTGTGTAGATTCGATTTTCCTTATAAAGACGGTTTCTCTTTCGAACTATAAAACGTCCCTTACATATTGAATCAATCCACTATATTTCTATGTTGATTGGCTTCAATACATAGCATTAGGATTTATGAAAATAACTCAAAGAATCATCTAAGGACTAGGGGTATATTTCTATCCCCTAGAACAACTTAGAGTGAAGATCATTTGATCTAATCAAACATATTTTCTTTCGAAACATATGAAGACCATTAATATCGTCATTTATTGGCCAAATAAATAAAGATTGTTCAAACAATGAAAATCACACACAATAATAAGTAATTCATAATATATCTTTATACAAACATAAATAACATGACTAACCTTGTTTATAATCCCAACTAAAGATTACTTAGCCCATGAAGGGTTTATTACACATATTACAAGCTTTGGTGGTCATTCTTAGTTGAATCAAGAGAAAGAATTGATCCTATCTCCCTTAGTAGATAAAGGAGATAGAAGCAATAAACTCTCTGAACAACATATACTATACCACACTTACAAAGATCACTCAAGAACACAAGTGTGTTCTTCACACAAAAAGAAAAGTTTACAAGAAAATGGAAAATTATAAGATGAATTGTGAATGATGAAGGATCTAAGGGGTCTATTTATACACCTAAAGTCATCTAATAGCTCCAAAACTCCAGCATTATTACATTAGATCGGATCAATGCCAGCCATCCCCTCAATAATACACAAAAAGTATAAAAAATTAGACAAATCATAGTAATCTGTCAAGAGTTACGGCCGTAACATTCAGGAGTTACGGTCGTAACTAGGGTGACTTACGGCCGTAACTCCTGAATGTTACGGCCGTAACGTGGCTTCGTAAATTTGCTCATTTGAAGCTTCAATAGTTACGTTTTCGGCCCAGAATTTCTCAGACTTTGCGTTTTTGCCCCAGATCTTCTTCGGATGATAACTTTTGATATATAACTCTGATTTTGAATCCGGAAAGACTGCCGAATTCGTCTCGGAAAGCCCTACAACATGAATATATCAAAATTCAATAAAGAGAATATTTATTAAACATGTTGTTTCTTGAGTAATTTAGTTATTTAATCCGATCATCATCCGATAAAAATAAAATTATTAAAACTAATAAATTAAAAGCAAAAAATGAGTAGACTAGCTCAATTATGGGTGAATTTTATCGATACAAACCATGGATAAGTGTACAAAACTGACACTTATCACACCCCCAAACTTGAATTCTTGCTAGTCCCGAGCAAGACTCTTTATTATTCACACTCCAAAAATAAAAATAAAAATAAAAAAATAAGAAAATTAATACACACATAAATTAAAATATAAAAAGAGAAAAAGGAGATCAAAATGCCATTAATACACAACAACCAGCTTATACAGTAGATATAAATGAATCAAGATTCAAAATAAATCTACAAATGATTTTGAAGTTAAAACACGGTTTTAGTATTGTAATTCCAAAATATAAGGTTTTCCCCCCAAAAGGTTGATTATTTCTTTCCCACTCGTGATACACACGACTCCCTTTAATGGTTGCTTTCGATCACTCATTTATTTTTCGACTCAATATGAAGAAGAATTTCATTGGCGTCATCAAATATTGTGATTTTCACAAAATTGAGTGTATTGAAATTCAGCTGCTAATTAATTCAAATCTGCTCATAAACTACATCCCTTTTAGTGATAGCTTTCACACCGTTATTTGCTAACGTGTAGCTCTTTTCACTAACACAATTTCTATCTTATTATTTTTCTTTTCGTAAAAAGGTGATAGCTTTCACACCGTTATTTGCTAACGTGTAGCTCTTTTCACCAATTTTTCTGAGACGGCAGCTACGCACCAACAATGGTTAGTCCTTTATTTTTCGAAAAATTTAAGACTTAAAAAATTAGCATTTATTCTTTGCTCAACACTTCTCCTTTTCGTCATTTATTTTTTTAGGTGATAGCTTTCACACCGTTATTTGCTAACGTGTAGCTCTTTTCACCAATGACTCCTTTTTTTTAGGGAATAGAATTTTTGCAGAAAATCATTTTTTAGTTAAGCATGAAAAATCAAAAACTCCACAAATTAAGTAAATTTCAGTTTTATTTTTCATCAACCAATTGATTCTTCTTTTCTCAAGGTAACGAATGACTCGATTTTATAATTACAAGGCTTGGAAAGAGAGATTAAGGCTCAAAAATTTTTGGAATATACAATTTTTTATTTTACCGGTTAAAACGATTTTAGAAGTTTGTATATAGCTAATTTATTTGTGTTATGGCCAGATCTAGAAATCTCAAAAATCAAAATACTATAAATATATATATATATATATACTAAACCTAATCAATGCCAAATAATAAAAACACACCACACAATACACTAATCAAAACATACCACAATGAAAATCCAAATAAACATTATAGTTCAAAAATCACAAAATAAACACACAAGTACGAAAACAATACCCCCAAACTTATAAGTAAAACTGTCCCGAGTTTTAAAAAAAAAAATATAATAGCAAGCGAGAAAACAGAAAACTCCCTGAAATTTTAGCTTTGTAATCATCCAGGTGTGTCGTCAGGGATGTTTAGAAAACGGAAAAGCTTTTCAAAGCGCTTCTCCGTTTCTAATTGTCGCTCGAGTATTTCATTCTGATTTCTCATAATTTCAGCCTGGGATGTTTCTAATCCCTGAACTCTTTCAAGCAAATTTTCCTCAAAAGCCGTCAACTCATAACCGGCATCTTCCTCGGCCTCATATTCCTCCTCCTCGCTACTCTCCTCTTCCGGTTCCAAACGTGCCCGTTTGCTTCTCAATTGAGTACTTCGAAAAATACTACTCCGGCCGTTCAGTCGATCCCCATGTGTTAAAATATCACCCCCTGCCGAAATTTTGACTCTCGGCTCTGCAAATCTGGTGATAAGGCAGGGGTATGGCATCTTCTGCCTAGTCGGGACCATGCCGACATAGTGACAAATAGTAGTGTAAATATGAGTACCCAAATCCATTTTTACCCCTCGGCGGATAGCATATAAACCTCGCAGGTGGCCAATGGAAACCGTCGTCAGAGTCGAAGTCGGGTAAATACTCCCGGCTGCCCACATCCATAAATACCAAGCATCATCCATAAGGTCCGCCTGTTTGTATCGGGGTTTGATCATCCCAATACTGTCATGCAACTCGCTCACTAACGCCCAGCGTAAAACTCTATCATCCGGCACCTCTTCATTAGGTAAGATAGTAATGTCAACCGCGTTAGTACAATTAACCCCCAAAAACTTGTTAATGACATCCGGTGAAAAATTTATCGATTTCCCATTCACAGTAGTCTGATGATAAGTAGGTGACCCTACCTGCCCAATAGACTTGTTGAAAGAATTGTAAAAGTTCAGGGTCAATGTCGGGTTACCATTTGGGAGATCGGAAACGAACTTTTCCCAGCCGTTGTCTAAGAATTTTTGGATGAAAGGGGTAGTGATTGTGTCTCTATCCGCATGGCCGATGAAATCATCAAGATTGAACAATCTTTCCTTAATGCACTTTGTGTTTTGATTTCTTTGTGGCGGTCTTGACCTTGAGATGACGAACCGACCTTTTCTTTTCCTTTTGTTGATTTCTTCGGTGCCATCCCTGAAATTTAACAAAATCAACTTCTTTTCATCACACGACTATAATCATCAAGCAAAACCAATAAAAACATAAAAAATTCAAAGATTTTCGTTGTGGCATTTCGTCGGACACCTTGAGTTCATAGTTTTTTTAACAAGTTTTTCTTATTCAAACTCAAATCCATAAAGCCACCACAAATCAATGAATCAAATAACGATACAAATATCAACAATACTCACAAATGAACAAGATTTAATCAATGAATCATACGGAAATAAGAATCGAAAAACAAATATGAAGAGAAAAAACTACAAACTAAAACTCAAGAATATATAAATTGAAACAAGGATTGAAAGAGAACCTGATGATTATATGTTAATGTTGATATGTTAATGAATTGTATTGAGGAATTTGAGTTTTTTAGCAAGTAGGGATTGATAGGGGGAAAAAATCGCTCTCCCGGCCACTTGTGTCTCGTCTGGTGTGTGAAAGTGTTGTAAGGCCGTTTTTTTTAATACAGACTACTAGTTACGGCCGTAACATATCCAAGTTACGGCCGTAAGTTGCTTTCGTTTTTAAAACAGGTTTTTATGTTACGGCCGTATCTTTCCATACTTACGGCCGTATGATGGTTTCGTTTTTTTTTTTTGGAACCTGTTTTAAGATACGGCCGTAACATGCAGAAGTTACGGCCGTATGTAACGTTCGTTTTTTTTTTAGAAGCAGTTTTTAAAGATACGGCCGTAACGTACACTAGTTACGGCCGTAAAGTTCTTTGCGAAAAAAAAAATATATTGGAACAACATATGGCCGTATCTAAGAACTTACGGCCGTATTTATTTATATTATTATTATTTTTTTTATATATATATAGTTAAACAAAATTATAATTATTATATGTTTGAGAATAATGAAAGAAAGACTCCCTGGATTTTATGAACGATCTGATCCTTGCTCTTGTTGTTGAATCCTTCCGTGTTACCCCCAAACTTATTTGCGAAATAATAGAGATTGGGTTGCCTCCCAATAAGCGCTTTGTTTAACGTCCTTAGCTTGACTTTTCGTCAGATTAATTAGGTATTTCCAGCATTATGATTGACTTTCTTTGTCGAGAATTCTCCTCCCGGATATGGCTTTAATCATTGACCGTTTACTTTGAAACTCCTGTCGGTTGTATTATAAATTTCTACAGCTCCATGAGAAAACACCTCTTTGATCGTGTAAGGGCACATCCATCGTGATCGCAGCTTACCCGGAAACAGACGCAGTCGTGCATTAAAAAGCAGAACTTTGTCTCTGTTTTAAAATCTCTTCTTAGAATTCGTTGTCATGCCATCTTTTTGTTTTTCTTTGTAGATTTTGGCATTTTCATATGAATCGATTCGGATTTCATCCAACTCATTTAATCTATGACAACCTTTTCTTTCCACAATTGTTCGTCAAAGTTTAATTTTTTTATAGCCCAAAAGCTCGATGTTCAAGTTCTCTTTGGCGGTGTGAGCTTTTCCAAAAACTGACGAAATGGAGACATGCCTATCGGTGTCTTATAGGTTGTTCGTAGGCCCAGAGCGCATCATCCGGCTTTTCGACCAATCTTTCCGAGATGAGTCGATTTGTCATCTCAAGTATACGTTTGATTCACGATTGGAAACTTCGACTTGTCCACGGTTTGTGGGTGATAAGAGGTAGCGACACGGTGTTTTACTCCGAATTTGGTCAATAGAGCCTTAACGGTGATTGCGAAATGAGATCCGCCATCACCGATAATAACTCTCGGAGTTCAAGCGAGTGAATATATTTTTCTTTAGAAAATTTACCACGACCTTAGCTTCGTTTGTTGGTAATGCAAATGTGACCTCCACCCATTTAGATATGTAGTCTACACTACAAGTATGTATTCATTAGAGAACGATGATGGAAAGGGTCCCATGAAATCAATTCCCAAACGTCGAAGATTTCAACTTCAAGGATGAAATTCATTGGCATTTCATTTCTTTTGACATGTTTCCATGTCTTTGGCACCGGTCACACTTCGAGACAAGTGTATGTGCATCTTTGAACAGTGGGCCAATAGAATCCCTTCAAGAATTTTCTTCTGTTTTTGAACCCCAAAATGTCCTCCATAGTGAGAGGAATGACATCTTTCTAATACCTTCTCCATTTCTTCTTCCGGTATGCATCTCCGGATGATTTGATCAGGTCCTCGTCTGAACAACAGAGGATCTTCCCAGTAATAGTATTTCAACTCGGAGAAGAATTTTTTCTTTTGATGATGGGAAAAATTTGGGTGAATTATTCCACTAACAAGGAAATTAACGATATCAGCATACCATGGTGCATTTTGTTTTTCCTGGATATTAGAGATTTGGAACAGTTGTTCATCCGGAAATACTTCATTTATTTCCTTCTCTTGAGCATTGTTTTGGTCGAGTCTAGAGAGATGATCCGCCACTTGGTTTTCTGTTCCTTTTCTGTCTATGATTTCTATGTCGAATTCTTGCATAAGTAGAACCCTTCGGATTAGCCTTGATTTTGCATCTTGCTTTGTCATTAAATATTTCAAAGCTGAATGATCAGTGTAGACTATGACCTTTGATCCCAATAAGTAGGATCGAAATTTGTCAAAGGCATAAACCACTGCAAGCATCTCTTTTTCAGTTGTTGTGTAGTTCAGCTGAGCATCATTCATAGTCCTGCTAGCATAATGGATCACTTGCATCATTTTGTCCTTCTTCTGGCCCAGTACGGCCCCTACGGCATAATCACTTGCATCGCACATTAAAATGAAAGGAACAGTCCAATCTGGAGAAATGATGATTGGAGCTGATGTAAGCTTATCCTTCAAAGTTTCAAAGGCCACGTGGCATTCATTTGTGAAAAGGAATGGTGTATCTTTCTCAAGCAAAGAACAGAGCGGTTTTGCTATTTTTGAGAAATCTTTTATAAACCTTCGATAGAATCCTGCATGTCCGAGAAAACTCCTTACTCTTTTCACCGAAATTGGTGGAGGAAGTTTTGCAATTACTTGGATCTTTGCCTTATCGACTTCAATTCCATGTTGTGAGATTCTATGGCCAAGTACGATTCCTTCCTGGACCATGAAGTGACATTTCTCCCAATTGAGAACTAGATTTGTGTCTTCACATCTTTCCAAGACCATGCCTAAGTGAATTAGGCATTTATCAAATGAATCTCTAGAGATGTTAAACGGGCTCGGGCCCGTAGGGCTGGCCCATTTAACCCGCCAAAAAACCGGGTTAGGGCCGATATTTCCTAGCCCGTTTAAATCCGGGCTTTTTTGGCCCGGACCGTTTAGCCCAAAACCCGTTAGGGTTAGCCCGAAGCCCGCTAGGGCTAGCCCGAAGCCCGATATATATATATATATATATATATATTTATACATAAAAGTGTATTTTTTGTTATATTTATTATAGTATAGTTGTTACTATATATATATAAAATATATTGTTATATTTATTATTTTTTTACTATATATATAAAAATATTTAGCCCGTTTAGCCCGAAACCCGTTAGGGTTAGGGTTAGGGCCAATATTTCCTAGCCCGTTTAAATCCGGGCTTTTTTAGCCCCGACCGTTTAGCCCGAAGCCCGCTAGGGCTAGCCCGGAACCGCTAGGGCTAGCCCGTTTAACATCTCTATGAATCTCCGAAAACCGAGAAATCGTCCATGAAAACTTCAATGAATTTTTCAACCATGTCTGAGAATATTGACATCATGCATCTTTGAAATGTGGCTGGAGCATTGCACAATCCGAATGGGATTCTTCTATAGGCAAATGTTCCATAAGGGCATGTGAATGTTGTTTTCTCTTGGTCTTCTGGGGCTATTACGATTTGGTTGTACCCTGAATAGCCGTCGAGAAAACAGTAGTAAGAATGTCCCGCCAATCTATCTAGCATCTGATCAATAAATGGGAGTGGAAAATGATCTTTTCTTGTCGTCTTGTTTAGTTTCCTGTAATCAATGCACATTCTCCATCCTGTGATCGGTCGTGTTGGTATAAGTTCATTGTGCTCGTTCTCTATGATCGTGATTCCACTCTTTTTTGACACCATATGTACAGGGCTCACCCATGGACTATCTGAGATTGGATAAATGATTCTTGCGTCAAGTAATTTAAGAATCTCTGCCTTCACAATTTCCTTCATGTTTGGATTCAAACGTCGTTGATGCTCAATTGAAGGTTTGCAGTCATCTTCCATCAAGATTTTGTGAGTGCATATAGAGGGGCTTATTCCTCTAATGTCTGCAATAGTCCATCCAATTGCTCTTTTGTGATTCCTCACTACCCTTAGTAATTTCCCTTCTTCAAGTTTGGTCAATATGTTAGATATGATGACCGGAAGTGTTGAGGAAACGCCCAAGTAAGCGTATCTCAAATGTGTGGGTAGAGGTTTGAGATCAAGTGTTGGAGCTTCTTGTAAAGAAGGGAGGGGTTTAGCGGAGCTTGTCCCCAAGTCTTCAAAATGTGATTGCTTTCTTAAGGTTGGTAGTGCTTCTAGGTAGTTAACTGTTTCGGCCAAGTGATATTCTTCTTCCATGCTGGTTAGAGAATTTGCTATACATGTCTCAAGAGGATCTTGAGATAGAATTTTCTCTAAAGACTTGTTCACCATGGCTTCAATTGTGTCTATTTTTAGACAATACTCATCTGTGGAGGGTTGATTCAAAGTTTTTAAGACATCGAAGATGACATGTTCGTCTTCCACTCTCAGAATTAGCTTTCCTTCATAGACGTCAATAAGAGCACGTCCGGTTGCGAGAAATGGTCGTCCCAAAATAATGGGAATATCCTGATCTTCTTCCATGTCGAGGATGATAAAATCTGCTGGAAATATGAATTTATCAACTTTGACGAGCACATCTTCAACTATCCCACGTGGATATTTGATTGACCGATCGGCTAATTGTAGTGAAACTGTTGTTGCTTTTGCTTCTCCCAAGTTCAATTTGTTGAAAATTGACAGGGGCATCAAGTTGATACTTGCCCCTAAATCACAAAGAGCTTTGCCAAAATTCACTTCACCAATTGTACACGGGATTGTGAAAGTTCCCGGATCTTTTAGCTTGGGTGGCAACTTCTTTTGTAGTATTGCGCTACATTCCTCTGTTAGCATGACAGTTTCGTACTCTTCAAGCCTTCGTTTGTTGGAAAGAATATCTTTCATAAATTTGGCATAGCTTGGCATTTGTGCTAGAGCATCGGCAAAAGGAATGTTGATGTGTAGCTTTTTGAAGATTTCCAAGAATTTCCCGAATTGAGCATCGAGCTTGTGATTCTTCAACCGTTGAGGAAATGGAATAGGTGGAAAATAAGATTTTGTAGCAATTGGACCTTTTTGAGATGAAGGTCCTGTATCAGATTCTTTTTCTGATTCTTGATTTTGTTTAATTTTTTGTTTTTCCAGATGGTTTTCCATAGAAATTTCGGGCAACTGCACTCCACTTCTTGTTGTGATAGCTTGTACATTTTCCCTTGGATTTACCTCGGTATTGCTAGGTAACATGCCATGAGATATTTCTGAAAGTATTTTGGCCATTTGGCCAACTTGTGTCTCCAGATTTTTAATTGAAGCATCATTTCGTTGTTGATACTTGATTGTTGTTCACTAGCTTTGTGATTGCTTCTTCCCATCCGGCTTCTTTTCTTGATGCGTTGGATTCAACACATTGTTGTTGTTTGCATAAGAAAAATTTGGATGATTTTTGTACCTGGATTGTATGTTGGCCGTAAGGATTGTATGCTTGCCTTTGGAAATTCTGAGCATACGCCACTTGTTCAGTGGTGGTGTTGATCGCTCTTGTTGCACTAAAGGACGGATAGTCTTTGTTGTGAGTTGCTCCACAAATTTCACATGAAAAAGCTGAAATTTGTGGAGTTTGCACCGTCTTCACAGATTGAGGAGTTGAAAAAGACATTTCCTCGACTTTCTTTGATAGAGCTTCAATTTTTGCTAACATAAGTGAATAAGAATCCACTTCAAAAACACCATTTGGTTTCTTTTGGATATTTCTATCTGGCCATCTTGCACTTTGTTCACTTATAACCTCAAAAAGATTATAAGCCTCTTTCATAGTTTTGTTTCCCAGTGAGCCATTTGATGATGAATCGACATTGGCTCGGCATGAAGGTAAAATTCCAGAATAGAAGTAATTGACTTGTGCTCCCAAATTGAAACCATGGTTAGGACATTTTCGTAGCATATCTTTGTATCTCTCCCATGCCTCGTGGAATGATTCTGAATCTTGTTGACGAAATGTAGAGATTTCGTATTTGAGTTTCGCCACTTTTATTGGTGGAAAGTATTTAGTGGTGAATTTCTGGACAAATTCGGGCCAATTTGTTATGCTTCGTGGTGGCAAAGTATCTAGCCACTCTCTTGCTCTGTCCTTCAAAGTATGCACGAAAAGTCTCATTTTGATCGCCTCGTCATTTACATTTGGATATTTGAAATTTCCACATATTTCCACAAAACGGTTAATATGGAGATATGGATTTTCGTCGGTTCTTCCATAGAATGAGTTGTTGTTGGAGAAGAGATTTATGACATCTGGGCGAATTTGAAAATTATCCACTCCAAATGGTGGATAGATTACACTTGATTGAACGCTCAAAGATGGGGGGTTCATGAATTCCCCAAAGAGCATGTTGTCTTCATCTATTTCCGGCACAATAGGATATTGTTGATGTTGAATGTTTTTAACATTAGGTACCCCCCCACCGGAGGAATTCTTTCGTTATTGTAACACCCCGAGATATTCAGAGTATATTACATCGCCGTGGACCCCCACATGGGACCCACCAGGCTACAAACAAGAAAACTCCACTCGATTAACCATCCCGGTTAGCGAGGACACACATTTAATTATAAGACATAAAAAGTTACGCCCGGAGCAACTGGCGAAATGATCATCAACCAACAATGTAACAATTTAAAAGTAGTACAATACGGAGTTTGAAATGAAAAGCCTAAGTACTCGCGAGTACACTCTATAAGTTTATAATTATTAGAACAACCAATTCAAAATGGACGAAGGAAATAGAAAGACCCAAATGCACATGTCAACGACCCTGACCAACGTCCTCGTACTGTCCAGGTGCCCGCTCGTCCGGATAATCATAACCTGAAATCCATAACAAGAATTTCCCCAAAACGGGTCCCCAAAGGGGTTAGCAATTACGCTAGTACAAGTAATCAAGGCAAACCAATCGCTTACACATTTCATAGTACATGCACCAATATCATTTCAAAAACTAAAACCAGACATGTCTTTTCCGAAAACAAACAGTCACAATTTATTTGCCTAGGACCGGGACGAAGCCACGAATCCCACTCGAGGCCTCTAAGGACCCTCCCGAGCTGGCCACATTCATAAAACAAACCAAGCACCACACGTCACCTAGGACCGGGACGAAGCCACGAATCCCACTCGAGGCCTCTAAGGACCCTCCCGAGTCAAGAAGGAATCAAACTCATGAATCCAGGACGAAGCCATAGATTCCCTCGAGGCCCCGTCGGACCCTCCCGAGGTGAGTAAACCACACACAATATACATTACCATTTCACGTTAAGCATAAAGGTTTCCAAGAATTACTTGCCTTGAATATTTTGATGACGCAACGAACGGAAAGGATAATCACCGACGAACACTAGGAATCAACGGAACCGAACCTAACGATTCGAAGAACATAATTACAAACAACTCTAGCCGAATACGGAAATGGAATACACCCGAAAACCCGCCTACGATTCATGTATATTCGCACAAAATAACAACGAGGGCGGACCACAACCAAACCCTCTCGATTCCGCAAAACTATGAAAATATACCATGAATCCGTAGGAAAATTAATGATATCAACAAGATTAATCATATTCATTAAGAATCCATCAACAAAACGGAAAGAATCGGACAAGAACCCTAAAATCCCCAATTATTCGAAAATAGGGTTCTAGAGATGTTACCTTTGGAGACTCAAGTACTAAGATCCGTAGAACACGCATTGGATTGATTGCCCGGGCTTCACTACCGAAGAAAAATGATGAAAATCAACCCCCCAATGAATAATGATGAAGAACTCTCCCCCTCTCTCTCACTCTCTCACGCGTCGCAGGAAGAAGAAGAAGAAGAAGAAAATGAGCAGCTGACGCTCAAAACGACACAGTTATAGGGGGTTGACCGCATTGTGTGCCGCGGCACAGCTGAGGTGTGCCGCGGCACAGGCCAAAAATTTACTCCTGTGGTTCGGCATTGTGCCGCGGCTGCGTGTGCAGCCGCGGCACCGCATACTGGGTTTTGGTCGCAGAAGACACACGAGTGTGCCGCGGACAGTGTGCCGCGGCACTGCTCGCACCGTGCCGCGGCACGGATGGGTGTGCCGCGGCACACAAGCATGCTTTGTTCGACCAACAATCAAGGAATTTGTGTGCCACGGCACGCACATCTTGTGCCGCGGCCCACACCCCCTTTGGGTCCCAAAATGATAAAAATGATCCTAAAGAGAATAAAACGATAGGAATCAATATTTGGGAACCAACAACACGAATGGATCCACGGCAACTCCGAAACGGCGGTTCCGCACAACAATAACGAAAATAGTTCAACGGTTTGACAGAAGGACACGCCGAAAAGTACACGAGGGTCACTACGATCGAGAAATACACCAAAAACGAAAATACAAGGGAAAGAAAAATACGGATATTACATTCTACCCCTCTAAAAATAAGTTTCGTCCCGAAACTTAAGAAACAAACAACTCCGGGTACCTAGCACGCATGCTATCCTCGGTTTCCCAAGTTGCCTCCTCGACACCGTGTCTCGACCACTGCACTTTGACCAAAGGGATGGTCTTATGCCTCAGTCGTTTCTCACGATGCTCCAAAATCTTCAAAGGACGCTCCTCAAAAGTAATATCTTCAGCAATATCAATCTCGCCATAATCGATGACGTGACTAGGATCCGGGACATATTTCCTCAGCTGGGAAACATGAAAAACGCTATGAACACGACTCAAGGCCAGAGGTAGCGCCAAACGATATGCCAAATCACCGACTCGCTCAAGAATCTCGAAGGGCCCAATAAATCTCGGACTTAACTTCCCCTTTTTCCCGAAACGGAAAACTCCTCTCGTCGGCGACACCTTCAGCAAAACGTGGTCTCCCACCTCGAATTCTAAAGGTCGACGACGGACATCGTCATATGACTTCTGTCGACTCTGGGCCGTCAACATTCGTTCCCGAATTAATTCTATCTTCCGCCTCGTCTCTAAAACGACATCCGGCTCGGTCCCGACCAAATCGGACGCCTCATTCCAGCAAATCGGTGATCGACATCGCCGCCCATAAAGTGCCTCGTACGGTGCCATCCGAATAGATGCGTGCCAACTATTGTTGTACGTGAATTCGATCAATGGCAAATGCTCCTCCCAGTCATGGCTCCAATCGAGAGCGCACGCACGCAACATATCCTCGAACGTCTGGATAGTGCGTTCCGACTGTCCATATGACTGAGGATGGAAAGAGGTACTCAAACGCAAATGAGTACCCAACGCCTTATGCACCGCCTGCCAAAAGTGTGATACGAAACGTCCATCACGATCCGAAACAATAGACTTCGGAGTACCGTGAAGTCTCACAATCTGTGCGATAAATATACGGGCCAACTTCTCCGGGCCCCAAGTGTCCTTGATGCCCAGAAAATGTGCCGACTTGGTCAGACGATCAACAATCACCCAAACCATATTCATGCCCGATCTCGATCTCGGCAAACTCGTAATGAAATCTATCGATATATCTTCCCATTTCCATTCCGGAACGCGAAGTGATCAGTAATAACTCATGGTCGCCGATGCTCGATTTTGACCTGCTGACAAGTCAAACATTTCGCTACAAACTGCGCGACCTCCTCCTTCATATCATTCCACCAGAAATTCCTCCTTAGGTCCTTGTACATCTTACTCGAACCAGGATGAACGGAGTAAGGTGTAGCATGGGCCTCGCGCAGAATACTCTGCCTCAATTCTAAGTCATTCGGCACGCAAAGCCGACTCCGAAATCTCAAAACACCATCTTCGTGAATCAAAAACCCAGGAGACTTTCCCTTAAGAACGTTCCCTCGGATTTGAGTAATCATCGGATCCTCTAATTGCTTTATCTTAATCTCATCGATTAAAGACGACGAAATTTCCAAAGCACAAAGTTGTCCGACAGCCCCAGGCAACAAAACCTCAAGATCAAACTCAATCAAAGCCCGCCGAAGCTCAGACTGAGACGTGAGGACCTCAAGCGTTCGCAACGCAATCGGTTTCCGACTCAAGGCGTCGGCTACGACGTTCGCCTTGCCCGGATGATAAAGGATTTTGAGGTCATAATCCTTAATCAGCTCTAACCACCTCCTCTGCCTCATATTCAACTCCCGCTGAGTAAATATATATTTCAGACTTTTATGATCGGTAAAAATCTGACATGCAGAGCCGAAAAGATAGTGACGCCAAATCTTGAGCGCAAAAGCATTGCCGCTAACTCCAAATCATGAGTAGGGTAGTTAAGCTCATACGGCCTCAACTGTCTCGACGCATAGGCAATGGTCTTGCCGTGCTGCATCAATACGCACCCAAGACCCTGGCCCGAAGCATCGCTATAAACGGTGAATCCCTCGTTGCCACATGGCAACGCCAAAACCGGGGCTGAAGACAAACGCTTCTTCAGTTCTTCGAAACTCGACTGCCTCTCATCGGTCCAGACGAACTTCTCGGATTTATGGAGCAACTGTGTAAGTGGCCGATCTAGTTTTGAGAAACTCTCGACGAACCTACGGTAGTAGCCAGCCAAACCCAAGAAACTACGAACCTCTTTCACACTTGTGGGCGGTGCCCAATCCAATACTGCCTCAATCTTCCGCGGATCCACTCGAACTCCCTCGGCTGAAATCACGTGACCCAGAAACATCACTTCCTTCAGCCAGAACTCACATTTCGAGAACTTCGCATAGAGTTGCTCGGCCCTCAAAATGTCTAACACTATCCGCAAATGATGGGCATGCTCTTCCTCATTCCTCGAATAAATAAGAATATCGTCAATGAAGACGACGACACACTTATCCAAATACTCGATAAAGACTTTGTTCATCAATTGCATGAACACCGCCGGCGCATTAGTTAGCCCGAAAGGCATAACTACAAACTCATAATGTCCGTATCTCGTCCGAAAAGCTGTCTTCGGCACGTCGGACTCCCTCACCCGGAGCTGATAGTACCCCGATTTTAAATCAATCTTCGAGAACACCGCTCCCTGCAACTGATCGAACAAGTCGTCAATCCTTGGCAAAGGATACTTGTTCTTGATGGTCACTTTGTTAAGTTCGCGATAGTCGATACACAAACGTAGTGTACCATCCTTCTTACGCACAAACAAGACCGGTGCGCCCCAAGGCGAGGCGCTCGGTCGAACATACCCTGACTCCAGAAGCTCACTCAACTGCTTCTTCAACTCTGACATCTCTAAAGGTGCCATGCGATACGGCGCCTTCGAAATCGGAGCCGCGCCCGGCTCTAGTTCTATAACAAACTCAACCTCACGATCCGGTGGCAATCCCGGCAACTCGTCAGGAAATACATCAGGAAACTCACTAACGACTGGAATTGACGAAAGCTCGACTCCACCATTCTCCGCCTTCAAGGCGTAGCACCAATAACCAGTACACCCCTTTCGCAGGAGTTTCATCGCCTTCAGGGCGTTAATAACAAACTTCTGGTTTCTCTTTCGCCCCGCGAAAGAGTGTTCAGTGCCGTCCTCGGCTAACATGGTAATGATCCTCGTGCGGTAGTTCATGATTGCACCATGCCGCTCGAGCCAATCATCCCCGAGAATCAAATCTTCACCCTCAATACCCACGACAATAAGATTAGAGAGCCAAGCCCTCTCACAAATAATCACAGGACAGTCCCGGACTTCTCGATCACCGACAATTCTATCACCGCTAGGAAGTTTAACGATGAAAGGCTCGCAAGATGACAAGCAGTCGAGACTCAAACGACGTACACACTCTAGAGAAATGAATGAATGCGTAGCACCCGAATCAAAAAGCACACTGACAGGATGGGAATGGATATGAACGTGCACTGCCGCCATCAGTAGCCTGGATCATCGGTCCTCCTCATCTCGTAGATACGCGGCTGGGCAGAGCCGACACTGAAAGCTCCTCCCCTAGCGGGCTGACCCCGACCCCTACCTCGGCCGGCACTCGGTGGAGGCGGCGGAGCAAATGAGCCCTGGTTCACACTCGGCTCCATAGGTGCTGGGTGAGAAGAACGGGCGCCGCGAAATTGTCTGAGTTTCTCGCAAAAAGAAGCATTGTGGCCCGACTGACCACAAGTATGACAAGTCAAAGGTGGACGAAGACAATCCCGGTTCACGTGGCCTGGCTTGCCACAGTTAAAGCATCTGGGGTCCCGTACGACGGTTCCGGCGGCACTCCGAAAGTTCCCAGAGAAACGGGCCGGACCGCCCGTAGAAATATCTGCAGCCTGAGATTTCTGCTGGCCTCCACTCTTGGGACCAGAAAAATTTCCGACCGACTTCTGCTTCTTGCTCTCATGAGCCAAATCGCTAGCGGTCACCGACATATCATAAGCAAGGGCTCGACTCTGATAATCCTTCAAGGTAGTACAGACGAGCCCAGACATATAGTCCCGAATGGACAGTTTCATCCTCCTGGAAAAATGGAAAATCTTGTCGCTCTCTTCGACAACTTGGGTCTTCACATAACCCAACTCCTTGTTAAAGTCGGCAATGGCCTGAGATACGGGGATATCCCGTGGTTGAGCATCATAGAAAGCATGCACTCGAGCCACATCTCGACCGGCCACGGACAATATTCGGTCTCCATCAATTCTTGAAATTCAGCCCATGTAGCAACATGATCTTTGGGACCAACGGCCTCCCACCAATCCGTAGCATCTCCCGTGAGAAAATATTGAGCAATAGGGACCTTACGGTCCTCGGGGCAGTTGGTAGCAGTGAATACTTTGGATATCTCCTTGATCCACCCTTCCCAGCCGATCGGGTCCGAAGCTCCCGAAAACTGGGGAGGATGCATCTTGATGACATCCTGAAGCCAACGATCCGTTCCGCCCCGATTAGCATGGGCCTGATCGGGGTTCTGGACCACCTGAGCTATAGCCGCCATCTGGTTAACCATTTGCTGCATAACAGCCGCAATACCAAGATCGGCGCGCTCCTGAGAAGAAGCATGACTGTGACGGTCACCGGTACTGCCGGCTCCCAAAGAATGCAACGTGGCCGCCCCACCGGCTGCAAACAAGAAAACTCCACTCGACTAACCATCCCGGTTAGCGAGGACACACATTTAATTATAAGACATAAAAAGTTACGCCCGGAGCAACCGGCGAAATGATCATCAACCAACAATGTAACAATTTAAAAGTAGTGCAATACGGAGTTTGAAATGAAAAGCCTAAGTACTCGCGAGTACACTCTATAAGTTTATAATTATTAGAACAACCAATTCAAAATGGACGAAGGAAATAGAAAGACCCAAATGCACATGTCAACGACCCTGACCAACGTCCTCGTCTTGTCTGTGTGCCCGCCGTCGTCGGATAATCATAACCTGAAATCCATAACAAGAATTTCCCCAAAACGGGTCCCCAAAGGGGTTAGCAATTACGCTAGTACAAGTAATCAAGGCAAACCAATCGCTTACACATTTCATAGTACATGCACCAATATCATTTCAAAAACCAAAACCAGACATGTCTTTTCCTAAACAAACAAATACAATTTATTTGCCTAGACCGGACGAAGCCACGAATCCCACTCGAGGCCTCTAAGGACCCTCCCGAGCCGCCACATTCATAAAACAAACCAAGCACCACACGTCACCTAGACCGGACGAAGCCACGAATCCCACTCGAGGCCTCTAAGGACCCTCCCGAGCTGGCTAGCGAATCAAACTCATGAATCCAGGACGAAGCCATAGATTCCCTCGAGGCCCCGTCGGACCCTCCCGAGGTGAGTAAAGCACACACAATATACATTACCATTTCACGTTAAGCATAAAGGTTTCCAAGAATTACTTGCCTTGAATATTTTGATGACGCAACGAACGGAAAGGATAATCACCGACGAACACTAGGAATCAACGGAACCGAACCTAACGATTCGAAGAACATAATTACAAACAACTCTAGCCGAATACGGAAATGGAATACACCCGAAAACCCGCCTACGATTCATGTATATTCGCACAAAATAACAACGAGGGCGGACCACAACCAAACCCTCTCGATTCCGCAAAACTATGAAAATATACCATGAATCCGTAGGAAAATTAATGATATCAACAAGATTAATCATATTCATCAAGAATCCATCAACAAAACGGAAGAATCGGACAAGAACCCCAAAATCCCCAATTATTCGAAAATAGGGTTCTAGAGATGTTACCTTTGGAGATTCAAGTACTAAGATCCGTAGAACACGCGTTGGATTGATTGCCCGGGCTTCACTACCGAAGAAAAATGATGAAAATCAACCCCCCAATGGATAATGATGAAGAACTCTCCCCCTCTCTCTCACTCTCTCACGCGTCGCAGGAAGAAGAAGAAAATGAGCAGCTGACGCTCAAAACGACACAGTTATAGGGGGTTGACCGCATTGTGTGCCGCGGCACAGCTGAGGTGTGCCGCGGCACAGGCCAAAAATTTACTCCCAGGGTTCGGCATTGTGCCGGCTGCAAGATACCGTGCAGCGGCACCCAGCATACTGGGTTTTGGTCGCAGAAGACACACGAGTGTGCCGCGGCACTGGCCTGGCACTGTGCCGCGGCACCGGATGGGTGTGCCGCGGCACACAGTACAGTTTGTTCGACCAACAACTGAAGGAATTTGTGTGCCACGGCACGCACATCTTGTGCCGCGGCCCACACCCCCTTTTGGGTCCCAAAATGATAAAAATGATCCGGAAAGAGAATAAAACGATAGGAATCAATATTTGGGAACCAACAACACGAAATGGATCCACGGCAACCCCGAAACGGCGGTTCCGCACAACAATAACGAGAAAACAGTTCAACAGTTTGACAGGAAGGACACGCTGAAAAGTACACGAGGGTCACTACGATCGAGAAATACACCAAAAACGAAAATACAAGGGAAAGAAAAATACGGATATTACAGTTATCATTTCCTTGGGGGAGACGTGGATTTAGTTCGTCCGCCATTGATGGTGAAGAAATAATGTTTTTCTTTTGTTCTCTTCGCCTTCTTCTGAATGTGGCTTCGATCTCGGGATCTAGTGAAACTAAATCGCGATTGTATGTCCTTCGCATAGACAAGAGAATCTACAACAAAGAAAAAGTTGTATTTATAACAATAGTTAATAATGTAATTTTTCAAATATAACTTATACTTCCCCAGCAACGGCGCCAAAAACTTGACACGCTTTTAGTGTAACTATCGCAAGTGCACGATATCGTATCAAGTAGTAAAGTGGACTTTTTGAGTCCGGTTTATCGATCCCACAAGGAAGTTTTGTTATAATTTGAATTATACACTATTAGTCTATTTTTATAGATACTTAAGATGAGTGAAACACACAATTAAAAAGTTTGGTTTAATAATTGCAAAGAAATTGCAATAATAGTTCTAATATTATAAGGAAATAAAAAGATAGTAATAATAATAGATTGATTATCGATAAAATGAAATAGTTGGGATTACAAACTTAGTTCGTCATTAGTTATAAAAGATGTATTGGAGATCATAAGATGAATTTACTTATTATGTTGTGTAGATTCGATTTTCCTTATAAAGACGGTTTCTCTTTCGAACTATAAAACGTCCCTTACATATTGAATCAATCCACTATATTTCTATGTTGATTGGCTTCAATACATAGCATTAGGATTTATGAAAATAACTCAAAGAATCATCTAAGGACTAGGGGTATATTTCTATCCCCTAGAACAACTTAGAGTGAAGATCATTTGATCTAATGAAACATATTTTCTTTCGAAACATATGAAGACCATTAATATCGTCATTTATTGGCCAAATAAATAAAGATTGTTCAAACAATGAAAATCACACACAATAATAAGTAATTCATAATATATCTTTATACAAACATAAATAACATGACTAACCTTGTTTATAATTCCAACTAAAAATTACTTAGCCCATGAAGGGTTTATTACACATATTACCAGCTTTGGTGGTCATTCTTAGTTGAATCAAGAGAAAGAATTGATCCTATCTCCCTTAGTAGATAAAGGAGATAGAATCAATAAACTCTATGAACAACATATACTATACCACACTTACAAAGATCACTCAAGAACACAAGTGTGTTCTTCACACAAAAAGAAAAGTTTACAAGAAAATGGAAAATTATAAGATGAATTGTGAATGATGAAGGATCTAAGGGGTCTATTTATACACCTAAAGTCATCTAATAGCTCCAAAACTCCAAAGATTATTACATTAGATCGGATCAATGCCACCATCCCCTCAATAATACACAAAAAGTATAAAAATTAGACAAATCATAGTAATCAAGAGTTACGGCCAGTAATTAGGGTGACTTACTACCGTAACTCTGAATGTTACGGCCGTAACGTGGCTTCGTAAATTTGCTCATTTGAAGCTTGGATAGTTACGTTTCGCCCAATTTCTCGGACTTCGCTTTTTGCCCTAGATCTTCTTCGGATGATAACTTTTGATATATAACTCTGATTTTGAATCCGGAAAGACTGCCGAATTCGTCTCGGAAAGCCCTACAACATGAATATATCAAAATTCAATAAAGAGAATATTTATTAAACATGTTGTTTCTTGAGTAATTCAGTTATTTAATCCGATCATCATCCGATAAAAATAAAATTATTAAAACTAATAAATTAAAAGCAAAAAACGAGTAGACTAGCTCAATTATGGGTGAATTTTATCGATACAAACCATGGATAAGTGTACAAAACTGACACTTATCACGCGCCATCTACTCACATGAATTATTCTCTAATGTGTAAATGCATTGACCAATATACAAATAATATCGAACGATAATATTAACTGAGTAATCAAGCATATCCACAATTTACAAAAATGAGAATAATTCAAGATATATGCATATCTGAATTTCTGAATTAAAATATTTACCTGTTGAAGCTGACGAAGTACCGTGGAATGGTATTACTGAATAATATTTTCATATAAAAGAGTATGCAGAATCATAAACTGCTCTGATGCCACAATTGTAACACCCTAATTTTATTTAATATTTATATCTTGAAAACATGTATAAATTTTATTTTTTTACAACTTTTATTATCTTAATTTAAAATTTTACTTTAAATAAAATAACAATATGCGGAAGCTATATAATATCACATAAATATCATTTAGAAGAAGGACTATATATATATATATATGTATGTATATTTTTTTTTTTAAATTTCAAAGTAAACTTTAGTGATTAAATATATGTAAGGAATTAACGAAGACTCCAATTTAAAATGCAAGCAAAATATTAAGTACAGAATTTATACTACATCTAATTACGTAAAATTATACCAAACATTAATCATTAATAAAAATAAGGCAATTGTTAACGTTCGCAAAGCATTCAAATTACAATTTGAAATATTCTTCGTAAATTAAAATATAATTAATAATATTAAGAGTTCGATAATTATATTGATACCATCTTCCACCAGTACCACGCCCGCTTTATTAACCTGAAAACATTTTAAAAATTCGGGGTAAGCTTGAGCTTAGTGAGGCTATACATGTCACATATGAATATATCACGAAATATTGAACACATAAATATTTCTGTTCTGTTTTTACGTGTATTTCTACACGGAGTACTCGGAGCCCGGAGACGTTCTGAGCCCGAAGGCTAACTGAGCCTGAAGGCTAAATGTTCTGTGTACTGAAAGTACAATTTTTCTGTTCTGTCTGTATGACATGATAAATCACATCATAATAATATATGCCAAATAACATGTAATATACATATGAGACATGTAATTTTGTAGAAAATAAGTGAAAATAAAAACCCCACCTCAATTGATGTAGCGTGACTAAGTGTGGATGCTCGACTTGCGAAATCCTAGTCCTCGAAATTTCCGATGTCTACAAAATAAAATATTATAATTAATACCTTAATTTAGAAACTTAAGAAATAGAAAAAATTTAAAATAATAAATAATAAAATAATATTTGAGTCAAAAGGAAATTGGACTAAAATAAAATGGGTGAGAGTAGTAGGCTCATGAAAAATTGGGTCCAGTTATGGCCCAAAAAAAATAAACCCTAAACAAATCCTAATAAGAAAGTCGTCTCCCCCTCTCCTCTTTATTTCTTTTTTTTCTCTCTCTCTCTCCTCCCGTTCTTCTCCATGTTCTTCTTCTTCTGTTTTTTTTTCTTTTTTTTTCCCAAAAACTCACGCATACACATTTACACACATACAGATGCGCACAACCACAACCACATCCACCGAAGGGCTGCGCGATCGGACTCGAGGTGGACCAAAAAATTTCGGTCCTGCACCTCTGGCGGCGGTGGTGGCGGGATTTTTTTTTTTCTGGGCTGGAGATGGGTTGTTGGCCGCGGATTTGCGGCGATACGGCGACGCGGCGGCGACAGTGAATCGCCGCTGCTGTTTTTCTTTTTTTTTTTATATGCTACAAAGAAAATAGCAAAGATGAAAAAATATTACAGAAAGGAAAAAAATTCGGGACTTTTGATCTTTTCTTACCTTTCTGCTGGAGATGTTTTGAAATGAAAAATTCTGAAGTTGATTATATATTGTTTAGGATAAGAATTAGAAAAGACACAATTTAATTGTCTTAATTTGGTTAATATGAATGCTGTGAATTCATAACAGAAGAGAAAATAAATGGTGAGATGCTTCCGTTTCATAAGAGAGAAGAGGTGAAAGGACAAATAGTTGGGCTGGGCCAAATGAATGATAATTGGGTTGAAATTTAATAGAGTAGTTAATATATAATTGGGTTGGACTAATAAATGGGTTCTCAATTAAAATTAAATGTGTAAATAATTTAACAATAATAATAATAATAATAATAAAAATAATAAAATTTATGGATATTACAATCTATCACCAAGACGGTAATAGAAAGTTGAAAACCACAAAAAATAAACAATTACAACAAATCGAACTTACACCACCTCTCCCAATCCACCACCCCTTCTTTAAACCTATGTTTATACCACAAAAAACCCAAAGTCTTGATGTCCGCTATCAACTCCACTACATTAGGATCCTTACTCGAGAAAACTCTTTCATTCCTTGCTCGCCACATCCTCCAACAAGCAATAATGAATATCCCATGGAGCACCATCTTCTTATTACCGGACACTCCACAATGCTCGTGCATGTCCACCAAGTCGTTAACATGGAATACAAACAAACGTGGAATTCTGCACCATCTAGAAATCCCATTCATATACCTTTTGAAATGACACAGCCTGTAAGAATGTGCTCAATCGTCTCTTCGTTGTTCCCGCACCAAACGCACAAGTGGTCTTCAACCGAAATATTTCGTCTAATCAACGCCATCTTTGTTGGAAGACGATCCAAATAAGCTCGCCACATAAAAATGTTGCACTTTTTAGGGACCCACTTACTCCACCGGAAGCCAAACCGAATCCCATTAGACGCCGGACCACGCATCCACTTTTTAAGAGATGCCACCGAGAACCCATCACCCTTCTCGTCCCCCCAGACCCAACCATCCAATCTGTCTTCCAACCGAACCTCATTCACTACCAAGTCTTCCAAGAAATGTTTACTTATTAGCTCTTCGTTAGTAACCGGTGCTCGATTCCAATCCCAACAAAAAACCAGAGCCTCTCCAATAATCTGAAGACGCCCAGCAACATTAATTCGTTTATTCTTTTCTAATGAAAACAAAGTCGGGAATTTCTCCTTTAACGGTTCCGTACCCAACCACGTGTCTAGCCAAAATCGAATTTGGCCCCGTTTCCAATTTTCCCCCTAATCAAACTATTAAAGCCGCGCCCCTCTACCTTGAACTTGTTCCAGAAAGTAACATAGTTTTTCCATACCCCGTAAGAGAGTTGTTGACCGATGCAACACCCCAACTCCTACTATAACCATGGATAGCAATTACCACTCTTCGCCACATCGCGTGTTGCTCATTATAAAACCTCCAAAGCCATTTGCCAATCAACCCATCATTATTTAACTCTAATCTAGCTATCCCCAAACCTCCGTCCACTATAGCTTTAGTAACAACATCCCACGAAACCCAACTCAATTTTTTAACTTCATCCGATCCACCCCACAAAAAGCCTCTCATTAAACCTTCCAAAGTGACTCTCAAACAAAGTGAATATAAGCCGCAAGAGACCGAGAATTACAGAAGACTAATTTTTTTCAAATTCAGACAAGACTAATTTTTCGTCCGCTTTCACCACTAAATCTGAGTGTTTGAATAATAAAAAAAATCAATATTTAATCTTAAATTATTTTAACATGTTAAAATGTTTAGAGGTCGACTTTTTTTTTCTAATGGGAAACAATATAAATTGACTTCTCTCACATGCTGTCCTGACCATACGTACAAATTAAAATAAATTATCAATGGCCGGCATCGGAGCTGGAGTCTTCTCTGTCGATATCTCGCCGTTAATCCGCCGACGCGACAAATTTCATGCCTCCGACAAATCTAAGCCAATCCCAAACTCCAAGCTCTCGGTTTCCGCGTCAGTCGTTCCGACAGAAAAACAGACACCACAACGAGCTCCAAGTGTTTCCGTAAACGGCGTCGTTGAGAAGAAGTCGACGGCATACACACTTTCAAGCATTAGGCGAGGTGGCGAGCGTGAGACGAAGTCAAAGGACGGGCAGTTGACTTTGAAAGATTATTTTGAGCAGTGCAGAGAGTTGATTAGTAGATCGGACGGTGGACCGCCGCGGTGGTTTTCGCCTTTGAGCTGCGGCTCACGGTCAAAAGATTCTCCTGTCTTGCTCAATTTGCCCGGTAAGTTAATTTATACTATAATTGTTACTATGTATATTTAATCCTTACCTCCAGATTAAAGCTGCTGTTTCGGACAGAGAATAAACTATATTCTGGTAGTTTGCCCATCTTTCACATCATCGTGCTATAACATGAATGATGTTGGATTTATGGTATTCTTGGGTTTATGATATTCTTGTACCATATATGAGTTCAATAATCTGGAATTGAAATTTTCTATTAATTTTTCATTTTAATGAGGAAAGACAAACATAGATGCATAAACATGTGTCTTTTAATGTTTTTTTTTTTTTTTTGGTGATAATGGAGTACATTACTAATCCATCTATCGCAGTTCACTTTAGTAAAAATAAAAATGTGTCTCAATTTTCAGGGGTTGATGGTATTGGACTTGGACTTCTATTGCACCATGAAAGGCTTGGCAAGTAAGTTGTTCCACTATATGTTGAATTATCAAACCAGTAAAAAATTATACTATTTATTTGTTATTTACTATGTGATGGTTATCTAATTAATTTCTTTGCTGAAGTACTGATTAATTATTCGGTGAAGGATTTTTGATATACGGTGCTTGCACATTCCGTTGGCAGACAGAACATCATTTACAGGTTTTCGTTCCAATTCACTTAAGGCTGTCACACATAATTTGCTGGATTTCTTTTCAATTTAATAAAAAAATTGATCTAAATATGGGAAGATATACTACATAGAGGAAAATCTACTAATAATTTTTTTTAATCTATCAGATTTAGTGAAGCTCGTCGAAAGCACGGTTAGGTCGGAGTATTCGCGTAACCCAAATAGACCCATATATCTTGTTGGTGAATCATTTGGAGGATGCCTTGTGCTTGCTGTTGCTGCTCGTAACCCAGATATTGATCTCGTACTAATCTTGGCTAATCCAGGTAATAAATCTTATTTCATTTGCTAAAAGACAAAAAAAAATCATTATGTTCATGGAAACTCAAACACCAAGGCTTCATTCATTTCATCTCTTCTTGGCAGCAACATCTTTCATGAAGTCGGGGTCGCAACTACAGGCTCTAGTACCATTGTCAACAATGATGCCCGAGCAACTCAGTTCTAGCTTGCCTTATTTGCTAACTTTACTGACAGGTTATTTTTCCTTATATTTAATATCAATTTAGAAAAAAAGCATAGCAGTAAATATATATTTCGCGTGCCGAAGCTGCAAAATAGGTTGGATTTATGGTTGTTTTTGTTGCTTTTACATAACAGATATATTACTTTCTTTAATGAATTAAAATCTTTTTTTTTCTTTCTGGTCATACTTAAAATTACTCTGTTTTGCTGTGCTATGATTAGTGGAATTTACATCATTTTCCCCTTTTTGAAAATTAGGTGCTCCTTTAAAGATGGTGGCAGCAGCCAGGGGGAAACGTCTTCCTCTGGAACAAGTGATTAGGGAGCTTTCTCAGGGAACTATGGCAATGTTGTCAAACCTTTCTGTAGGACTTACTTAAAGTTGAACATGAGTACATAAAGAACCGACTATCTTCTCTGCCTTTAGTTTAATTCTACAAAATCAACGGCCTAAAATTTAATTTTCATTTCAATTTATTTTTTTGTGGAGTTTTTTTAAGTAACTAATAGGATTCGAAATATTTTTTTGGAAAGAAACAAAAATAAAATAAATGAGTTAACATAGCTTTTACCGGTTATGTTGTGGATTTTCAAGTAAATGGTGTTAAATACAGAGCTTGTCTGATGTCCTGACTATGGAATCACTTCGCTGGAAGCTTGATATACTCAAATCAGGCGCAGCATATGCCAATTCACGACTTCATGCTGTGAAAGCTCAAACACTTATACTTGCTAGGTTGTCGACCTATTCTCATCTAGATGTTGGGTTATCTTATGGTCCTCTTTCATGTCCTATGTTCTAGGATGAGAGCTCTATTTCTCATGTGTCTGATTTATTGCTTTGCAGTGGACAAGATCAGTTACTTCCAAGTAAAGAGGAAGCTGAAAGACTTTGTCAGTTGCTGCCAAAGTGTGAGATTCGTGTATTTGACGACAAAGGTCATGCCCTCTTCTTGGTAAGTTGATTGTAAGCGCACATGACCTTTCGTTTCCATGGAAAAAGCTATATAGAAAAAGAAAGAATGCTGATCACAATCAGCTAGCTTTTATTGAATGGATCGGTAGGGAAACCCCTTTACCAATTTACTCAAAGAAGGAAGAAAAATGAAGAACATAATGTGAAGTATTTCAATTAGAGACGAAATTTGCAGCTTATCTTTATTTCTATAGCAAACATGAAACCCTTGAGTTTTGCTATGTCATAATCTTGAAACTACAGTTTGCATCTGTTAATTAATCTTAGGAAAATCATTTGTACGTGCAGGAAGATGGTGTCAATTTGGTATCAATCTTAACTGGGACCAGCTTTTACAGGCGTGGAAGACGGCACGATTACGTCTTAGATTACTTGCCGCCAACACCGTCTGAATTTCAAAAAATCTATGAACCACAAAAGTGAAATTTCTGACAATTTTATGAATATCATAGGATATCCATATGATGCAATTTTATTTCGTAATTGAGTTAATGTTTTTCTCCGTTTACAAATATTCTGTTACATATTGTCGTTAAACCTTTGCAGGATACCACTCACTGCAGCTCTTAAACAGTCATCATTTCAGGGCCAAATTTTAACATTTAATCCTTTTCTTTTTCTTTTCTGATTAGATGGATAGTGGCTGCGACTAACCCTGTGATGCTATCAACTCTGGAAAATGGAAACATAGTGAGAAATCTTGCTGGGATTCCTTCTGAAGGACCTGTACTATACGTGGGTTACCATATGATGCTCGGCCTTGAATTGGCCCCTCTGGTGTCCCATTTCCTGATGGAAAGGAATATTCTTTTACGAGGAGTAGCACATCCGATGATGTTTACTAAGTTGAGGGAAGGAATATTGCCTGCTTTATCAGCTTATGATACATTCAGAACCATGGGAGCAGTTCCAGTGTCGGCATCTAATTTCTATAGACTTTTTTCCACAAAATCCCACGTTCTGCTGTATCCTGGTGGAATGCGCGAGGCGCTTCATCGTAAGGTAATAAAGAAAAGGAATATTATTGTTTCACTAGTAATATTTTTTGTAAGTATTTGTCCCCAGTCATTTTCAAAAAAAAAAAAAAATAAGGCTATGTATTTTCAGGGTGAGGAATACAAATTATTCTGGCCAGAACAATCGGAGTTTGTAAGGATGGCAGCGAGATTTGGAGCCAAAATTGTGCCATTTGGTTCTGTTGGAGAAGATGATGTCGGTCACGTAAGCTTTAATAATATAGCTTCTAAGCTACTTTTATTATCAGCAATCCAAAGTTTGTCCTTGGCCTCTGTTGTTCGTCTATGATTTGGCTTCTCTTCTCGCGTATATATACATATATATATGTTGTATTATGTTTTTTTTAAGTGCCAGTTCAAAAGTGATTTTCTAACAGAAGATTGAATTTTGCAATCCTTTTTGTCAGTTATTCCTCGACTACGATGATCTAAGGAGCATTCCGTATTTCAAGAAAGCAATTGAAGATTTAACAGATGAGGCTGTGAAGTTGAGGTATCTTATATTCATACACCAGCTAGCACGTATTACTAATTCTTTTGTATTGAATCTTTGAAAAATGCATCGTCAATTGTACGTGATCACAGAAGCGAAGCTGTAGGAGAGGTTGCAAACCAAGATGTTCATCTTCCGATCGTTCTACCCAAAGTTCCAGGCCGCTTTTATTACTTATTCGGGAAGCCCATAGAAACACAGGGTATTCTTCTTCTTCTTCTTCTTATTATATTATTATATATAATTAAATAAGTAGCTTCATCATCATCATCATCATCATCATCATCCTCCTCGTCCCAACTATGTTGGGGTTTGTGGCCTGAAGAATCTTAAATTTGCAAACGTTGGTCCTATGCATTAAATCTTTTTTTTTTTTTTTTTTTATTCCTTCAGGAAAGCAGCAAGAATTGAAAAGCAGAGAAAAAGCTCATGAAGTGTATTTACAAGTGAAATCTGAGGTTGAGAAATGTCTTGCTTATTTAAAGGAGAACAGAGAGAATGATCCTTATCGGAATATATTTGCTCGTTTAGGTTACCAGGCAACGCATGGATTTGATTCTGAGGTACCCACGTTCGACTTCACAAAAGCTCGATAGAAACGAATACATTTATATCACCAAAAAAAATCATTGGTTGTAGGTATGGTGGAAATAAAAATACTTGAAAATCCGTAATAATAAAGATTTATAGTTCTCTCTTCTCTGTGTACATACATACATACATGCATATTATTATGTCAGTAATGAATGATCCCCACAGACGTATCTGTTCAAGTTAGCTTAGAATTTTGGTGATTATAGACTTTTGATATTGTGTTGTGATTGGTTGGTGGAGAATATTAGTGATCAATGTTTTGTGCAATAAAATCTTTTCCTCACACCCAAAATCCCTTGTTTCATTCTTGAGAGGGAGGGTCCACATGCAGGTTGTTTTGTTTGTGAGGAAAAAAGGAGGCTTTTTTTTTTTTTAAAAAAAAAAATTCCCCCCACCCCCTTCCCTTCCAATGAGAATCGAACCCAGGACCTTTATGTCACTGGATGGAAGGCTCCCTAATTTGATTCCAAGTTTTCGCCAATTAAACATATCCGAAATTTATGCTATTATCATAATTAAACTATAACATGAGGTATTTGGTGAATGTAAATATAATTGAGCAACTCATCCTGCTAATGAACCCACTATCAACATGCTCCAACTCGAATTTTTTGTGAGACCGACTTGATCTAGAGTTCCGAGTTAGAGCTTCGACTCGAGCTGCTCGCAAGCAGCCCTAGGTGCAACGACAAAAAGAGCTCGAGATTTGATCAAATTTAAATAATACTGTAGTACTAAATTAAATTATTTAAAATAATGATAGTAATACTAACAACTGAAAAGTAAGGATGATTTTCACTTTGTCCCCTCTAATTTAAACTAGACCGACTAAGGGGCTCTTTACTTGTGACGTAATCAGCTTAATAGGTAAAATATTTTATTTGCTCAGACGTTTGGAGGTGTTTACTTGTGGCTTAATGGCTTATTCGCCCAGACAAAATTGATTTATTCATTAAGCATGAAAAGGGGTGTTGTCCTCATTAAGACAAAAAAAATGACTCTCCTACCCCTAATTGAAAACAACACATTTATATATACAATATAAATAATTTAAGACAAAAAAATGACTCTCCTGTCCCCATGATATATACTCATTTATATATACAATATAAAAAATTTAGGTTTTAATATAAATAAATGTAATATATATTATTCATATATAAATAATATACATTATTAATTTATATATAATATTTTGCTACTATATATTATTGTATAAATAAACTTTTGTATCTACAAAATATCATATATATTATGAATATATAAATAAATATTATATTATATATTATTTATATATTAACATTTATTCAGATGTATAATATTTATTATATATGTTCTTATCTATTTAAAATATATTTCAATATATAAATATATATTGCATATTATACGTATTAAATATTTTATATATTACTTACATACAAAATTGAATCATTTATGTATAATATTTTGTTTAAATTTGAATAATATATATAGAAGATGAGTCAAATTTAATTTTTCAATAATGTTCAAATTTGTCTACTTTGTGTTCGAAATTGGATTTTTAAGTACTTTATGAATTTTTGGATTATATCATTTATATTGCTTAAAAAATAAACAATGATTTACAGAACAAGTAAAACAATAGCATCAATTTATTCAGATGAAGAAAGTAAAACAATAGCATCAATTTATCAAGACAGACAAATTTAGGTAAAGAGTCCTAAGATAATGAAACCATTGACCTTAAATTTAATTCCATACAGATAAATTTGGTAAAGAGTCCTAAGATAATGAAACCATTGACCTTAAATTTAATTCCATACATGAGATCTATAATTTCTTTTATGTAAAATAGCTGCTAAATAAATGATTATATTCTTCATAAAGAAAAAGTTCATTTTGCCCGCGGGTTCTGACTAGGGGTGAAAACGGATCGGATACGGGTGGATAGTGCTCTTCCCGTATCTTAACCCATATTTTTCTCTCAGATTCGGAGTCGGATACGGGAAGGCCGGATAAGGATACGAATTCGGATTATTCGGGATACGGACACGGGACGGATACAGGACGGATTCGGGCCGGATTCGAATAAATATAATCGGATAATACATGTCATACAAAAATCGTTTGGAAGTGATTGCAGCATATAAAAAAACTACCTACATAATATTTGATAAAAGTTCTAATGCAAACTATAGTAATTTTTTAAAAAATCGTTTCATGATAAGGTTCCCTCATTTTTACTTATTCAGTCTCTCCCATAAAAAACATAAGCTCCATACTTAGCAAAGACTAAAGAGTGTTAATTTAATTGTTTTAACAATTATTATAATATATATAATTGCCCCTCTATTTACTTGAATAGAACATTTCTTTTAAAATACATTTCATATGAAACAAATAGCTTATAAGTTAGTATTAAAGTGTTTGGCTAATATATTTCTTTTAAAAAATAATTTTTTTTTCAGAAAATAATTTTTTTTCGAAATATAATTTTTTTCCAGAAAATAATTTTTTTTATTTTTTGAAAAAGTAATTTTTTTTTATTTTTTCAAAAAATATAAAAAATGCAGAAAATATTTTTTTTGCGAAAAAATAATTTTTCTCCAGAAAATATTTTTTTAATTTTTTTCGAAGAAATAAAAAATTTTCATAAATAATGTTTTTTTTGAAAAGATAATTTTTTTCCTAGAAAATATTTTTTTTTTCGAAAAATAATATATTTTTGGAAAAAATATTTTTTTCTTGAAAGTTTGAAAACTTATTAAACGAAGTCCAAAAGTATTTTATATATATATATATATATATATATATATAATAAAGTATATTTAAAATATAAAATATGGATATCCGAATTTATTATCCGGATTGGTATCCGGATAATATCCGATAAAATATGGGAAAACTCAGATACGGGCGGATATTGCATTCTCCGAATTCAAACTCGTATCCGAATTCAACTATCCGAATCCGTATCCGAATCCGACCGGATACTTATTTTTCATCTCGAATTCGATCCCGATCAGATACAGCTCCGGATCGGGCGTGAAATATCCGCCCAATTTTCACCCCTAGTTCTAACAGAAAAATATTCACTGTTTGTTTTACCTACATCGTTATTTATTTATTACTAGTAAAAGAAAAAAACGGACTCCTACTTTAAATCCAAAAAAAAAAACAAGTACACTTTTTATCCAAACAAATCGAAAATATACTTGTTTAAATTTATTTGAACTTTTATCGAGATTTAAAAATTGTGTTCGGATTTGATTTGATTAGTAATCGAGTTAAGTTCGAACAATCTTTAATCGATCTGCACAAGAATCGAGCGTGAGCAGTTAGATATTTTTATACGTATTTTCTAATTTTTACTCTAACCTAGTAGAATTCTAGCTGAATTTTAAATCTTATCAAATATTGTTATATTAACAATCGAATTTAAATAAGCTTTTTACCAATCAATTCAATTTTGAGTCGAATAATTTATGTATATTAATTCAATATGTATAGTTTCAGGGGGCTAAATGACACGAAAAAGAAAGCTGAGGGGGTGCAAAATTGAAATTGAAAGGGCGCAATGTAACAACTGTGAGTCATGTGATCGATGCAAACCGGAAAACAAACCCCTGATTTTCATTGTTACACTTAAACCCCACCATCTCTGCAGCTACGGCGGCGCCCCACCAACCACCCCATGAATCACTCAACAGTCCCCACACTACGTACTACTCCAATCATCTTTTTCTTTTTCTTTTTTTTTTTTTTTTTGAATCCGACGTGCAAAAACAAAAAAAAAATGATTTATACTAATTTTTTGAAACTAAAATTTCATAAATCCAAAATAGTAGTATAATACATTTATGTAATGATATATATTTAAAAGAAAAAAAAACTAATGGTTCTTAGCTTGAATTAGTAATTTTTTATTAGAAAATTATTGAAATGACAACGAAAAAAAGTAATAACCCAACTAAGTAAAACTAATGGTTCTTAGCTAGAATCATCCGGAGACCCCTACGCCACAAACACACGTCATTCATGATGTCATAACCATTAATTAAATGGATTAAACCATGCTGGCTATCATTCCTAGTCCTTATCCTTATATATAAAGAAAATAAAGTAATAACCCAACTAATTAAATCCCTAACCCGTTAATTTCATCACAAACGAAGAGTGAGATCAATGTTCACGTCGTCCGCCGAGTCGCCTCCCAAAAACTGCTCCGACGCCGATACTCTTCCGCCGTTAAAAACTGCTGCGAAGTGAGCCGAACTATGGCCGCCGTCCAGCTGGGCTGGCTGGAACCAGTAGCCGTACGGTGTCTCGAAAGAGGCGGGGGGGAGATGGCCGTGGAGGCGGGAGAATCCTCCGTCGGCGCCGGCGGTGAGCGTTCGGCGAGTGGCGGCTCTCTCTCGCTTGTGCGCATTTTGGTGGCCGCCTAAAGCTTGAGAAGTGCAGAACTTGCGGTTGCAGTAAAGGCAAGAGAACAATCGAGGGTCGGAGGATGAATTTGGCGGAGGTTTTAGTTTCTTTGGTGTCTGGTGAGTGTTTAGCTTGAAAAAATCATATGTGCTGTGGTCTGCCATTTTCGTTCTCTGAGCTCAGATGAGAGAGAGAGAGAGAGAACAAAGAGGGGAGTACAGACAGTTACATTATGTGCAGTATGCAGGTATATATATAGTGGGTGTCTGTGCAGTGCTATGTAGTTGCGGAGCGGAACATGAAAAGCAGCTCTGGCTCTGCATATAGTATATATTTGGAGTCGGTTTCTAGTTTATTAGCTAATTTGTCTGTTTCTACAATTTGTTTTTTTTCAGTTTAGCATTTAACTATTTCTTCTGTTCTTTTTTATTTAGTTACCTTATTTATCTATTAATTAAAGTGGTTTGCTTCATTAATTAGTTATCTATATATATATAGAACATAGATTCATTCAACAAATCAATCAATATCCTTTTGGTGTATATTTAGTCAAGTTTATATATTAAAGAGGGGACTGTGAGCTACCTTTTATATATATATATATATATATATATATACTGCTCTACGCAAAGACTAATATTAGATGCAGATTTTACAGATTAATTTATGCATTTAGCTATTAATTATGCATGAAATATATACATTTAGTGCATCAAAATTTCAATGCATTAAAATATGCAATATATGCATCAAAATATCGATGCATTAAAATATTAGATTATATGCATCAAATATGATGAAATGAGAATGACTTTTTGAGTAAGAAGTAAGAATAAATCTGAATCATTGGTATTTGTGTGATGTACGGTCCAAATAAACTTTTGCATGCGATATATGCATTTCGTGTATCAAAATTGTAATGCATTAATACTATGCATTATATGCATCAAAATATAGATGCACTAAAATATTGGATTCCATGCATGCGTTTTTGTGAGAATAAATCTAGATCATCCATTTAATCAGGATCTATGGATCAAATTCATTCATAGTTCTTAATTTAAATCGCATTCGCACTCCCTATATATATATATATATATATATATACTAATTAAATGATAATCAACCATAGGAAATTAATTAATTGTGCCTAGCTTGATCAGGGTTGATGATTTCATCTGTCACAATATTAAAAATGGCTAGTATAAATAAAAAAATACTATAATCAATTAATTAATAGTACGTAGCTACAATTAATTAATTGATAAGCCGACGTATCATTTTATTTACACACGATGATTTTGTATATTAAGTGAGACAAAATGAGACAGGAACTTACGGCAGGCGGTCTCGGCCTCGAAATACATAGGATTTGTTGATGATCTACGTTTTGTATTTGTTCAACTTCTGAACTCACAGCTTATTGCCACATTTAATTAATTAAGGATTTGAAAAATTTGAAGTACGTGTTGGGATTAGGTGGCCCAAATGAATAAAATAATGAGAGTCCAAAATAATTTATCTCCTGCAGCCCACTTAAAATCGGACCCGGCCCGGAATCCTTTTGGAAGCAGCCCATTAAGGCTGGATTAATCTTGGCCATTCATCCCAGATCTTTAATCCCTACGCACGGCTTATATTAACCCTACATATATAAACCCCCCTAACCAAACCCTACCCCTCATTTCCCTTTTCTTCACCCCGCCGTCTGCTCCCTCTCTACCTTATCTCTCCACCCCCGATTTTCTTTCCTTTCTCCTCGGTCTTTGACCTGCTCTTCCGATGGAAAGAAAATCTGCCCGATTTCTTCTCTTCGTTTGGTTGTTCCGATTCTCCTATAAATCCCGTTTTCGGTGGAGATGAAAGAACAACGAAATAAAGAGAGCAAGATATATCTTTTCCTTTGAATCCTTCGGTTTTCTCAGTGAAACATTTGAGGGGTTTTCTGGGTGAGCTTTGTGAGAAAGGGGATCTGATATTTCTGGGGTTTTTTCGGTTGCTTTGTGCTTCGATTTTGGTTTGGGGGTTTTGGACCAGTCGAATCTTGCTTTGTGCTTGGATTCGCCGGAGGTTGCTTCCGGTTCCGGTAGTGGGTTCGGTTCGAGGTGCTGGCCGCGGGTCTTGTGAGTCCAGGACGTGGCTACGGGGACGGAGGACTGAGCCGGCCGGATTTTTCCCGACTGTGATTTTCTTCGGCTTCGGCCGTGTGGTTTGATCTTCCTATTTCTTACTGTTTTTAAGTTTATTTTTTTCCAGTTTTTTGTTTGTTTCGTAAAATTAGAAGTTGTGTAATCCCTAATCCCTATCCCGAGTAGATTCGTGTAATAGTTATATTTGTTATAATTATTGTAATAATATTTCCACCCGATTCGGACCAATACTCAACATTGGTACCGAAGCTTTGGTTTGGATTTGTCCGAATCGGGTCAACCCGGATCGCTCAGGTATATTGGCTAACCCTCTCTTCATTTTCTGTTTTTTTTTTTTACTTGCTCGTTGCCCTTTGTGATAGTATTCCCGTTCGTTTCTTGGTGATTTTTTCTCTGTGATATTTTTTTGTTCGGACATCACGCCGCTTCTTCGTGTTTGCTCATTGTTCTTCGTGTTTTTCCGGGTCAGTCTGCCTCGGGCCGTGATTCGTGTTTCAGTCCGTCTCGGCCCTGTTATTTTTTGCTTCTGCTGCATTGTTAGTAATATTCTGTGTGTTTATTACTGCAATTTTTTTTACTTCGTGTTGAATCTGGAATTTTTTCATAATTGGGCATTTAAACCCTCCTGCCTGGACCGCTTAAGTGTCCTTGGATCTTGTAGGGGCCTGGTATTGGTTTTTTCCAGATTCGTTTAAATTTAATCATCTGTGTGATTGATTACTTTGTGTTTGTGAGGTTTGATAAAATAAACCGTTTTCTCCTGTTTGAGTTTTCCACAAATATTTTCAAAAACTTTGTTCATTTTGAAAATTAAAATGGGTTCAATCTCTGCCTTCTCTGTGGCACCATTTGATGGAAAAGGTGATTTTGCCATTTGGCAACAGAAAATGAAAAGCATACTTATTCAACAAAAATGTTTCAAAGCTATTGATAATTCTTTCGCCTCTAATGTGACGGCAGATAAAAAGGCTGAACTTGATGAGTTTGCTTATTCTGCGATTATCTTGAACCTTTCCGACTCTGTGATAAGAAAATTAGGTGAACATGGTTCGGCTAAAGAGTTATGGGAAAAATTGGAAGAAATGTATACTGAAACTTCGTTGCCAAATAAATTATTCCTTCTTGAAAAATTTTTCCGCTATAAGCTTGATCTTAATAAAGACATTGATGCCAATTTAGACGTGTTTACAAAACTGGTTCAAGATATAAAGTTAACGGAGATAAAAACATCGATGATTACACTCCGATTGTTCTTTTGAATGCTATTCCGCATTCTTATAGTGATGTGAAATCGCCATTAAATATGGTAGAGATCGTGTAACCTTAGATATTGTTGTAAACGGCATAAAGAGCAAAGAGCTAGAATAGAAAAACAATAAAGGTGCTGCCCTTAGAAATCTTGGCGAGGTCAATTTTGTCAAAGGAAGACCACAAAAACGTTTTCAAAATAAAAAGTCTTCCAACACTCAAAATAACCAAGCCAACAAGAAAAAGGGCAATGAAAAATTTCGGTTTAAATCTAGACCTAATAATCGTAAGTGTTACAATTGTGGTGAGTATGGTCACTATATTCAAGACTGCACTAAACCTAAGAAAACCAAAGAACTGATCGTGCTAACTTAGGCTCGGTGAAAATCGGGTGATGTGTTTATGATTTCGATGCTATGCATTCTTCTCGTGAACTCGTGTTAGCCGACCTTGGTGAAAATGATCGGGTCAAGTTGATTCTCGATGCACATTTCACATGACTCCGCATAAACAACTTTTTCTAGCTATCGTGATTTGAAAAATCGATATGTGTCTATGCCGATCATGTAAAACGAAATGTTGCCGGAATAGAACTGTGTGCCTTAAATTCGAACTGAAATTCGATAACTTTGGAAAATGTTAGGCATGTTCCTCACTTAGCTCATAATTTAATGTCATGTGCATGTCTTGAAGATGATGGTTTTGAAGGTACATGGGCTAAGGGTGCTATGAAAGTTACGAGAGGTCCCAAAACCTTTTTTGTCGCCATTCGTAAAATGAATTTATACATTTGTTCCACCGTAAGTAACTTTTCCGTTAATGCAAGATTGGAGATAAAATCAAATGCATAAACGGTTGGGTCACATTAGTGGTAAAGGTCTTGAAATTTTGCACAATCATGGTTGTTTTGGGAATGATAAAATATCTGACTTACCATTTTGTGATAATTGTGTGTATGGTAAGCAACATCGTGCTAACTTTCCCCATTCACCTTCCCCGAACCCCCCTAAGAGTTCAAATGTGTTTGAATGTCTGCATGCCGATGTGTGGGGGCCTCGTTGTCCGACACACGGCGGAAACCGATATTTTTATCCGTGATTGATGATTATTCCAGAAAGTCTTTGTGTTTCTCCTTAAGAACAAATCGATGTGTTTGACACGCTCAAAACGTGGAAAATTTTAATTGAAAATCGACGTAAGAAAATTAAAATTTTGAGAACTCGATAAACGGTCTGAATTTTGCAATAATTTGTTTGATACTTTGTGTGCGGAAAGTGGTATTCAAAGGCATAGACAAAGACTCCTACACCCCTCAACAAACGGAATTGCCGAGCGCATGAACCGAACCCTCCTTGATAGGGTAAGGTCTATGCTCGTCGACTCCGGATTGTCAAAACGTTTTTGGAGTGAGGCTTTATCTACAGCTGCCTATATTATAAACAGATCTCCATCTGTCCCTTTGAATGGAAACTATCCAGAATCTGTGTGGACTGGTAGTAATATTGATTTCTCAAATCTTCGTGTATTTGGGTGTGCTGCTTATGTTCATCAAAAGCAAGATAAATTAGAACCTAGATCGATAAGATGTGTGTTCTTAGGCTACCCGGAGGGAGTTAAGGGTTTTAGGTTATGGCTTAAGGGCGAACCAGGGTTTAAGGTGCTAATTAGTAGGGATGTCATATTTAATGAAGATGAATTTCCTTGTCTTGAACATCCTGCACCCGCACCCGTGCACATGCCTAATCCAGAATTTGTTTCTAACTACCCTACCTTAAGTGAGGTGGAGCCTGAAAATGATGAAACTTTGCATGCTGAAAATGAAAATCATTCCGGGAATTCTAGTGATGAAGTAATTGAAAATGTTGATGAAAGTACTGAACTAACCAACTATCAATTGACGAGAGATAGGCCTAGAAGAGAGAATGTTAGGAGGCCTCATCACTTTGATGATTTTCATATGATGTCCCATGCTTGCAATGTGTTTGAATCTTTAGATAATAACGAACCTAAAAGCTATAAAGATGCTTTAAAATATGAAAATGCTTCTGATTGGTTAAATGCTATGAATGATGAAATGAATTCCCTGCATGTTAACCAAAACTGGACTCTTGTTCCAAAACCTGAACATTGTTCTCTTGTGGACTGTAAGTGGTTATATAAGGTTAAAAATGAAGTAGAGAATATCAGATTTAAAGCTAGGTTGGTTGCTAAAGGTTTCACTCAAAAGGAAGGAATTGATTACACTGAGATATTTGCTCCTGTTGTGAAATTCACCACCGTGCGTATCATGCTTGCTTTAGTTGCTCACTTTAATTGGGAATTAAAACAAATGGATGTTAAAACTGCTTTTCTTCATGGTGAATTAAATGAGAAAATTTATATGAGGCAAATTAAGGTTTTGTCGACTCTAAGAAACCCGATCACGTTTGCCTTCTTAAAAAGGCCCTTTATGGCCTAAAATACTTCCAAGGCAATGGAACAAGAAGTTTGACTCTTACATGCTTTCTTTAAAATTCAAACGTAGCTCGTACGACCCTTGTCTCTATTTTAAAGTAGACTCCACTATTCCTATCTTCTTGCTTATCTATGTGGATGACATGTTACTTGTGAGTCCGTGCATAAAATTAATTGATCATGTTAGGTCTTGTCTTAGTGATCAATTTGACATGAAATACCTTGGAGACGCCTTAAAATTTTAGGCATGAATATTGTTAGAGATAGGAAAAACTTTTCTTTGTTTCTAAATCAGTCTTCCTACATAGAGAAAATACTTGAAAAATTTTCTATGATTGCTGCAAAACCTGCTTCTGTGCCTCTTGCTGCCCATTTTCTGTTAAGCAAAGATCAATCCCCAAAATCTAGTGACGAAGAAAAAACAATGGAAAAATTCCCTACGCTAATGCTATAGGATCACCATGTATCTCATGGTTAGTACGAGACCCGATATAGCCTATCTTGTCATTGCTTGAGTAGATACATGTCTAATCCTGGTATGCCTCATTGGGAAGCCTTGAAGTGGCTTCTCCGTTATTTGAAATCCTCTGTGGATGTTGGTATTAAGTTTTCTAAATCCGTGATGGTGTTAAACTTGTTGGATATGTGGATTCTAACTTTGCTAATGATCGTGACAATCGAAAATCCACGACCTCTTATGTGTTTACCCTTTGTGGCTCTTGCATTAGTTGGAAATCTCGATTCATGTAATGTTGTTGCTTTATCTACAATCAATCAATATGTTGCTACACCGAGGCATTTAAAGAAGCCATATGGCTAAAGGGTCTTCTCGTCCAAATTGGTTTTCTCAAAGAAAAAGTCGTGGTATTTTCGGATAGTCAACTGAATTCACTTTGTAAAAATCCTGTCTTTCATGATCGCACTAAACATATTGATGTTAAATTTCATTTTATTCGTGACATTGTTGAAAAAGGTGAACTTGATCTTGGAAAAATTCCTCGTAATTCAATCCTGAGATATGGGCACCAAATGCTTGCCTTTGGAGAAGTTTGTGTCCTCAGACCGATCTGAACTTGGGAACTCAAGACTAACTCTTAGTCTTTGCCTTCTTTGTGATGGCTTTACATTCTTAGTGAATTATTATATCTTTGTGATAGTCCTGCTTTCTTAGTGATTGCTTTTCTTTGTGATTACCTGTACTTACTTTGTGTTTTGTGTGTGCAGGTGATGTCTGGCGATGATGACCTCCGTCTCCCTTATGTACCCCGATGACTCATTTGGCCCAGGTGGAGATTTGTTGGGATTATGTGGCCCAAATGAATAAAATAATGAGGGCCCAAAATAATCTATCTCCTGCAGCCCACTTAAAATCGGACCCGGCCCGGAATCCTTTTGGAAGCAGCCCATTAAGGCTGGATTAATCTTGGCCATTCATCTGGTATCTTTAATCCTGGCCATTGGTTTATATTAACCCTACATATATAAACCCCCCCTAACCAAACCCTACCCCTCATTTCCCTTTTCTTCACCCCCGCCGTCTGCTCACTCTCTACCTTATCTCTCCACCCCCGATTTTCTTTCCTTTCTCCTCGGTCTTTGACCTGCTCTTCTGATGGAAAGAAAATCTGCCCGATTTCTTCTCTTCGTTTGGTTGTTCCGATTCTCCTATAAATCCCGTTTTCGGTGGAGATGAAAGCACAACGAAATAAAGAGAGCAAGATATATCTTTTCCTTTGAATCCTTCGGTTTTCTCAGTGAAATATTTGAGGGGTTTTCTGGGTGAGCTTTGTGAGAAAGGGGATCTGATATTTCTGGGGTTTTTTCGGTTGCTTTGTGCTTCGATTTTGGTTTGGGGGTTTTGGACCAGTCGAATCTTGCTTTGTGCTTGGATTCGCCGGAGGTTGCTTCCGGTTCCGGTAGTGGGTTCGGTTCGAGGTGCTGGCCGCGGGTCTTGTGAGTCCAGGACGTGGCTACGGGGACGGAGGACTGAGCCGGCCGGATTTTTCCCGACTGTGATTTTCTTCGGCTTCGGCCGTGTGGTTTGATCTTCCTATTTCTTACTGTTTTTAAGTTTATTTTTTTCCAGTTTTTTGTTTGTTTCGTAAAATTAGAAGTTGTGTAATCCCTAATCCCTATCCCGAGTAGATTCGTGTAATAGTTATATTTGTTATAATTATTGTAATAATATTTCCACCCGATTCGGACCAATACTCAACAGTACGTACGTACAAAAGGTTAATTATTGATTTGCTTGATCATCCAGATTTGTAAAAATTGGAAATATTTCCACTTTGATTCACATATATATAATAATTGAAGATGAAGCAAATTAATGTTGCATCATTTGAATATAGTGTACTTATATAAAATAGGTAAATCAATGCCACAAATATAGTATATCTCAATTCTGTACATTGACGGTACATTTTGTAAACTTTTTTTCCTTTTTACTGAAATAAGGGTATATATATACACATAGTGATTATGTTACACTATTTTTTTTTCTCTGAAATTGATAAGACATCGAGAGTATGGGCTTTCACATCCAAAGATATGAAACTACTACTATATATATTATGTTACATAATGGATGTGAGGAGACGTGTACGATGAGAATTTTGATACACAAAGGAAGGGCCTCATTGTCCAATCAACTGGAAGTAGCAATATTAAATTTATATATATATCTTTAAATAATATATAATAGTAATATTTACTATGTGCACAAAACTGACAAAATTCGTCAAAGTCCAAATAAACCCTACAATCTCTAATTAGTGGAGCATATATATATGTAAACATATACGAGGTGAGGTGACACAGTACTATGTTGGAGTTTTATGGGGTGAAAGTATAGCCTAAAGATAGTACAGTTATAATGGGCTGGGCTGGCCGGGCCGGGCCGGGCCAGGCTGAAGGATATATAGATAGGCTTCTACACAATTATAGAATGTATACATGTAAGTATGTTTGTATGTATGTGTACCATAATTATTTTACAACAGCAAAGTGTTGTTGTTAGACATTACATGTGAATAGAAATAGTATTGTTTTATTCTTAACAGCCGAGAGAGAGAGAGAGAGAGAGAGAGAGAGAGATTCATTAATGGTGATATAGTGGCGATGAGTACATATATAAAATGACCTCTGACGCACATTCGCTCCTTGTTTGAGTGCAGTGGTTGTTATGTCAGACACACGTCCATGCTACCAATCGTCTCTCTCTCTCTCTCTCTCTCTCTCTCTCTCTCTCTCTCTCTCTCTCTCTCACACTCTCGCGTGCAATACACACACACACACGTATAGACAAGAGGGGGGTCTCGAAAAGGTCTGGGAAAACTGCGATGATAGAAATATAGAATGACTTAAACGGGTATATATTCCTCTATTTATTAGATGAGTGAAAGGAGATAAATGGATCACCATTATGGCAATTTTTGGTAATGAGACATATATATATATATATATATATATATATATATCATGTGAACTCTAACCTATATATCTTCTATAGCTAATAGCCTGCTGCAGCCTTTCCACTTGAACTCAATGTTTTTGTCTTTTGAACCCCCACTCGTTGAGAGATCGATATGCTAGACAATTGATTTTAGGGTTATTGGTGCTGATGCATTAGAGCGGCTCTTTTCCACCGAATCAATCAATAAACTCAATCAATCAATCGAATTGGATTCAGATTGAATCAAAACTTTAAATTAATTAATAATAATATTCACCAAAAAAAAAAATAATCACTAACAATTGGTTTTAGTCATTAAAAAAATTAGCTTAGTATCAACGATTAATAAATTCACTAAATATTGAATTTAATAAGTAAAAAAGTAAAATTTTTAATCAATAAAATAAGTTTTGGTCAACAAAAACTAGTTTAATAATTTATATTAATAATCACATATATACATTTAATAATAAAATAACATGTTAAATGCTTCTCATTATTGCATCTCATCATAAAAATTATATATACGAGTCATTCAGACCCGTGCGATGCACAAGTCTTGTTTTCCTTTTCTTATGTCTAAAAATAAACTTTTTAGACAAAAACTGATTAACTTGTCCATTAATGAGCATTACAAAGACCAATCTACTAAACATGTGAAGCATTGCAAAGACCAATCTACTAAACATGTGAGTCGATTTTGTTCACCTGTTAAAAGAGATAATCGCTCCCCATAGGCAAAATTGGGGTTCGGATCTGGTGCAGTACAGCACCATGCTGTGCACCAGATCCGCCGTCGAATTACACACGCACACACACATATCTGTGCGGGTGTGTGTGATCCAATGGTGGGGTGCAGCACAGCATGGTGCTGTACTGCACCAGATCCCCTCCCGTAAAATTGGGGCTACTTGTCAAGTTAAGCCGACAACATTTATTTGATTGTTATATAAAAACTAACATACTAATTCCATATAATCTACAAATAATACTTGAATTATTTCTAATAAATCACATTAAATATTGTACTACTTGAGAACATGATTTCGTTATTATAATTCATTATTTCGTACAATGTTATCCATTTGTCTTTTACTTCATATAAAATTTTATAAAGCTAGTCACAAATAAATATCTTAAACATATGAATAACTAATACTCTATAATATGATTATTAATTATTCACAATGTTCCCCAAATTTTTGGGTTCGGGTTTTAAGAAATGTTTGGTGAATATGAAGTGAGTGGAGTTTGGGTCCCACATTAAAAGTAATTTAATGTTAATATGTGGGTCAGTCTGGTAAAATGTGTGAATATATAATAATTATAAGAATATTTTAGTAAATTGTATTGTGGGGTAGTGTTTAAAAGTAGAAAGGGAACATTTTTTTTGGACATACCAAAATGGCAAAAAGGGAACATTGATTGTGGACGGAGTGAGTAATTGAGATATATTAAGAGATTGACTAATCACAAAACTTCATTAGAGAAATCAAATGGACTAATAACATTTATTTCATTAGAAGTGATTTGATGAATGTGTCAGGTGTAAGCATTTTTTAATATATCACACAACCAAGTTTAACAACATAATTTACCAAGAAAATATTACCTACACTTTCTCAACAAACTTTACCAACAAATTAAAAAAAATTATACACTAAAATTTTTTTACACTAAATGATTTAGACATAATCGTTCGAAAAGTATACTCTAAATGTGAGATTTATGATTAAGAGAATCAAAATAGTTCACGTACTCCAATATATTCTATATTTTATCATTACGTTTTTTTAAAAATAAAAAATTAAATCTTAACATTTACCAACATTATTTCAATAATTCACAAAACCAAGTATAACAACGTAATTTACCAAAACAAATTACCTATATTTTATAAACAAACTTTACCAACAAATTAAAAAAAAATTACACACATAAAATAAACATTGTGACAAAATTTAAACAACATAATACACAATAAAATTCACATTACATAAATTCTAACGATATAATTTACCTACAAATTATAAAAAACTTTACCAACAAATGAAAACAAAACTACAAAATTTACAAATAAATCTACATAAAAAATACAAAAATTTTACACAAACTTTATAACAAATATTCCATAGAATTTATAACACAACTTACATAAAAGTTTATATCAAAATTTACTAAAAATTTCCGGTGGCAGTGCGGCGGCGGCTAAGCAATTTCCGGTAGCAGTGCGACGACGACGGCTAAGCAATTCTCGGCGGTGGCTAAGAGGACTCCTAAAGCGTCGGCTAAACAAATTCCGCGGTGGCTACAAAGATTCCGGCGAGGAAGAGAGAACCTCGGATCTACAAAATAAATACATAGATCTATTAAAAAATACATAGATCTATAAATAAATTAAAAAAATACATAGATCTATTAGAAATACTCAGATCTACAAAATAACTACATAGATCTATTAAAAAAATCCATCAAAACTATTTAAAAAAAGAAGACAAACCTCAAAAGATCCGACAACTACAAATATTCCAGCGGCTACAAAGATTCACATTACGTGCAAAAAACTTATTGTTCGACAACTTCGACACTACTCACGAATTTGTTGTCTTTGATAACATAATTATTTTAAACATATCAATGACGAGTGTCGATAAATTATTTTTGAACTTCTTTGATCGAGACCTCGTTATTGGTCCAGTCGACATGCTCAAGTCCTCATCCGGGTTCTTCATAATATCTCGATTCACATCACCTGGCCCCATTGTAGGCGACGAGGTCTCTGCCGCCGAGCTCAATTTTTCGGCGAGCGGATGCCAGACGGCTGGCCTGCTTCGTGGGGGTCGGATATGTCGAACTCCTGGTGATGGATTCGGACTCCGACGTCTCATTGCTGGGGCCAGAATTCCCAGGTTGCCATGAGGGATCACTTCCTAAGCGGCTGAAAACGGAATTGTGCCGCCTCGCGAGCGCCTTTTCTTGCGATTCGGGGCTTTCTGACGATTGCTCGACATATAACCCTTTGAGCTTTCGTTTGCCCGCGCGGCGGATGGCTGACGGGGTAATAATGGGCGTGTCGCATGCTCTCCGTCGCTCCCTTAGGATGGTCATGGCCTCCTCGATCTGTTCCGTGGTTTGGAATTGATCGAGTGAGAGGCTGGGGCCGTCCCACGGGAGCGGGAGTGAGAGCATGGCGTTGCCGCGGCCGTCTTCCGTTGTAGGTTGGGACTCGGTCTGGGCCGGAATAAGGCGTCTGGCGGACCGTAAGGTGGCTCTCTTCGAAGTGGTGGCAGACGTCATGGTTTCAAAGGTTTTTCTTTGAAGAACAGTGAGTGTTTCTTCAAGTATATGTTCCGGAGAACAGTGAGTGTTCTTCGAAACGGTCGGAGAGAAAATAAAGGTAGTGCCCTCCTTCTAGCGCCAATTGTTGTTACCCAAAATATTATTCGGAATGGTTTGCTGGAAATGGCTTCTGGTGGGTAACAAACAAAATGCAAGAGCACGTACGAAGAAATATAAATACCATAAGATTTGCCGAGGTTGTTAGTCCCGGGCTTGAATGCTCTCGCGAGATATTATTAATAAGAATAATGCTTTGGAGTATAAATATTAATGTTAGAATACGATTACAAAGAGTGTAACGACCCTAGTTATCTAGCTCTTGAGTGCTGGTGATTGCCGGAAGAACCAGAGTTGGTGCTCTGTGAGATCTTGTAACAAAGATGAAATGTTGTATAGAAATCTACTGTGAGGACCACTGTGTGTAGAATTCTGTGTAGACAACTCTCACTCTCTTGCTGTCAGCTCTAACTCTCAGATGTTCGATCGCTCAGTTTCCTTTCCAATTGTTGTAAGTCTCCTATTTATAGGAGAGGAAGTAGTTGGGATGTCTTAATCCAAAACGGGCGATCGCATTTTCCGTATTAAATTAATCGGGCGATCGTATCTAGGTCGGTTTCCTTAAAGTACGCGACTGCTGCTGGCAGCCGGTTGTGTGAGCCAATGAGAGGACAACACGCGTCTCTTGTCGCGGTCTTGAGAGGTCCCACCTAGGACCTTTCGGCGGGTCTGTCGATTGGTGGGATGCTGTCCTTATCACCAACAGCTGGTGATGGGCTGGAGTCAAAAAAGCATTATCTTGTGGCGCAGTTTGCGGATCTACACGTGGGTCTTTATCCCGAGATTCGGTCTTCGTGGGCTTGACGAATGCCGGCTTTACGTGTGGCACAAGTCGGTCGTCAAGAGGCGGTCGCCCTGGACGTCGATCGTTTTGTACCTGATCTTCGATCTGGCGTTTTCGTTTGGCAAGTTTTCCGCGATTCTTTTGACATTGGCTTTTGGTCGCTCGGCCCTTGTGCCGATCGCCGTTGAGGCGTGTTAATCGCTGCACAGCACTGAGGTCGAGGCTATTTTTGAAATGGTTACGAGTGAGAAAGAGGCAAATGAATCATCTAAATCGGTTGTTACTGAAGTAAATGAAGGTGGTGATGTTGATGAAAGCTCTTATCATGATGGCCTCTTGGTTTAAATGACCTAGTCAAACACATTTTTTGTTTAAAAAGACCTCCATCTATGTTTTTTGTTTATATAGCCTTTTTTTAAATAATAGATTAAATAATTTATCCAATTCCTAAAATATCCTTGATGTGTTTCTGGGCACGATTTATAGATCGTTATTCTACTGATATAACGAGTTCAACATCGTTGCATTATATTTATAATAATGCCCATGTATTGTATATGCATCCTAACAACAATGTATAAGTCGTTATAACGACTTTCAGGTCGTTTCTGTATCAGAAATCGTTACAGTCTTTTAATAACAACATCCAAATCGTGTTAATTGAAAATATAATCAGAACGATTTGCAAGTCGTTTCTGTAAACATATAACGACTTCAAGTTCGATTTGCTCCCTTGTAAAGATATTACAGAACGATATCTATATCGTTTCTTTATAAATTATAAAAACTCCAGATCGTTCCATTCAAAGTTTATTCTATCACGAGTTACAAATGGTTTGTTTGCTAAAATAACAATTTGGTTATCGTTTTGTAAAAAAACAACATTGATGATAACGTGGTGTATATCGTTTTAGAAGAAATTTTACGAACCCAATATTGTTTCAGTATAAAATATAATTATAACGAGTTACATATCGTGTCTTCATATAGAACAAGATATGAATTTCGTTATGGCTTAACTTGATAATTCGATCATTGGTTGCCATCCAGAATGAGTCATAAGTGTATATATGGATAAAAGAGTATCATACAAAATGGTTCTAGTACATTTAAAAATGGACGAAATTAAAGATATAAATGATTGATAACTTATCTACCATTGTAGAAGTTGTATTGTAGAAGATAGATTATATAATTTTTAAAAAGAAAAAGAAATGATCAATCATATCTATCTTTAAATTCTATACGAAATATCATTTAGTAAATAAAACTAATGTTGGAGTCTAATAAAAAATCAAAGTACTCTTTAATAAAAGAGATAAATGAATACTTTTGTAACACAACAATAAATCGTAGTTTGAGGCCTAAGGAAATATCTCTAAGTTAAATATCAAACATAATTATTTGGTGCATAATTTGTCTCACATTCACAAATATGTAAAATCCACCGAACACCTTTTATAACATAAAGTCATAGAAATTATTCTACAAATTACAAAATAGAGTTCTTCGAAAAAAAATAATACCAAACCGATAATTTTAAAGCTTAATATTTTTATTTACACTCGCTATCAGTATAGCGGTTCCTCCAATAACCTTAAAAATATTGACCAAAGATCATAACGTGGTGTGTATCATTTTAATGGAGATTTCACAAGCCTAATATCATTTCAGTATAATTTTTAGTTATACAAAGATACATATCGTGTTTTTGTATGGAACGCGAGTTGTTTTTCGTTATGGATTAAATTGATGATTTGGTTGTTCCATGCCATCCGTTATGACTCTTACATGTGTATACAAGAAAAATTATCATACAAGGTGATTCAAACGCATTTTAAAATGGTTGTCAAATAGATAGACATGATTTGATCAACTATTCAATGTAAAAGTTATGTAAATTGAAATTGAGAACTTGAATGATTGATCATCATCTTGAAATTCTTTTGAATCACCTTGTATGATATTCTTCACTCGTGTACACATGTAAGAGTCATAACGGATGGCACGGAACGAATGGCACAGAACAATAAAATCATCAATTTTAATCCATAACGATAAACAACTCGTGCTGCATATGAAGACACGATATGTATCTTGTTATAACTAAAAATTATATTGAAACGATATTAGGTTCGTATGATCTCCATTAAAACGATAAAGAACACGTTATGACATTTGATCAATATTTGTAAGAACGATATACAAGTCGTTACTTGAGCAAAGAAACGATTTATAACATGTGTTAGTGCATATTTAAATAAAATGATATCGAGTTCGTATTTTTTCTAAAAACACGATTTGGGTAAAGTTACGGATTCATTTAACCCGAGAGAAGATTAAATACGGCGTCGTTATAGTACCAAAGAAACTATTTGAGTATCGTTCTAGTTTTAGTTTCAATCCCAATGATATTAGGTACTATTTGAGCATCGTTATAGTTTTGGTTTCAATCCCAACGATATTAGGTTCATTATCTACTCACTATAACGATTTTTAGATTGCAAACGACTTAGAAATTGTTATAACGATTTACATATTGATATAAAACTGTTTCACCACATCATACAATTTTCGAATTTAAATAGTATAGTGGCATTATTGTAAATATAATGTAACGAGATAGATATCGTTATATGACTACAATAACGATATCAATATCGGCCATTTACACTCCAGTGAAGTATCTCGTTATGGAAGAAGGAAAAACGATTTAGACATCGTTTTGTACAGATTAAATAGCAAAGTACAGGAACGATCTGTATATCGTTTTTGATACATGAGAACGAATTAGAGCTCGTTACAGACAGCTGAAATGACTTAAATATCATTATGAATACACGTACGGACAATTTAAATATAATTAGGAGAAAATATTTTTTAATATTTGTATCAGTAACGACTTTAATATTGTTATGTATACACCGTAACGACTTTGAAAATTCATATCCTAAGGCAATTCAAAATTATTTTTATTATTTTTACCTGTAACGAATTTAACATCGTTATGTGTATCTAGTAACGATTTCAACCTCGTTATTATATTAAGGATAATAATGTCATTTGAAATATTAATATATTTTTTCTTTTTGTTTTATATTCTTAGTTTGGTCAAGGACTATTTAAACAAATGTTTTATAGGTGAAGGTTATTCAACTCAATTTTCCTATCATGATCCAGCAACCATTGCTGATACTCAAAATACTTTTCAATGGGTTCTGACTGAAACATCCTCAAATAAAACCGAAAGAAATCAAACCTCGCTACTCAAAAACCTCGCTATTTTCCATAACCACGCTATTATCACAAAACCTCGCTCGATGACCAGTCAATAGCGAAGTTTGACCTCAGTTTTAACATCATCGGTCAAAGGTTAAACGAAAAAAAAGGAAAGAGACGAAGAAAAAAACAGAAACAAACAATACAAATCCAAACCAAAACAACAAAGAAAGACAGCCATAAACAACCCTCCTACCTCACGTAAATATAAACAACAACAAGAACACGAGCTGCTTCAAACTACAACCCAAATCCAAACCGTAACATAAACAATTACAACATATCATGTTTAGAAAACTCAAATCTATATCCTATTCCCATTCTCCATCACTGAACACAACCTCATCTCAGTTTAAAAAAAAAAAAAAGAGGAAACATAGATCTCAGTTTTTCTGTTTTCATAATCAAAGATTTAGAACAAATCCACAAGAGACTAACCATCATAGACCGATTTTCATGTTAAACTTCTTTTTAATATTCAAAATCAAAAAGAAAGATCAAAACAAGTGTTCCCATCTTTCTCTCTTTCGGTTTAACAAGAACAAGAAACGAAAAAAACAACAACATATAAACCTACACGTGACCATTTTTAAATGATCTTGAAGCACGTCCTTTGAATGGTTCGACTGAGAAAGAACAAAAGATAGGTTTTTTCGTGGTTTGTGTTGATTTTCTATTTGTATGTGGTTCGATTTGAGCAAGAAAGGGTAGAAAGAAAATGATATTTATGTGAGGTTCGGTTGAGGATTAAAGAGCTATACAAATTGTGTGTGGAAGTAGCGAGATTTGAGAGAGTGTTTGTTGTGGATGCGAGTGGGCTTTAAGTTGGTATTGGACTTGGACCAGGGACGAATTTTTGGACATGTATTGGGCCTTGAAAAGGTCTTTACCTGCTATTGGTTAACAAAGCTTGGAACTTTTAAATTGTTGGACAAGTTTCGGTTAATTTAAATCATAGGTCCGAAAATTGTTACAATTTTGGGTTTATTTTGATTTGAAATTTGTATAATCCAAATTGAGTTTCATGTATTGAATGTGAGCATTCATGGCATAAGCTTTCAAAAGAAATCAATGCCTCAATTTAACCCGAACACCTTTTTACCTGAAATACATGTATGATTCTGAACAAAGCCCGTGCATCGCACGGCCATGATCTCTCGTTAAAATAAAAATCAAGTATAAGAGTATGATAGGGTTTGGCAGAATAATTCATGTAAAAAACATAATGATCAATAACATATATACATACGTTTAGGTATTATTTGATATTTTTAACTTATTTTTTTTATGAAACTTGTGTTTGACTTGCATTACATGTAAATGTATAATAGATGTAAATAACACTATAAGATTATATATTTCTTACTTTTTATTTATATTTGAACTCTTTATGCAGAATTGAACTCGTGTAGTCCCGCTCAGTCCCTTTCCAAACGAGATAAGGCGTAAGAGATGAAATCATAAAATCACCAAACCCCTCCGTCCGCACTTGTTATTACACAGGATGGGACATGGGACACCCCTACCCACCACTATTATACTCGACCAAATGAGTACTTGCAAACACACACACACACACACGTGTATATATATGAGTAAACAGTACTCATCTCAAATGAGTATAGTAGTACATGTAAGACTATATGAGTATAATAATACTTTTTGACCGAACAATATGAATGCTTAATGTACTTAAACATGACTTAAACACGCAAATGGGATTTCGAGTTACCCATAGACCTCTCTACTCAATGGTGACATAGAGCCGGTCATTACCCAAGCATGTGGTCCGTTTCCGTAGAATTATGTTCATATCTCTCAAATAGGCGAGGGATGGTGGATTGCACAGTTTTTGAAAATCAAAATCATAATAGTGTGTAATTATGATTCTCATTCCCCACTTTCAAAACCTTCCGACCAAGCATCCTCCCTTACTTGTTTGCACTGGTTTTTACCGGGATGCAGCGGTTCATCTGCAATCTGATTTAATTGCAAGCTCCGACCGGTACATAAGCATTTTCCCAATTAAGCCAACCCGATCGGTCGGTCCGATCCAATTTTAATAACAGCGGTTTGACCTACGTTCATATAAGGCACAACAATTCATACATCTTTTATTACATTACCCCATGATTACAAAATAATTCATCTATCATTTAGAAATACAAATACCTTACAAGTATTCATGATGGTGAATGCCAAGACTTGATACTAAATTACAGTCCATGATAACAAATACATTGTGTTTGTTTGTGTGCAATCTCTCATTTTAGGTATTCGATCATTGTGGTGAGTTTCTGTAACACCCGCTAAATTTAGAAAATTATTTCTTAATTTATTAATTATTTTTATAGTGAATATTGAATATTAATTCAATTTAAAATTATCGGTTGGGCCATGATTATTTATTGAGTCCAATTGATTAATTCTTAATTTAACTGTAGACCCAAGTCAATTAGTTACCGAGTCCAAACCCAATTCATGTATTTTGGGCCCAACTCATATAATTCATTATCAAGCCCAACTATTATAATGTTACAAATACAAATATTCATCACGATAAGAACTGTGAGAACTCCACGTTCTCACGTTGGAAGAGGTTGCGTAAGAGTGGAGTTGAGGAAGAACTTCAGAAGCGCTTATACATAATGGAGCGATTAATAAATTTCGGTATAAAAAAATATCATCTCGTAAATCTCCTACACAATGTAAAATCACATATACGCACACCAAAAATCTCAACCTCTCACAACAATTTTGCGGTGCAAAACAAAAATCTATACAGGACATAAAGCGCTCAAACGATCGGTTTTCCTCTCCATCATAAGGTAAACAATCCTCCCAAAACTCATTTTTTTTTCTTCCTATAAATTTTGTAAAAAGTTTCTGTTCAGTGGCAATACACAGAATATGTTCTACCTCTAACACCTATCCTTTCAATAGACAAAGAAATTTCTCCCGTATTCGCCTTCCTCAACTGAAGTTGTCATTTGGAAATTTATTTCGCCTTCATCCCTTCATCTTCAAACAATCACACAAGCTTCAAACACCAAAACCAAATTTCGTAAATCATTCAAAGTTTCACAATCCCAATTTAACCCAAAATTTAAATAGGATCGTGGTCGAACTGGTTTGTGCGGCCGAGATTAGCTTAACACTCCGCGTCGCGCCGACGCCTTCGCATCGTGGAGAGTCGCCGATAGGCCTTGTCGGAGACCACCGCCGTCACTTCCTTCCGCCGTGCGTGGAGTCGATTTTGGAAATCTAACTCGGCTTCTTGAATCGAGGCGAATTCGGATACAAACCACACTTCGCCGCCGCCATCGTTGCGGCGTGAGTCGATCTTCACATCGAGGAATTTTTTCGAAACCGCAAGTGAGGGAGAGAACCGGATGGAGAAAAGGGATTTTCTTTTCACGCCCGAGGAATTGGCCGATTATACCATCCCTCAAATGGGCCAATACCTTCCCAAGCCCACAACCATTAATTATAACCCGATTCATTTTATCACTTATAGTTCAATCTTATTTAGTAATGGCCCAATCGCCCTTTTCTCTCTTTGAACCCAAATATTTTTACTTTTAAATTCAATTACTTCAAATTATTTATGATCGTATTGATAAAATATTATTCATCTCACTAACTATAAGGTACGAATCAAGGGCTCGAGTAAGACACGTTCATAAGCATTTCAAGCATTTGCATTCAAGTCATCTCAATTTCGTGGGAATTATTACTTGTCAATTTTAATTGCTTTATTTGGATTGTATAGATGATATGTTATATTTACGATTAACATGCAATCACATGTTTTTCGTACCAAGTATCGATTTATGATTAACATGCAATACATGTTTTTCATACCAAGTATCAGTATATGTTTACATGCAGTCACATGTTTACATGCTCAAGTTGATATAACAAATATTCATGCTATGCCTCCGTTATGTATTGTGATTATTGTTGACTTGTGATGTTCCCACGAGCGATAGAAAACTCACCCCATTTTTATGAAAAATTTTCAGGTTAATCCGGAATGGAGAGGACGGGTTGTCGAGCAGGCCGACATATGATTAATACTATAATTATTTCTTTTAATTCCGCTCAAGTTACTCTGAAACAATTACTTTATTTTTAGTAATTATTTTCCGCTGTCAAATTATACTATCGTATTAGAGATTTGAATTCCTTTTGAGTTCCGCAAATATTTTAGAAAATGTATGTTTAGTAACGACTTGAAATTTCTACAAGTTTTCTCATTATTAATATTTTATTCATAAAATACCTTAGAAAAATCGGGTCGTTACAGTATGGTATCAGAGCAAATCCGGTCTACTTTCCTGGTACGCCGGAAAAAAAAAAATTTAAAGTTAAAATATTTTTCATCTTCAAGGAAATATCATATGTTCGACTGCCGCTACTTCGCTACTCCATTCCAAGGTAAAAAGCTTAAAGTCATGTTTATATCATACATTTAGACTAATATCGTAAAACTTAATAATTTTACGCAAATATGCATGTATCCTGTTAGTATGGCCGGTTTCACAATAACTCCACGTAAGAGGACCGAGGCGGGATCCAGCTCGCGCCCCCTAGCACATAGAGACTCTTGGGGAAACCCAGGACTCCCCGAGAATGCCCCGTACTACGTGGTCGAGAGAATTCAGAAATGGTTCATGTCCGGGAAGACGGGAGATCCGGTCGAAGAAGTCGAGCACTTAATCATCACTCTGCCGAATGACTGGAGTTTCACCATATATCGCCTGTGGCACGAGGCGAACCGCAGGACCCCGGAGGAAAGAATAGTCGTAGATGACTTTCAGTATGCTGCTGGAAGAATTCTCGACTTGTTTTCAAGGGGCGAGATCCCCAAGATATATGAGATGCATGATACCCCATTACAGCCGATGGAGGAATTTGAGGAGGATCCCGAGGAGGATCCAGAGGAAGAGGAGGACCCAGAGCTCGAACCGATGGTTGACTCGGATGACGAGGATATCATCTCCTGGACTGAGCCCCCACCCCCTGTTCCTGTTATTGAAATCCTTAGCAGTGACGATGAAAATTAATTTTGTTATGTCGTGATTTTAATATTTTAGTAGTAACTATTAGTCTCAGCTCCCATTTCAGTATTTTATGTTGACTATCAAAAGTTATCATTAATAGAATATTTAATTTCTTGTATTGATCAATTCCAAAATGTAATGAATTATTTTATCTTATGCCACGCGTATAAATATCTTTATCTCTACCTCATTTCTCGCACTCAAGAACTTACAAGAACAACGATTCGTGGGCAGGATATGGCTCCCCGCGAAACCACCCCGAATGCCGAGTCTCGAAACCAAGCCCAAGGCACACTTAATACGTCTGCAAGCGGGAGTGATGCCCCTAGTCAGCAGCAACTGCTCTCAGGTCTAACCAATCTTCTCCAAGGAGCGACTATAACGCCTCCAGCCACTCAAGGGCAAGTTCAGGCCAGAGTAATAAATCAGTTCAACAAGTTCAAACCTCCAATGTTCCTCGGGAGGGAAGGGCCAGCTGCCATCGAGGAATGGCTATTGAACTTGGAGAGTATTTTCGATTACATGGCTTGCACGGATGAGCAGAAAGTTTCATGCGCAGTCTTCCAACTCAAGGAGGATGCCAGACTTGGTGGAATGGATCCTCGAGACTCCGAATCAAGAGGAACGTAGAACACTGTCTTGGGAAGGATTTAAAGAAACAGTGATGGACAAGTATTATCCACGGTCGTATAAGGCCAAAATGCAGAAGGAGTTCCTAGATCTAACTCAAGGAGGCATGACGGTCACGGAATACGAAAGGAAGTTCAATCATATGTGCCGATTCGCAACATTCATGGTTGCGAATGATGACATGAAGGCACAAAAGTTTCGTGATGGACTTCAAGACAGAATCCGCATCATCGGCTAGCCATGGAAAGATGTCGTATAAGGAAGCCGTGTCCAGAGTCAAGATATATCAGCTAGCTTGGATATGGAAAGGGCTAGGGCTCTGCCATTGTGAATACGAACAAAAGAAAGTGGCAAGGACCGAATAATAATACTAGCAACAAGAAGGGTAGTAGAGAAGGACCATCCGGTCAAAGACACGATCGACTACCCAACCGCTTGAAATGCGGGAAGAGGCACAAAGGAGTTTTCATGCTCGGAGAATCGATGTTACCGATGCCATGAAGAAGGACACATGGTCTCTCGGTGCCACAAGAGCAATGGCCCGAGACGAAGGGTCCGTAATCAAGGTTAGGGGAAAGGCTCGTATGTATAGCCTATCGGAAATTGACAAGGAGAAACCGAACGATGTCGTATGTTATCCGTCATGGAATTCCCGCTTTGGTGTTATTTGATCTCGCATCCCATTCATTTATCTCTAAGAAGTTGTTTAGCATGACCGAATTTAGAAGTAGAAAATCTTCTCAAAGCCTTGAAGTTAGTATACCGGCGGGAGAAATAATTTCGTTGATGATATAGCTAACAGAAAAACAATAGAGATAAATGAACGTTAAAATCTAGCCCATCTAAACATATTAGACATGAATAACTTCGACGTAGTCTTGGGTATGGATTGGTTGGATAAGTATAATGCCGTTTTGCAATGCGCGAGGAGGAACGTGGTCTTACATCCAGCAGCCAGAGTAGAGGACGTATTTCAAGGGGTTAAGCGTAACAAAGCCCCTCCAGTGATATCAGCCATGAAAGCAACGAAGATATTACGTAAGGGCAATTGTCAAGGATATTTAGTGAATATCATGGGGGAGTCGAAGTCCGAAGTAACGATCGAAGACGTTCATATCGTTAAGGATTATTCAGATGTTTTTCCGGAGAACTTACCGGGTGTTCCACCAGATAGACAAGTGGAGTTTACAATTGACTTGGTGCCTGGAGCAGCCCCTATATCAAAGGCCCCATACAGGATGGCGCCAAAAGAACTACAAGAACTGAAGGTGCAGATTCAGGAGTTACTCGATATGGGATATATCCGACCAAGTGTATCACCTTGGGGAGCACCGGTGTTATTCGTGAAGAAGAAGGATGGAAGCATGAGAATGTGTATCGATTATCGTGAGTTAAATCGACTCACGATAAAGAACAAGTATCCACTTCCCTGAATCGAAGACTTATTTGACCAGCTTGGAGGTTCGGGAGTGTTCTCAAAGATAGATTTGAGGTCAGGATACCATCAACTAAAGATCAAGGACGAGGACATTCCGAAGACTGCTTTCCGAACAAGGTATGGTCACTACGAGTTCGTAGTAATGCCATTTGGGCTAAGTAAAGGCCCAGCAGTCTTTATGGACTTGATGAATAGAGTCTTCCAACCCTACTTGGATCAGTTTGTCATCGTGTTTATAGATGACATACTAATTTATTCGAAAGGTGAAGCAGAACATGAGAAGCATCTACGGACGGTTTTGGAGATACTTCGCAGAGAGAAACTGTATGCGAAGTTTAGCAAGTGCGAATTTTGGCTCAAGAGAGTGGCATTCCTTGGGCATGTTGTTACTGCGCAAGGAATTGAAGTCGATCCTTCTAAGATAGAGGCTATCAACGATTGGAAAACACCAACTAACGCGAATGAAGTTCGCAGTTTCTTGGGGTTAGCAGGATATTATAGGAGGTTTATTGAAGGATTTTCTAAGATGGCCGCACCGATGACTCGACTAACGAGGAAAGGAGAACAGTTCATGTGGAATGAGAAGTGCGAACAAAGTTTTCAAGAACTTAAGCGGAGACTAACCTCAGCTTCAGTTTTGACGATTCCAGATCCGTCTAGAGAATTCGTGATCTATAGTGACGCATCCAAGCAAGGATTAGGATGTGTTCTAATGCAGCAAGGTAAGGTCATCGCTTATGCGTCAAGGCAATTAAAGTCGCATCAGTTAAATTATCCGACCCATGATTTAGAACTAGCTGCGGTAGTTCACGCCTTGAAGATATGGCGACATTACCTCTACGGAGGTAAATGTGAGATCTATACCGACCACAAAAGCTTAAAGTATCTATTCACTCAGAAGGAACTTAATATGAGACAAAGAAGATGGTTGGAGTTAGTGAAGGACTACGATTGTACAATTCACTACCATCCAGGGAAGGCGAACGTGGTCGCAGATGCTTTAAGTCGCAAGGTCAGAGGAGAATTGAATTGCATTTTGACTAAGGAAGACAAATTGGTCAGTGAATTTTCAAAGATGAACCTAGAAGTGGCTACACCGTTAAAGCCGGTGGAAGCAATTTTAATGACGTTGTCAGTTCAACCGACCTTGAGAGAGAGGATCAAGGAAGGTCAGGGTCAAGACAATTTCTTGACCAAAATGAAGGAGCGTGTTATAGCTGGAGAAGATAAAGGATTTAGTATATCAGAAGATGGTACGATATACTACAAGGAAAGAATTTGTGTGCCCGACAATACGGATTTGAAGAAGACGATTTTGGAAGAAGCACACAACACACCATATACTGCTCATCCTGGTAGTACAAAGATGTACCAAGATTTGAAAAGTAAATTTTGGTGGGAAGGTTTGAAGAGAAACGTGGCTGAATTCGTTAGGAGATGTATTATTTGTCAGCAGGTGAAAGCCGAACATCAACGCCCATTTGGTTTGTTAAAATCACTCCACATTCCAGAGTGGAAATGGGAACACATCACTATGGACCTTGTGGTGAGCTTACCTCGATCGGAAAGAGGAAATCAGGCGATTTGGGTTGTGGTTGATCGCCTCACTAAGTCGGCTCATTTCATCCCAGTGAAGATGAACTTCACAATGTATCAGTATGCGCAATTGTATATTAAGGAGATCATAAGGCCGCACGGAGTACCAAAGTGTCTATAGTTTCGGATAGAGATACTCGCTTCACGTCACGTTTTTGGGAAAGTTTGCAGAAGCATTGGGAACTAAATTAAATTTTAGTCTGACTATCACCCACAAACCGACGGTCAATCGAAAGGACGATACAAATACTTGAAGACATGTTGAGAGCTTGTGTCTTGGACATGGGTAATTGTTGAGCAGTTACTACCTTTGGTAGAATTCGCATACAATAATAGTTTCCAAGCAACGATCGGAATGGCCCGTCGAGGCACTTTATGGGAGAAAGTGCGGATCGCGGTTTATTGGGATGAAGTAGGTGAAAGAAAAATTTTGGGTCCCGAGATAATCGAGAGGACCGTGGGTGTAGTAGAAAAGATTCGTGAAAGGATTAAGACAAAGACAAGATCGCCAAAAGTCTTATGCCGACAAGCGAAGGAAGGACCTTGAGTTTAATGTTGGCGAAAAGGTCTTCCTAAAGGTAGCCCCGACTAAAGGAGTCATTCGATTTGGATCGAGGAACAAGCTGAGACCAAGATATGTCGGACCATTTGAGATCCTCGATCGGATTGGAGATTTGGCATACCGTTTAGCATTACCACCGGAATTTTCAGCAGTACATAGTGTTTTTCACGTCTCACAGTTGAGAAAATACGTTCACGATCCTAGTCACGTGATCAACTACTCAACGGTGGAAGTGAACAAAGATCTCACCTACGTCGAACAACCAGTTGCGATAATCGACAGAAAGATTATTCCATTAAGGAATAAAGAGAGAGTACTCGTCAAGATTCAATGGCAAAATCACACCAAAGATGAAGCTACTTGGGAGCGTGAAGAAGAAATTCGAACTCGTTATCCCGATTTCCTTATTCACGGTAAGTATACTATTTTCGAGGACGAAAATTTTTCCAATGAGATAGGATGTAACACCGCTAAATTTAGAAAATTATTTCTTAATTTATTAATTATTTTTATAGTGAATATTGAATATTAATTCAATTTAAAATTATCGGTTGGGCCATGATTATTTATTGAGCCCAATTGATTAATTCTTAATTTAACTGTAGACCCAAGTCAATTAGTTACTGAGTCCAAACCCAATTCATGTATTTTGGGCCCAACTCATATAATTCATTATCAAGCCCAACTATTATAATGTTACAAATACAAATATTCATCACGATAAGAACTGTGAGAACTCCACGTTCTCACGTTGGAAGAGGTTGGCAGAAGAGTGGAGTTGAGGGAAGAACTTCAGGAAGCAGTTATACATAATGGAGCAGTTAATAAATTTCGGTATAAAAAAAAATATCATCTGTCAGAAATCTCCTACACAACATAAAATCACATATACGCACACCAAAAATCTCAACCTCTCACAACAATTTTGCGGTGCAAAACAAAAATCTATACAGGACATAAAGCGCTCAAACGATCGGTTTTCCTCTCCATCATAAGGTAAACAATCCTCCCAAAACTCATTTTTTTTTCTTCCTATAAATTTTGTAAAAAGTTTCTGTTCAGTGGCAATACACAGAATATGTTCTACCTCTAACACCTATCCTTTCAATAGACAAAGAAATTTCTCCCGTATTCGCCTTCCTCAACTGAAGTTGTCGCTGGAAATTTATTTCGGCCTTCATCCCTTCATCTTCAAACAATCACACAAGCTTCAGAAACACCAAAACCAAATTTCAGAAATCATTCAAAGTTTCACAATCCCAATTTCAGAACCCAAAATTTAAATAGGATCAGTAGCCGAACCTGGTTTGTGCGGCCGAGATTAGCTTAACACTCCGCCGCGTCGACGCCTTCAGTCGCATCGTGGAGAGTCGCCGATAGGCCTTGTCGGAGACCACTGCCGTCACTTCCTTCCGCCGTGCGTGGAGTCAGATTTTTGGAAATCTAACTCGGCTTCTTGAATCGAGGCGAATTCAGATACAAACCACAATCTTCGCCGCCGCCATCGTTGCAGCGTGAGTCGATCTTCACATCGAGGAATTTTTTTCAGAAACTGCAAGTGAGGGAGAGAACCGGATGGAGAAAAGGGATTTTCTTTTTCACGCCCTGAGGGAATTGGCCGATTATACCATCCCTCAAATGGGCCAATACCTTCCCCAAGCCCACAACCATTAATTATAACCCCAGTTCATTTTATCACTTATAGTTCAATCTTATTTAGTAATGGCCCAATCTGCCCTTTTCTCTCTTTGAACCCAAATATTTTTACTTTTAAATTCAATTACTTCAAATTATTTATGATCGTATTGATAAAATATTATTCATCTCACTAACTATAGGGTACGAGAATCAAGGGCTCGAGTAAGACACGTTCATAAGCATTTCAAGCATTTGCATTCAAGTCATCTCAATTTCAGGTGGGAATTATTACTTGTCAATTTTAATTGCTTTATTTGGATTGTATAGATGATATGTTATATTTACGATTAACATGCAGTCACATGTTTTTCGTACCAAGTATCAGTTTATGATTAACATGCAGTCACATGTTTTTCATACCAAGTATCGATATATGTTTAACGCATCACATGTTATACGCTCAGTTGATATAACAAATATTCATGCTATGCCTCCGTTATGTATTGTGATTATTGTTGACTTGTGATGTTCCCACGAGCGATAGAAAACTCACCCCATTTTTATGAAAAATTTTCAGGTTAATCCGGAATGGAGAGGACGGGTTGTCGAGCAGGCCGACATATGATTAATACTATAATTATTTCTTTTAATTCCGCTCAAGTTACTCTGAAACAATTACTTTATTTTTAGTAATTATTTTCCGCTGTCAAATTATACTATCGTATTAGAGATTTGAATTCCTTTTGAGTTCCGCAAATATTTTAGAAAATGTATGTTTAGTAACGACTTGAAATTTCTACAAGTTTTCTCATTATTAATATTTTATTCATAAAATACCTTAGAAAAATCGGGTCGTTACAGTTTCAATTTCGCCTAAAACTATACCGTTAAATATCCAAATCTTTCATTCCAGATGCAAATTTATGGCTTTAGGCTTTTGTTACCCTGCACTAATGAATAACTGTTGTGTATGAAAAAATACCGACTTCCAGAGGAAGAAAACAAAAAATCAAAAAAAAAAAAAAAAAAGGAAGAGGAAGAAGAAGAAGAAGAAGAAGCAAGAGTGACAGTATACAACGGTAACTGTTCTTTTTTTTTTTTTTTTTTCCTTCCTTGTTTTACATACTTTACAAGTTTACAGGCTATAGTTAAAGCCACAGAGCTAGTAGCTTATGTTACAAATAGCTAAAACATACCCTTGAGAGGACATACTTCAGTTCAGCTGCTAATATCAAAGTACTTGGGATCTTCGGGAAAGTGGTGTTCAACGTTCAACTGCTATCACAAAAGTCATCCATCAAACCACATCATGCAAATAATTCAACAAGACTGATGTTGAATAAATCGACAATATTTCTTTATCGAGGATCGAGCTCAAAGAAACTGTGCATATAAAATCAACAATTGATTGTATCAAGAGAGGATGATACTAACCATGTATAAACAGTACCAAAGATCATCAACGGGTAATTGGTAAAATCGAACCAAATGTATCTATTACTAAAGATTATGACGTCAAAAACACATACCTTTCCCTCGTCTGCATCTGAATGACGTTGAGGAAACACGACTTTCAAATCATCGTACAGATAAAATCTCCGTTGTTCTTCAATCCGCATACAGCTTCTTTCTGAAGCCAATGGAATATCTGATTTTCCAACGCAGATCTGACTTTTTTTAGAGGAATGACAAATAAATCGTAGATGAAGAGCATAACGAAGAGCCCCAACAGCAGTTGTATTTCTATTGACCCTCGAGCAAGTATGTTCGAACTTTCTCTCCGTTTTAGAAAAAGCATCCACCTGATCATTTTTCTGACATGACTTACACCCTAGAAGAAGTCCACTTCCGTTGCCCATTTGTTCGTTGTGTTTTCCTTCTAAGAGTAAATATGTCTTGCCCTCATCTTTCGTGTTCAAGATTTTCTGTTCAATGTCCCTTACAGATCTGGAATTTGAGGCTGACGAAGCAAGAAAGACCTTCTGACGCAAGAATGTCTGTTTCAAGGAACATAAAATAGCTTCACTTATTAAAATGAGAACATCATCATTATAAAAAAAATCACCAGATTTTGTCCCTTCATTAATTTATAATCCACATTCTAAATTCCTTTTAGATAGACCCTTTTCTATTATGTTAGCCTTACAGCTCAACATGCATTAAAGCTCGCCCTTGATTTGATGATATGAAGACAAATTTGATTATAACTTCTCCTAGGTGAAGTGGAAACACCTAAAAGCTCCAATTTATTGCCTGGGGAGGTATGTTTTACCTAGATCTTGGGATAAACACAGGACTCCCAGATGAGAAAATTGAAAAGGTCCATGCAACTTGCAAGTGAAAAAATGTGCAGTGAATGATAAGAAAGTATTTTAGGGGAAAGAGGCTGTCGTTTCAACAGCGTGAGTGTCTGAAAAGACTAAACTGGTAAAAAAAAAGGTAGAGGGGTTTATATATCCTCAAAGATCAGTGACTTTTGCTTCCTCAGAACATAGGAATTGATATAGCACAGGCCTGCTATCTCCATCAAAAAGATGCAAGTTTTCTTCTGTCTTTAAATTTGGCATGAGTACGACTATCAGAAGACGGATATTTTCTATTTGGCTTGAAGAAGTTGATTTAGGACTCACCTTGGTACCAGATGGCATATCGCTCAAGTCATAATTACAAAAGTAGGTGTGTATTGGTGTCCTCTCAGGGTTGCTCATAACCTGTAGATCACTCTCGTCATTAGTTATTAAAAGTTCCTTCGACCAGTATGTGCATACTACTCATGATTTTCCCTGCTTGATATTAGATACTGTCACTTATAATTAACATTATGGTTAGACTCGTTCATATATATGTAAATAATTTTCAATTCAATACTTCCAAATATTTAAATAAGTGTACACCCTCTTGCAAGAAATAAATGATCCGACCTATTAAAATCAAAAATTATTGGAAAGACACCAAACCATTACTATACAAACTCAGATCTGAAATGAGCATCTTGAGTAGCACCAACATGTCGATGTAACATAACCTATAATAAATTTCGCCACACTCCATCCGATGGAATAGAGCATGTATTTGCGTAGATATAAAATGTATGGAATGTAAGCTAAGGTATAACCACAGTTGTTAAAGGCGCGCCTCCGACGCAAGGCGCGCATGTAAAGGAAACCACCTTTTAAGCCCAAAGGCGGGCAACCTAAGCCAGGCACGCGCCTCGTTTCGCCTTTTGAATGGTCAGTGTGCCTAGGCGCGCCTCTGTATTATGTCTATTTTTTTTTTTTTTTTGCTTTTTCCGGAACACACTTTAATTTTGTTAATTGTTAAATTGTTCATGGATAGTTATATTTTCTTGTCATTATGTGTATAAGTTTTATTTTTTACTTTTTCATTTTTTATTTTATGTGCGTCTCGCCTTGCGCCTCAGCCATTTGCCTTTAAGTATGGGTATAACCAGTACGTTCAGATAGATGAAGGCAATTCAAATAATATTATATTCATAAGTTTTCCAGGTACCTTTTTCTATCTAATTTTCTGAACATATTTGTAATTTTTCTGAGAAAAAAAAAAAAGGTTGTGTCCGAAAATAGATTTATCATTGTCATGATAGCATCAAAGTTCGAAAATGTACGCCAATTCTTATGTCTAGCGAAAATGAAGACTTCCTAAGATAAAAATAGAAGAGTGTTGAGCAAGAACACGAGACATCCAACACTACCAGAGAACTCGAGAAGGTGGGAATTGATCTGCTAGAGTGCTGAACAACAGAATAGATAACTTAAACAAAGCAAAAAATAGCTGTCACTCGAAGAAAATAGTTACCTGGCATAATATAAAATGTAACTCCATTAACCCTTGGCCTTATCTCAGTAGGATGAATCAATCCAAAATAAAATCAAAGGAGATGAAATAAATACCAATTGGATGCGCCCTTTCACAGGAATACGCAGACGGTTCTTCTTGTGGCTTACTGTATCACCACTGTCATGAATCTTTCTCTGGTTTTCAACCCTGCACTTGCTTGAACGTGAATTACCAGCGAGATTTATAGATGCATAGTATAATAAATAGCTGTCTCCATCAACACTGGTCACTGCAAATGGAAGTTTCTGAGACTTTGGAGAAAAATTTCCTCCAGTTATGCTCAGAACAGCAAGAAAGCCATCAATTTTCTGTAATATGCAAAGCAAAGAATAAGTATTTACATCAGTCTCAAAAGTATGTGCACCAACCTCAGCTCTGCCCACGCAGCGCATTGAATTGTTAAATAAATACAAAAGAAATAAATTTAGTAAAGCGACAAAAGAAATAAACCTGGCAAAACCTTCCACAAGAAAGCCGGCCGGACAGCAGAGACTCCTCAAACGAGCCAATCAATGACCTCCTGAGTGGAAATCCCCTCAAGTTTTTGCCAAAATTATTACAACTCATTCCAGCATTCTGATGCAGAGAGAAAGGCCATTTTGTGCGAGTTTTAGTTTCCGAGGATGAAGATTGTGCTTCTCTATGATGAACGTCGGTATGTTCAAATAACATTCCAGTAATCCTGAATTGCTCTTCTTTGGAGGAAAAGATCACTTTCGGAGCTCTCTCATCAAGGGAACTAGCAGTTTTTTCTGGTAAAACATGTTTCTTGCCATTCCTCTCCCTGTTTATGGGTTCTGATTGCTCATAAAATTTTGGCCCAAGAGGAGACAATGAGAGTGGAGATGAGAGTGATTCTTCTCTGGGTATTACTTTAGCCCCTGACTGATATCCTACCTCGCCTAATTCAGAAGAAAGATCAGTTCCTAGTGAAGGTAGATATCGAAATGCTATCAGTTCCTTATGCTGTAATACAGGTCCATCTGTGAAGAGAACAGGGGCCATTTTTCTGTATTTATAAAACTTGTGATTTAATTCTGTGGAACTAGTCACAGACCAGACTGGCATAGTTAAGTGATTTTCCGAACCGGTGTTTGCTTTCTTATTATCTGTTGCTGAAGAGACATCATTTGTATCTTTGCTGGAATGACTTCTTGGATAATTTCGGTTGTCAGTATCAAGAAAACCACAATCGAACTGCTCGGATAAAAGCATTTTATTTAGCGGAGACAGCATTCGCTTCTTGACATGTGATCCACTGAGCTCAGTTGTTTCCAGGGTGATATCGGGAGAAGCAGAATGATGACGACTTGGATCACCATCAAATCCTTCAGATAATGCATTTCTGTTATCATAATCAAAACCAACAATCCTAGAAATGGGAGCCTGAACAAACCTCATCCTGGTTTCAGGAGTTGATGAGCCGAACCTTCCTTCAGATTCATCAGAAGAACATAATTTTGGAACAAGAACACTAGGCGTAGCATCCAAAATCCTTTTCTCAAATTCATCAGGAGACTCAGAGGACATCAAGGAGGATTGCCATTGAAGGTCGCCCAAAGAATAACATCTTGGATAACCACATGCTCGGTTCACAGCTCCCGAACACATCTCATTTAAATCACAAGTTCGGACATCACTAAATTGCCGGACACTATAAACATATGTGCTTAGAGGTCCAGCAGCCCCCTCAGATGTTTCGCCAGATATTACTTGAGGTAATCCCATCTCCCCAGAACAGTAAAGAAAAATCTGATAAACGGTGCCCACTTCTTATAGCTTACTCGAAATATAATTATTATTGTAATGCCAATTCCAAACTTCTCAATATTCTACCAGTCAAAATACAGTTCATAGCTTCCAACAAAACCAGCACAGATACCTGAAATAAATTCATAAAGACATAAATGAGAAAGGTAGAGAGAGAGAGAGAGAGAGAGAGAGAGAGAAAATAACAGTAATCCGACCATCAGGTTTAAGATACGAATACACAAAATAAATGAAACAATTATTAGGAAGAGGAAGAAAATAATCTCTTCATTTAATTCTCAGCCTACACTTTTACAAGCGAACAAAAGAAACAATAGATACATTAAACAGAAACTCAAAGCCACATAAATAATCATGTTAATATATAAAGTCTTGTCTATTCCTTAAGTAAATCATCATCTTGAAGCGATCTGTTTCGATACTTATCATTTCAAAGAACACACACAGAAATTCGATGGTGGAATCAGTTAATACAGAAAAGAAATGGAGCGACGCACCGATAATGGAGATTTTCCGATCAATGATATGTTCCTTGTATATCAATCAAATCAAACGAAATGCTCGTGAGTTGAAAATTTAATATAAAAGGAAATTTATGAATATGAATTTCTTTTATAGGATAATGTGAAAAATGAAACTAAACGGAGTATCACTTGAAGACTTGGCTCGTCGATAAATACTTAATCCCTCCGTCCGGTAATATTTGGTCCCAACAAATACTTACTATATTTTATTTCAAATCCTATCAAATAATTATATTTTATTTTTTAATCTTCATAACACTAGAGATGACAATTTTGACTCGATCCGTATTGTCCCGTCCTGACCCGTAATGTATGAATCGCTTGCTCCACGATCCGCAGCGTCACGAGACGGGTGTGAATATCACTTTTGCCCTTGGATACTTGCCCTACCCCACCCCGCGCCGCCCAATTTTTTCATATTTAATATATTTAATATATATTTTTATATATACTACATACATTTATATACTTTTTATACATTTATTAATATATCTTATATAATTATTTTAGTAATGACAAATTTTATAAAGAGTATGTATTATAAAAATGAAATAATGGATAAAAAAGTGTAAAAATATTAATTTTATTAACTCTAGAGTAATATGTTCCTTTTAACCCCCCCCCCCCTCCCCGGGCCTATTGTGGGTCGATCCGTCCCGTCTCGTTCCTCTCGTGGGACGGTCTGGATCTTCACGTCTGATCCGCCCCATTGCCATCCCTACATAACACAATCATCATCTATATTTTTTTATATTTTAATTTATAATACTACAAAATCATCATTAATACTTTTAAAATCTATAAATGTATCACATTCAATTATTCTCTTAAAGTACATTAACTTTACTTAAAATGATGCACCTCGAGTAGGACGGAGAGTAATAAATATATATATATACTGGCTTCTATCTATAAAATAAATAATAAAAATACTTGTGAAAGCTAAAGCTAATTTTTATTTATTCATGAGGCGGGTAGATGTTTGTTGTTCATATTATCTCTTTTGATCATAGAACGGTAGATGTTTGTTGTTCATATAAGATCTCATTATATCCGTCTCGAAATATACTTTCAAAATATCAACTTGATATAATTTTTATAAATATATAATTAAAGATATTACCAGTCAAAGTTGTGCATTGACAAACGTAAAAGTTCAGATATTACAATTATAAAAAAAACATAAGTAGTGCGTGTGATATAAAATTGTCAGTACAAACTTTTAGTTCAATATTTTAAGATTTATTTTCCACATATTTCTTCCTCTCTATGTAGGGGATCGGGACCAATCAAATGGGATATTTGTATAACAATCCAAAATATTTAATTATTATCCCAAAATATTTAATTATTTTCCACATATTTCTTCCTCTCTATGTAGGGAATTGGGACCAATCAAATGGGATATTTGTATAGCAATCAAATAGTTCAATACAAACTTAAGCAACATCAATTCCATAATCCAGACAATATAACTGCAATGCACAGTTATATTTTCTTCTAATAGTATATATCTAGGGGATCAAGACCAACTGTTGGTAGCCCATCCTACTCAGAATCCACGTAGGCACTCCAGGCAGCTAAACCGGCCGAGCAGAACCCGAAGTCGAACCGGACAAAAAACCCGATTTCCAACCGGGCTCGCTAAAAATCGGAACGGACGGTGACTCCAAGGCCGACCCGGTATCTGATCCGGGAAGGCCGAGCAGAGGAAGGACGAAAATGTCCCGGTTCAAGATTACGGCAGGGTCGGCCCGAACGGCGGCAGACCCGAAGCCGACCCGAGCGGCGGGGGACCCGAGGACCGACCCTGTCGGATAGACATCTCCGGAAGTCGGCAAAACAGACCCGCATGCCAATTAACGCATGCAGTCACGCCCCTTCCCAAGACACTCCTTATAGGCCGCCACGTGTCCAAGATTTGAATGCAGACTGACAAGTGTTATGGGCGTATTCCCCAAACATGCGCCCGCTGTCATCTCCCCACTGGCCCAGACTGTCTATATATAGGAGAAATGTACAGTAAAAAAAGATCTTTGGATTTTGAGCATTAATAAGAGAGAGAAAAAAGAGAGATCTAAGATATACTGAAAAAGAACAAAAAAGACTTGTAATTAACAAGCAAACTGGATAGACCGCCGCACATTATTCTGCCCGGCTCTATGCTATCGAAAGGTCATTAATAAAAATTTAATGATCAAATATCTTCCACTTTATTTGTTATTTTCTACGTGTCTTCGATCCATTTGTCCCGATCAGTACACGTGACGTTGACCAAACCAGACGTCAACAGATTGGCGCTAGAAGGAGGGCGATAAAAAAGGTAGAGATAGACCCTTCACCAGCAATGTCTCACAACAGTTCGAAAAACCCTCAGGCCGCGACGGAGGAAGAAAACCTCCTTAAAGTGGTTGAATGCTTTAAGCACCCTGCCTTCATCCAAGGCATGGCGGCCCTTATGGCAAGAGTTACAGGGGGCGAGACCCTTCAAAAACCCGAGGATCAGCTCGAGGCAGAATCTCAGACGGCCCGCCCCACTGCCTCGGGACGAAGCAGAAAAAGGACGGCCTCGGGGGCCGCCGGCGAAAGGGCAGAGAGCCACGGCGAGCTCACATCCCTCACGGAAAAGTAAACTTTCGCGCCCCCCGTCCGTTTTTGATCGCCTTGGGGCGGGAAGGAAAGTCGAGAAGGCAGCACCGGCTCCTACTGTCCAGAGTCAGAGCCGTAAGGAAGAGAAGGCTCACCACCCGTCCCTAAATCCAACGCAAATATTGCCTCCCACTCCGGGCGATAATTCGAGCGAGATCGAGTTTCTAAAAAAGCGCCTTACGGAGCTCGAAAATAAACAACTCCAGCCATCCCAAAGTTCGGAATGGCTCAACAGCCAGGAGAGCCCCCTGGCCCCTAGCGTTCTGGCGGAACCTCTCCCGGAGAAGTTCAAAATTCCTCAAATTCCGCCATATAACGGAGAAACAGACCCTAACGCCCATCTTGGGCATTATAATTCCTGGATGGATCTGCATGGGTCTCAGGACGCGTTCCGATGCCGAATGTTTTCCCTAACTCTAGGGGAGAGGGCTCAGAGGTGGTATCGGACGCTGCCCCATCATTCGGTTCAAACATGGGCTCAGCTTTCGGCGACGTTCCGATCCCATTTCATGGGGTCCCTTGTGCGGGTCGCCCCACGCTCATCCATTGCTTCCGTGATCCAGGGGCCGAACGAGTCCCTTAAAGATTATATATCCCATTTTAATAAACGGATATTAGAGACGGAGCCCATGTCCGACGATGCGCTGGCCATTATTGCCCAGGCCGGCCTTCTCAAAAATTCTTTCTTTCGCTGGACGGTGTGCCAGAATGTCCCACACACCTACCAGGAATTTTTGGAGCGCGCTAGCTCCCACATAGCTGCCGAGGAAGCCATGCCAGCACCAATGTTAGTCATGCCCTCCGATCAGAAAGGATCGTATAAGAAGAAAGAAGAAAGGCGTGACTACAAAGAGACCCGTCAAGAACCTCGACGGGAAAATAAAACCCCTGCCTCTTCCTCGGCATCCCCGGCCGCTCAAAGCTATCGCCGGCCCGAGCTCATGGCCAATTTTGCTGAAATATATTCCATCGGAGCCGCGGCGATATTCGATCAAATAAAAGGCAAAAACTTGCTCCCAGTCCCCCGGCCTATCTATAAAGATCAGAAGAACATGGACCAGACCCGCTTTTGTAAATATCATGAGTCAGCGGGTCACAACACCGAGCAGTGTCGAGACCTCGTTGCCGCCCTGATCGCAGCATGCGACGAAACGGGCTTGAGGCGGTTTACCCGGAACCCGCCTCGGGATCGCCAAGATAGGGCCGACCCGACGAGAGCCAAGAATGATCGGGTGCCTCCGGCCCCCAAATCCCCCCGGGAAATTCTAACGATTATGGGCACCGCCGAGGTCGATGATCCTCGGTCCAAGCGCCGAAAAAGGCATCCATCCGAGAAGCCACCACTTCCTATCGCCGACCGAGCGCCGAAAGGTAGGGTTTCTATCGGTGGCCGAAGAAGCCCCCAAAACCCCGGTGGCGGTTACTTTTGAGAATCCGACGCAGCGGATGGACCATCCCCATTCGACGCACTTGTCATCACTCGCCCATAATGGGGATCCCGGTCCACGGGTATTGGTGGACTCAGGGCTTATGCAAGCATCATTTACCTTCATACCCTTCGTAGGATAAAGGTAGACCAATCGTATGTCCGGCCCTGCAACGAGGACATCCGGATTTGCCAATCGCCGCACCTCCCGCCGGGAAATTGACCTCGCCACGGAATTTGGACAGGGCCGATCAAGAACGATGATCACAACCTTTAAGATCATCGACGTGCACAAATGACTACAATGCCATCGTAGTCGACTGTGATGTCGAGGCCGAGAGCCACTCGGTTCACCTACCACTTGTGCATGAAATTCCCTACCCGGACGGCGTCGGGGTACACAGAGGTTCAAAGGGCGGCGGCCCGGAATGCAATCTCAAGATCCGGCTCGCGAGATCAACGCCGCAGGCCATCCCGAAAATCACGGAGAAATGGAGACTACCAACTCCGAGCAACAGACGGAAACACCACCTTGGCCGGGCCCGACGGTCCGGGCCGCGCAAACCCGGAATGAGAATCGGGCGGGCGATCATGCCGCGAGCCGAGAAAGAGCCGATCTTAGAAGAAGATCCCGTTGACCCGCGGTATCAAAATCCAAAAGGAAAAATCCGCCACGCTGAGCCAACAGAAGAATTTGACCTGGTCGACGTAGATTCATCTAATCCCGCTCGACGGCTATAGATCGGCCACAACCTCCAAGAACCGATCCGCTCCGAGCTTGTCTTCCATCTAAGACAAAATTTGGATGTCTTTGCTTGGACCCATTCTGATATGCCGGGGATCGATCCGGAACTGGCATGCCACCGATGAACATCGACCCCGGCTCAAAACCGGCCCGTAAGAGGAGAAAGATGGGGCCCGAGCGACGTAAAGGGTGGAAGAGGAGGTAGAAAAGCTAATTGATAACGGGTTTATTCGAGAAGCCCAAGACCCGACTGGGTAGCCAACCGATTACGGTAAAAAAGCCGACTGCATGGAGGCTCTGCATTGACTTCTCCAACCTGAATAAAGCACGCCCAAAAGATAGCTACCCGCTCCCCATATCGATTACATGGTAGATGCCACGGCGGCACGAGCTAATGAGCTTCATGGATGCCTATTCGATACAACCTGATTCCAATGCACCCCGCCGATGAGGAAAATACCTCCTTCTACTCGGCCCGGCTTATATCAAGCTACGGATGATGCCTTTCGGCTCAAGAATGCCGCGCGACATATCAACGCTGTAAATAAAATGTTCAATAGCTTGATAGGTCATACTATGGAAGTATATGTAGATGACATGTTAGTTAAATCCTGCGCTCGTGACCATGTACATGACCTCAATAAAATGTTCGCTATTTTGCGAGAGTATAAGATGAAGCTAAATCCGAAGAAATGTTCCTTCGGGGTAGGTTCGAAAATTCCTCGGCTACATGGTAAGCCAAAGAGGGATTGAAGCCAACCCCGATAAAATTAAGGCGTGCAGAGCTTGTTCCCCAAACTCGGTCAAAAAGGTGCAAAGCCTAACTGGCCGCCTAGCCGCACTGAGCCGTTTCATCTCCCGCTCAACGGATAAGTGCAAACCTTTCTTTGAGGCGATAAAAAAGAACAAGGATTTTCAATGGACAGAACCTTGCCAAAAAGCCTTCGAAGCTATCAAGAAAGTCCTGGCGGAAGCCCCGACCCTGCAGAGACCGTCCCGAGGGGAACTTCTTAACTTATATCTCGCAGTCTCCGACTCCGCGATCAGCGCCGCTCTGATTCGAACGGAGAATGCGGTGCAACATCCGGTCTATTATGTAAGTCAGGCCCTTCATGATGCCGAGCTCAGATATGCCCCGATGGAAAAACTGGCCTATGCGCTCATAATGGCATCCCGGAAGTTGAGGCCCTACTTTTTGGAACACCAGGTAGTCGTCTTAACCAACTATCCATTAAAACAGGTTATGCACCGACCTGATGTTTCCGGCCGAATGGTAAAATGGGCCGTCGAACTAGGACAGTTTGACATAACTTACGAATCGCGCACTGCTATAAAGGGACAAGCCCTTGCGGACTTCATTGCAGAGTTCACGCCCGCAATTGCCCAGGAGGACGACCGATCAGAAGAATGGTCACTCTATGTAGATGGGTCCTCTACCGCTGACCGATCGGGTGCGGGAATAGTCCTCGTCAGTCCCGACCAGCGCCTGTTCTGCTCGGCTATTCGCCTGAGTTTCCCAACCACCAATAATGAGGCAGAATACGAAGCTCTCTTGGCTGGTCTAGAAATGGCAACCTCTCTCGGCCTTACCCGCCTCACCCTCCTGAGTGATTCTTAGTTGATGGTCAACCAGATCAACGGCGAATACGAAGCCAAAGAGCCTAAACTGGTTAAGTACCTCAACCTGGCCCGAGCCCGGCTGCAAGGTTTTCAGGGGACTATACAACACATTCCCCGAATGGAAAACATTCAGGCCGACTCTTTGGCCAAACTTGCATCCAGCGCCGGGGCCGAGCATATGGATGAGGTCAGCATAGGGCATCACGCCTCATCGGCCCTGGAAATGGCCGAAATCCGAGCAGCAGAGCAGTCAGAACCGCGAGGGTGGATGCAGCCTATAATGCAATACCTTCAAAGCGGCATTTTGCCCGAAGACCGAGCTCAAGCAAGATCCTTACGAACTCAGTCTGCCCGGTTCACTATCATGGACGGAGCATTATATAAAAGAGGATATTCGGTTCCGCTGCTGAAATGCCTGTCCGAATCAGAAGCCGAATATGCCATCAGGGAGGTGCACGAGGGTATATGTGGAAACCACTCCGGCGGCCAGGCATTGGCCTATAAGTTAATCCGACAAGGCTACTATTAGCCCGATCTAAAAAAAGATGCCATTGCGCTCGTGCGGAAGTGCGTCCGGTGCCAAATCTTTGCTCCGCAGATCCGATCCCAGGAGACCCTCACGTCAGTATATTGTCCATGGCCATTCGCCAAGTGGGGAATAGACTTGATCGGCCCTCTGCTGGGGACGGGGAGGAGTGCAATACGCAATCGTCGCGATCGATTATTTTACGAAATGGGCCGAGGCCGAACCTATGGCACGCACAACCGAACAGAAGATAGTCGACTTCATATGGAAGTCAATCATATGCGTTCTAATCCCTCAATCCATTGTCTCGGATAATGCGAAACAGTTTGACAACAAGAAATTCCGATCTTTCTGCGACGGTCTCCAAATACGAAATAACTTTTCCACGCCCTATTATCCTCAATCTAACGGGCAGGTGGAGGCAGTCAACAAGATCTTAAAGCAACATCTCAAGACTCGCCTAGAGGAACTCAAGGGTTCCTGGCCAGAAGAACTCCCCGGGACCCTATAGGCCTACCGAACAACGCATAGATCCGCCACCGGAGAAACGCCTTTCTCCTTGGCTTTCGGCTCTGAAGCCGTTATCCCGGTCGAAATCGGGGCACCTACCTACCGAGTAGCACATTTTGAAGAACAGGATAACGACTTGGCCCTCCAAGTGAACCTGGACCTCCTTGCCGAAAAACGAGCTCAGGCATAAATGTGAAACGTTGTATACAAAAGAAGGAGTGAAAAATATTACAACTCCAAGGTTCACCCGAGAAGATTCCAGGTCGGCGACCTAGTCCTCAAGAGGGTTTTGGGCCCGGATCCCGGGCCGCTCAAGCCCAAGTGGGAAGGGCCGTATAAAGTTAGCGAAGTCCTTCAGAATGGAGCCTACCGGCTGGAATATCTGAACGGCCAAAGATTAACTTACCCGTGGAACGCTATGTATCTAAAAAGGTATTATCAATAAGAATTTGATGTTATTCCCTGTCTCAATACTGGTACACCTCATCAGACCGGCCCCTCCGGCACTATAAGACCGAGCTCGTCTCGGCACCTCGAAAGACCGGCTCCTCCGGCACTATAAGACCGAGCTCGTCCCGGCACCTCGAAAGACCGGCTCCTCCGGCACTATAAGACCGAGCTCATCTCGGCACCTCGAAAGACCGGCTCCTCCGGCACTATAAGACCGAGCTCGTCTCGGCACCTCATAAGACCGGCTCCTCCGGCACTATAAGACCGAGCTCGTCTCGGCACCTCGAAAGACCGGCTCCTCCGGCACTATAAGACCGAGCTCATCTCGGCACCTCGAAAGACCGGCTCCTCCGGCACTATAAGACCGAGCTCATCTCGGCACCTCGAAAGATCGGCTCCTCCGGCACTATAAGACCGAGCTCGTCTCGACACCTCATAAGACCGGCTCCTCCGGCACTATAAGACCGAGCTCGTCTCGGCGCGATCAACCAAGAACGATAAAAAAGCACAACGAAAACGGCAAAAAAGATCTTATTTCATCAAGTCATTGCTACAAAATACAGACGATTACAAAAAACCTGAACCAGGTTGGCACGCAGGCCGAACATCAGATGAAACAAAAGAAAGACAAAAATAGGCACGCAGGCCATGATAGAAGCGAAATCTAAAGGAAACTACTCGGCCTCGTCATCCTGGCCGGCCGCCTGAAAAGATGGCCCCTCGCCTTCGCCTTGCGGAGCCCGACCGGCATCCTCACCCTCGGCCGCCTTCGGCTCATCGGCCCCAACAATGTCAACATGAAGGTCGGCCGCCTGAGAGGTGATGTAAGCCTCAATCTCCTGAACGGTCTTCCCACCTTTCATAAGATCTAAAATCTCGAAACAAGTGGAGACGTAGTTCAGATTGATCAGCTCCTCAAAGGCAGGCGTCTCCTTGAAGGCCTCCACCCCTTCGGCACGGCCCCTAGCATAGCTCGAAGCCTCGCAGGTGTTGAGGCGCTCGGTCAGGCTTTCGACCTGGGCCTTGGTCTCCTTCAAATAAGCCTCGTGCTCGGCCCGAATTTCCAAGCACTGTTTCTGCGCCTGATCGACCGCATCGGTCAGCTCCTCGGCCTTCAGCCTCCATATGTCGGCCTGGAGAGCCCGACCGTCCAAAAGCTCCATCTCGCCCCTCAGGGAGGTTATCTCCCCCTCGAGAGACTTGATCAAAGAGGGGCACAAGTGATGCTCCTCCTGCAAAGCCTCAAGGTCGGCCTCCGTCTTCTTGTGCCTCTCGGACGAAGCCAGAAACTCATTGGAGGCCTTCACGTAGGTGCACATGGCCCGGCCGACCAGGGCATTCCCGAACTGGATCTGCTCGGCCGGATCCATATCGTTGGTCATCATTTCCAGCTTGGGAGTCCAACCCCGGATCGGAATATGACTAGAAACAGCCACCCCAGGAGGGACCCGACTGAGCATCTCAGGAGTCGGAGTAGCGACCCGGACGTAATCCAGGAACCAGCGCGGCCGTCGCCCCTTCATCTGGTCACATGGCTCCACCCGCTCCTGGTTGACCGGAAGATAATGGCCCTCCAAGTCAATAACGGGCTCCTCCCGCTCTGCCCGGACAGGAGTCGGGGCGGACACTACGACCGGGGCCGACGAACCCTCGGCCTTGTTCGCGCTATCTTGAGCACAGGCTCCACCCTCTTGCGTTTGCCCGGCCGCTCCCTCCGATCGGCGGCCTCGGTGCCCACCTTGCCACCACGGCGGCGGCGTCTCCTTCCGACCGGATGAAGTCTTTGCCTTAGGAGCTGGAAAAGGAAGACATGTCAAAAAAAAAAAAAAAAGTACCTGAAGAAGACATTGTGCTCGGATCAGTCTCTCTAAGTCCGGCCGCCCAAAGATTCTCCTCGGACACTAAAAGGTGAGACTTCCTTTGCTCCAGAGGAAGGCCCAAAAGCTGCTCGACCCGGTCGTCGAAATCGGCAGATGTCTCTGACGCCGGAATGCGTTCTGCACAGGCAGCAAATGATGAGCGTTAGACAAAAAAGGAAACAAAAACAAAAAATACTACTCACCCATTTTGGCCGTAAAAAGCACAGGAATCCGCAGCTCGGCATCTATCACCCCCGGCTCCCACTCATCCAAAGAACTCCTCCACGGCCCCCCGATAAAGAACCACTGTTCTTTCCAGCTATGAATGGTCTCGGGTACCCCCACTAGCTCCTTGTGCATAGCATGCTGCCGCCGTCGAGATAAAACCGGCCGTAGGACCTACCAACCGACCTCCATAAATAGAAATTTGAACTCCTCAAAGTCGGCTCGGGCAGTCTTGATTAAAAAGAATAAAAAGGCCCACCACCCGAGCCCAAGAATTCGGATGAATCTGGGGGACAAGAAGGCCCCACTGCCTTAGCCACCGGGAAAGAGTCAACGGAAGCGGAAACCGAAGCCCGGCCAGTAAAGAGCGGTAGTACACCGCCGTGCAACCAACGGGCGGACTGTGGGGCCTCTCCTCGGGATTCGGAACAAACATCCGCACCCTCGCCGGAATTTTAAATCGCAGCCGCCAGGCCGCCAATTGTTCCTCCGTAACGTTACTCGGAATCGAAGCTGAGTCCCAACTCGCCGCCACCAAAGGGGCCGGACGAGGGCGAGCCCGGGCCACCACCGGCTCAACTCTCTCCGCCGGAGTTTCTCCGACAACTGTCAACGGCGCCGCCATTTCCACTTCTCCAGATCCTGGCGACTTCACAAATTCATCTCCTTCTTCCTCAACACTCCAGTCGACGGGAGCTTCGCCAATCGATAGATCCGCCACGCCCGTGCGGTCCGGCGACACGGCCAAAACCACCTCCGTCTCGTCCCTTGTCTCCGACATTTTAAATAGATGAAGAAAAAAAGAAAGAAAGAAAAGTGAGCTTACCGGGAAGGTCGGTGAAATCGGAAAAGAAGAAAAAGTCGCCGAAAAAAATCTCTCTCTCTGCAACAATACGTAAAAATGGCGGAGGAAACACTGAAAGAGAAGACAACCTCTATTTATAAGGAAATGTAGGCATTAAATGCCAGGCGCGTGAAGCGAGAAATTCTACTGAACCGTCGCAGGATTCGAGAACGCGTGAGCGCGCCGCCCAGTATTCTTGCGCCACGCGTCCCCCCACATGATGACACCTAAAAACCAGGGAAGCGGTGCGACGCGACTCCCGAAGAGACGTCTGTTCGAAAGGTCTTATCCTCCCACAAACCGGATCGGTCTCAACATCGAACGACTCCAGTCCCGGCCAGCTCGGCACGACCCTGGACTCGGGGGCCCTTGTTGGTAGCCCATCCTACTCGGAATCCACGTAGACACTCCAGGCAGCTAAACTGGCCGAGCAGAACCCGAAGTCGGACCGGACAAAAAACCCGATTTCCAACCGGGCTCGCTAAAAACCGGAACGGACGGTGACTCCAAGGCCGACCAGATCTCGATCCGGGAAGGCCGAGCGAGAGGAAGGGCGAAAATGTCCGGTTCAAGATTACGGCAGGTCTGCCCGAGCAGCGGCACTCGGCCAGACCCGAGCGGCGGGGGACCCGAGGACCGACCCTGTCGGATAGACATCTCCGGAAGTCGGCAAAACAGACCCGCATGCCAATTAACGCATGCAGTCACGCCCCTTCCCAAGACACTCCTTATAGGCCGCCACGTGTCCAAGATTTGAATGCAGACTGACAAGTGTTATGGGCGTATTCCCCAAGCATGCGCCCGCTGTCATCTCCCCACTGGCCCAGACTGTCTATATATAGGAGAAATGTACAGTAAAAAAAGATCTTTGGATTTTGAGCATTAATAAGAGAGAGAAAAAAGAGAGATCTGAGATATACTGAAAAAGAACAAAAAAGACTTGTAATTAACAAGCAAACTGGATAGACCGCCGCACATTATTCTGCCCGGCTCTATGCTATCGAAAGGTCATTAATAAAAATTTAGTGATCAAATATCTTCCACTTTATTTGTTATTTTCTACGTGTCTTCGATCCATTTGTCCCGATCAGTACACGTGACGTTGACCAAACCAGACGTCAACACCAACCAAATAGAACATTTGTATAACATTCCAAAATAGGTGGTTCTTAAAGTGTCACGGACCCACATTTGGACCCAAGGCGACTTAAACAACATCAATCATCCACAATCAAAACCAACTGGCTTAGCCCAGTTGGCCACCACATGTCAGGGGTTCTATTCCTCTTGCCTCCACTTCAAAAATTTTTCCCGAGGCATATGCGCTCTAATTAAGCCTTTGACAGGACCTCATACTGAATATCATACGTGGGGGTTCGATTCGGGGGGAGGACTTCATGTTCTCTTTACCTGGGAGGATCTGGTTGTACGTCAGCAGAACCCGACAAGACACTGATCAGTTCGTGCACATCCCGCGATTTAACTTGGTGGCAGTAATGAGAAAGCGGAACTATTACCCTCAGACATAGTTAGGTGTAAGCCTAGAAACTGAGTTATCAAAAAAAAAATCATCCACAATCAAGATAATATAATTGGAGTACCGGACTACATTACGTTACAAAATATCATAAGAAGAGTTTACACAATATTATGGCTAACAATGGTAATTAACACATATGACTCACATAATACAAGTATACTCCATATGAAGATGAATATACTAAAATGACACAAAATTACAGATAAAGACAATACAGAGGAAATAAATACACGGCTAATATAACCAAAAGCAAGAAGGCTGGACCACAATTGGTATCCTTGAGACTCTTTGCCGCCACCATGATTGTCATGTGTCTTGACCTTCCCTCGACCTAAAATATGATAAAAACATATTTTGCTCAAAACCACATGGCCAATACATCCGAAAAAGAAACCATGCACAAGCCACCAGTGCGTACGAGAACCTCCAAGTACACATGTGATCATGTACCCCTAGTTAGTTTCACTGAAGTTTCTCTACCGTCTGCAAAGTCCAATGTATATATCCACACATGACCATATATGTCTCACTAAAAATCCTACACATTATCAACTGGCAGCAAATGTGACTCCAAGAATGTCACAATAACAAAAGTGATAACGAGAATCAATAAGGATCAATGAATCCAACAAAGATCAAAAAAACTCACTAAAGTGAAACAAGGATCAAGCAAAGAATCTGGAACCAGTATTCCTCTAGAAAGTAATGGTCTATAAGATCAACAATATCATCTCAATATGAATCACAATTCATAAAGCATAAAATAATGTATGTCACGTGTAAAATACACAAAAGAATCACTAATCCTCATAACCAAGCAAGAATTAACTTGCCTCAGTACCGTAGATGGAAATGTCTCAATACGATACAAGACGTCTCACAACAAATCAATGCTCAACAACCTTTAATGAAACATAATTCATCAATAACAATATTCGAAAACCAAGTCTCAATGACTACTCAACATGTTACCCTTAACAAGTCAACCCAATAACTCCAAACAATGTTCAAATTCATTGGATAAACTTATCAAACTCTTTGTAAACAATTATCAAAGGTTTACAATTAAAACTGATTTAATTATTGTGAAATCCCAACTCAGCCATATTCCGACGGATAACTCAAAGATCATCAGAAAACTAATTTCCACATCATAATCCAAGATTGCAACAATTCATAATCGAACTCTTCAAGTTCAAAACCCATATTCAAAATGTTCTTTCATAAAAATTTCAATAATCCAATGAAATAATCATACTCATCTCATAGTCATACATACAATACATATACATCATTATTATAACCTCAAGAACACCATATTCTATTTCAAAACAAAATCCAAAGAACAATTACCTCTTGAGCAATCGAATGATATACAACGGTTCAATGCGCTTCTAAATAATTCTCAAGCTCTACAATCACAAATAAAACCACGCACACTTGAGTATTTGGATGCCAAAACAATTACACAATCGAGTGAAGAACTCTACGTTTGAAAAGGACCAATGACGACGTCACAAGCAAAAAGACTTAAAAATGATGCCAACACTTATCATCAATGAATTTCATCAAAAAAGACAATACTTTCAGCGACATAAAATATATCTGTATTAGTCATCTTTCATATTTTTAGTATTTCAAGTTATAATAAATGGAGTCCTTGTACCGTTTATAGAATTTTGAGTTATAATTTTTGAGCTATAATAAAGTCTAAAATAAGTATGTTAGTCGAGTCAAGACGTGAAACGAATGTATAAAACTACAAATTCCCATGCGTAAGGTGAATACACAATAGTTTCATATTCTCGTCATTACTCTCTTATCAGAGGTCTGATTGGCGTCATTCGTCATTCAAGTGAGTACAGAAACCTAAATGGTAGAGATATAGTTACACAAAATCACCAGAAATAAATTCTTAATATTTTAAGCCAGATTCAATCAGACGATAGTGACGATTTTCTCACTTGTTTTTTTTCAAGTCTTACTTTTGTTATAATTAAGTGTCGAGTGGTCTTCATATGAAACATCTAGAAAGTTTCATTTTGACCATTTTGTGGACATATCTTCCACAATTTATTCTTATTGATTTTTTTTAATTTTTATTAGGTGTTGAATGATCTTGATATTTGTAGTAACTAAATATAAAGTTCTAATTTTTATTTTTATATTCTAAATACTGTAAACTAGCCTTTAGTTCTTTATTGCAACATTGAAATTTAAAACAGTTGCGCATGTTTGTATAACAAATTTCTTCTTTATTTTGTTGAGTGTTTCAAGACGAACCTTGTGTATTTAATTCACGTATCAATGTTTAAAACCTTTGTGGCGTGCTTGAATTTCATCCCTTTTTGGTTGCTATAGTAGGTCTCATAAATGTTCGGGGGTAAAACTCATATACTGAATTTCATCTATTTTGGGTTGCTACAGTCGGTCTCCTAGATGTTTGGAGGTAAAACTCCTATACTTACTTTAAAAGCATCATGCAACCTAAAATCATCTAGCGGTGTCGGTTACATTGGCAGGTCGCATAGGGGTTTCATCAAGAAAGCAATACAAGTCTTATTGAGGTATCTAATTTCATTCTTCTTATTGCAATAACCTAGCAATACACTTTGACGATTTGCTTAATATGATTAATTCTTTGATCAAATATACACGCAACATTTATAATACTCCATCCGTCCGGCCCGAAGTGTGACATTTCACCTAAAAAAAATCGTCCATTTGGAAGAGTAACATTTTTAACTGTCACAATCAACTCACACAGTCACAATCACATAACGTAATATCCAACACAAACTTATCGTTAATACTTTTTACTTTTCAATCTCCACTACATTCACCATCAATATTAAGACAACTTACGCATCTACCGTTTCATGTTTGAATCTTGTAGGCAAAATGTGATATCCCACACCGACTAGCAGAGAGCGGGCGAAGTGCCTTATATGTGCGTGCCGAACTCCTTATAGCATGAGGCCTTTTGGGAGCCCAGTGGCTTCGGGGTGATAAGAACTCCGAAGTTAAGCGTGCTGGTGTGAGAAGCAGTCTCAGGATGGGTGACCTCCTGGGAAGCTGCTCGCTGGGTTCCCAGAAACAAAACCGTGAGGGCCAGCTCAGAAGAGTGCCCAGAGCAGACAATATCATGCTACGGCGGAGGGGTCCCGGGATGTGACAATATCATTCGTCCGGGATGTGCCCAGAGCGGACAATATCATGCTACGGCGGAGTGCCCAGAGCGGACAATATCATGCTACGGCAGGTCGCATAGGGGTTTCATCAAGAAAGCAATACAAGTCTTATTGAGGTATCTAATTTCATTCTTTTTATTGCAATAGCCTAGCAATACACTTTGACGATTTGCTTAATATGATTAATTCTTTGATCAAATATACACGCAACATTTATAATACTCCATCTGTCCGGCCCGAAGTGTGACATTTCACCTAAAAAAATCGTCCATTTGGAAGAGTAACATTTTTAACTGTCACAATCAACTCACACAGTCAGAATCACATAACGTAATATCCAACACAAACTTATCGTTAATACTATTTACTTTTCAATCTCCACTACATTCACCATCAATATTAAGACAACTTACGCATCTACCGTTTCATGTTTGAATCTTGTAGGCAAAATGTGATATCCCACACCGACTAGCAGAGAGCGGGCGAAGTGCCTTATATGTGCGTGTCGAACTCCTTATAGCATGAGGCTTTTTGGGAGCCCAGTGGCTTCGGGGTGATGAGAACTCCGAAGTTAAGCGTGCTGGTGCGAGAAGCAGTCTCAGGATGGGTGACCTCCTGGGAAGCTGCTCGCTGGGTTCCCAGAAACAAAACCGTGAGGGCCAGCTCAGAAGAGTGCCCAGAGCAGACAATATCATGCTACGGCGGAGGGGGCCCGGGATGTGACAATTTGGTATCGGAGCCACTCTACCGTGTCGTGCGAGTGTGCCGACGAGGGCGCCGGGTCCTTTGAGGAGGGGCGGATTGTGATATCCCACACCGACTAGCAGAGAGCGGGCAAATTGACTTATTTGAGCGTGCCGTGACACCTTATAGCAGGAGGCCTTTTGGGAGCCCAGTGGCTTCGGGGTGATGAGAACTCCGAAGTTAAGCGTGCTGGTGCGAGGAGCAGTCTCAGGATGGGTGACCTCCTGGGAAGCTGCTCGCTGGACTCCCAGAAACAAAACCGTGAGAGCCAGCTCATAGGAGAGTGCCTAGAACGGACAATATCATGCTACGGCGGAGGGGTCCCGGGATGTGACAATTTGGTATCAGAGCCACTCTGCCGTATCGTGCGAGTGTGCCGACGAGGGCGTCGGGTCCTTTGAGGAGGGGCGAATTGTGATATCCCACACCGACTAGCAGAGAGCGGGCGAAGTGCCTTATATGTGCGTGCTGAACTCCTTATAGCATGAGGCCTTTTGGGAGCCTAGTGGCTTCGGGGTGATGAGAACTCTGAAGTTAAGCGTGCTGGTGCGAGAAGCAGTCCCAGGATGGGTGACCTCCTGGGAAGCTGCTCGCTGGGTTCCCAGAAACAAAACCGTGAGAGCCAGCTCATAGGAGAGTGCCTAGAACGGACAATATCATGCTACGGCGGAGGGGTCCCGGGATGTGACACAAAATATTATCCAACACTACATAATGCTAAAAAGGAGATTAAGAAGACTCCAAATAAATTGGTGCAGAAAATCAAACCACCAACCTATCAGCTTTTTATTTGTTAGAGAAATAATGTTTTCAGATTTCACTGATCACTGGTGGTGGTCCGGTTGGAGTTCTTATCTGTTTAAAATGGTCTGGCTGCCTCTTCCACCATCTTCTTCACTCTCACCAGTTTTTCCATCTCCTTAAGAACCTGTTCAACACAAAGGATTGGTAAATAGTTGGCAGTAAACATCTCCAAATAAGGAAGAATATAAAGTAGTTTTCGACTTTTATTCACCTCGAGACACAAATCCTCTGTAGTCACTGCATCCAGTTCATCATAACCCAGTTGAAATGCTACTTCTGTTTCCACAAGAGAGAGAAACAGAGAGAGATCAGACGAGAGAGAAAATACATACATGAAGAGAAAAAAGAGAGAACATCTTATTGCCTCACTTTGAAGGGAAATAGTTACATCAGCTGTAGAATATCCACTTCGCCCACTATTATACAATGTAGCTACCTGAGCTTGAACCTGCAGGAAATCAATTTTCAGAAATAGCTCGACATTAAGGAACCAGAAATGTAAATAAACTCGTCACAACATGATTGCAATGGACCTCTGAAGAAGATTTGCATAAAAGTATATCAGAAGCAGAAAATTGAATCCTATCTTCTATGATTTCTCTGGACACGAAGTCTAACGGCACATCAATCCAAATCGATATTCCATGTCTCAGTAATGCCCTAAATGACAGTGGTACTCAATTGGTCATCATATTCAACAAACAAAGATACCCCATCAAGAAACAATGACATTAGTGCATTACACACGTACAAATTTGTTGCGCTCTTAACAGCTCCATTCCCAGCACAAACAACCAGCCGACCCATCGATGACAACTGCTTTAATACTTCAATCTACAACACATTTCAGTAATAACTCCAGTTATTGTGAACTTACGAGTTACGACACATTAAATCACAACATTAGTCCATTATAACACAGAAAAAAATTACTGAAAGGCACCTCTGATGCAAGATATCCCTCTTCATCTCTCTCAATGAATGATATGGCAGCTGATTTTCCTCCAGCAGCTTCCTCAACAAGACTATCACTGCAAAATGGAACCATATTTATGAAAGCTGAATGCATGTATGAGAACAATTAAGTCGAAAAGGCATGTTTTTTGTATATTAGGGGGGACTTCATGGACGTCCTGCCATTTTAAATTTTACAAATTGTACCTCTCAAAATAACAGTATCGTAATACATCGGCCATAATCTTCCCCAAACTCGATTTGTAGGAGCTGCTTATCCCTTTATTCACAAAAATTACGAAATAAGCTGGACAAATGACATGTTTGTAATTAAAAAAAAAAAAAAAAACGCATCCGATCAGTTTAGCAAAAACTCTCACCAACTAGAAAGATGGAAGTTCCCTTTAAATCAGGGGATATCTCGGAAGCCCTCTTCTGAAACAAACCGAAGAGTTATATAGTTCTTCAAACTAGAGGATATCGAGACATTCAAAGTGGATGAAGAAATCTACACTCACTTTGATTGCTAAAGATTGATCACAATTAACATCCTTTGTTCCCACTGAGTCTAATAAGAAAAAGAGGCGGAAGCATAAATGAGTATCATCTTAGTTTCTAAATCTCTTCTTTCCTACTGATGTCAACAGTTGATACAAGTTCTTGTGCAGAAAATATAACTGAACTTATAAAAATAGGTGAATCCGAAAATCGAGCATTTCTCAAACACAATGTTACAGATATCTTAGGTACAAGAAGCTGCAAACTTAAAAGTTAAATTTGGCTATATCACCTACGATACAGTGTCTGTGGCTGAAAGACGAACAAGTACTTGAAAAGTGAACTTGACGATAAAAGAATAAACTTGACTACGTTAACTATATTTTGTTAGTTAATTTATGAAGCGCCACTCGTAGGCAACACTAAACGAATAGAATACATCAAACCAGAAAAGTTTAAGCATAATTTTAAACACAACTTCAAAGCAGACTAGAAATTCAAATTATGCTTGGAGGATGTTTTTTCGACTCAACTGGAATCTTTACACCGCTAGGAACCATGACTAACATTTATAAACTAACAAACCAACAATTCTCAATTTCATAGTAACCGCGTAAAATCAAACCATATGAACGCAGTGCCAGGGCACAGGCTTGGTGTTTACCTGAAGTGCTGTTATCACGGATTGCCCAAGTAGTAGGACGAGCAGCAGCAGTAGATATGAGCTTACTGCCGGATGGAATTCTAGGTTTTACGGGCAAAATTGATCTTGAAACGTGAATTCCACTGGAGATGCGGGAGAAATTATATTGCTCCGATGGATGAATATGTATATCGGAGCAGCAGCTGCTACTTGCTTGGATAATATCCATAACCATAAGCACCACTCTTTCGCTTTCCGATCGATTTTGTATGTTAGTTTCAGAATCTATTTCCTTTTTTCCGGCGTTCATACCCGGGCGACACACACATCGTATAAAATTATTCCTTACATAATCTTTAGCGTAAACTATTGGAGTATAAATTTGATGGTCCATCTGATTGAAACGTGCATCGTAATTCTTAGTCAAATAGTTTTAAAATAAGTTGAGCTAACCTCGAATCTAACATAATTGTTAAGTATTAAGCTCGAGATTGACTTTATTGATTAGTATCTCATTTCCTCTTCTTTCTCCCAAAATCTAAATAACCACCAATAAATCATGGTTTCTTTTAGACATTTGTCATATGATTTATACCTCATAAAACCTATCACAAAAGCACACTACCGTCACATTCATCACTTATCATCACAAATCCATACTTAATATTAAAATAAAGTCGCAAAAGAATCTAAAGATACATGTGTCGTCCCCATATTAATTGTCCTTTTAAAAATCTTAATAAAATAGGTTGGAGGTTATTTCATTATATACTATCTAGCAATTAAAAATTTCCTCTCATTTTATTCTTTTTACTTCTAACCTAATAATTTAAAAAATTATAACTTTTTTCGTATCAATTTTATTTTTGATAAAAAAATTATCGAATTAATTCTAACTTTGTGCTCTTTAATTTGACATTCATATAGTATATATATAAAGTAATTTAAATATAATTATGATATATTTAGATGATTAAAATATATCCATATGGAAATATAGGAATATGGAAGAGAAATATAATTTTAGTATATTTTCATAGTTTTGTACTTTAATAATTATTTGATTTTTCAGAATTATTTTGTTTTGATTATAAAATATTAAAATAATTATATTAATACCAAATCATATAAAAAATTATATTAGTAAGAATATGGGTTGTATACTGAAAATTGATAATAATAAAAATAATTTAATTTATTATTTATAAAATTAGATATAAAACTCATATTGTCCTATATGAAAAAATAAACGTATTTATTTAATTAAATTACAGTTTTCCTATCATGTGTCCCTAAATCACATGATAAAAGTTTATAGTAATCATAATATTATTGAAATTCAATCACATATTATATTTTATAATAATTAGAATATTATTGGAATTCAATCACATATTATTAATATAATAAAATATTTAATATTTTACGACGTGTATCGCACGGGAGGACATCTAGTAAACATAAACAAAACTCTCTCTCTCTCTCTCTCTCTCTCTCTCTCTCTCTCTCTCTCAAAAACCGGATCTCACCCTCGTTCTCTCTCCCAAAACCGCCATTGATCTCGCCTCTTTGAGCGAACGTGATTCCTACTCGTGGGACGTTTTCTTGGGTACAATGTTTTGCCGCCGCCGCCGACCATATTCTTTGACACCGGATAAAAAACCCTCAAGTTCTTTCCGTTCTATATAACCGAGCACCAAAAATGGGTAAACGAAGATAAAACCTTTCTTTCAGCTCAGCTCGTCTTTGAGATCTCTTAAGAGGTCACATGATAGGAAAACTGTAATTTAATTAAATAAATACGTTTATTTTTTCATATAGGATAATATGAGTCTTATATCTAATTTTATAAATAATAAATTAAATTATTTTTATTATTATCAATTTTCAGTATACAACCCATATTCTTACTAATATAATTTTTTATATGATTTGGTATTAATATAATTATTTTAATATTTTATAATCAAAACAAAATAATTCTGAAAAATCAAATAATTATTAAAGTACAAAACTATGAAAATAAACTAAAATTATATTTCTCTTCCATATTCCTATATTTCCATATGGATATATTTTAATCATCTAAATATATCATAATTATATTTAAATTACTTTATATATATACTATATGAATGTCAAATTAAAGAGCACAAAGTTAGAATTAATTCGATATATTTTTTATCAAAAATAAAATTGATACGAAAAAAGTTATAATTTTTTAAATTATTAGGTTAGAAGTAAAAAGAATAAAATGAGAGGAAATTTTTAATTGCTAGATAGTATATAATGAAATAACCTCCAACCTATTTTATTAAGATTTTTAAAAGGACAATTAATATGGAGACGACACATGTCTCTTTAGATTCTTTTGCGACTTTATTTTAATATTAAGTATCTCAATATTGTTTGACACCGGATAAAAAACCCTCAAGTTCTTTCCGTTCTATATAACCGAGCACCAAAAATGGGTAAACAAAGATAAAATCTTTCTTTCAGCTCAGCTCGTCTTCGAGATCTCTTAATAGGTCACGTGTAGGTTTTGTTTGTTGTTGGTTCTCGTCTTCAAAATCTTTCAAGAGGTCACGGGTAGGTTTTGTTTATTGTTGGTTTTTGTTTCTAAAGGATCGATGATGGGTTTATGGTGTTAGATCTATAAAGATCTTTGTCTTGAAAGCACCAAATTTTATTTTATTTTTTTCGTGTCTTGTTGTGGTTTGTTGATGGGAATAGGTTAGATTTTGATGTTGTTGCTGAGGATGGTGATGGATTAGGATAGTGAATGGGATCTTGTTGTAGTCGGTTGTTGTTGAGGATGATGATGGGATTAGGATAGTGGATGTGAATGTATTATTTATAGGCTCGTGTAACTTATGTATGATTGTAAACTGCCGAACTCTTTTTTTTTTTTATTCTAATTGCTGCAGGATGGTTGGTTTACTTGCACCTGCAGGCACCCTCCATATTCATCTTAATTGCTGCAGGATGGTTGGTATACCCGATGATGCCCTTAAATTATACAGGCGTAATAAATTTTTAGTGAGCTTAATCTTTACAACTTTGCAATAAATATTGAGGACTGAATCTTTTAATATATATATTCCAGTTATAAGAATTGCAAATTTATAATTTGATTTCCAATCTATTTTCAGTGGAAAGTGTTTTTAATTCGCAAAATAAATTTATCATTTAAATATTAATCATCATTATATCAGAATGATATATAATTTAATAAATTATTGAACTTTATAAAAAAATATCAAATTACTGTTGTTGTGGACCATTATATTCAGTACATTATTTTCGATTAGTTTTGTTCAAGAACGATATTTTTGAACAATTTTACCACATAATATTATTTCCGATCCGTTTCATCCCGGATATTATTTTTGATTTGTTTCGCACCAGGATGTCGTTTTCGATCCATTTCGTCACTGGACAATATTTTTGATTCATTTTAACCTGAAACGTTATTTTTGGGGACTATTTCACATCGGGACGTTATTTTCGACCTATTTCGTCCCGAGATAAAATTTTCGACTATTTTCAACATAGGAGGTTCTTTTCGACCCGTTTTGTACCAGAGCGATGTTTTTGGCCCGTTTCACCCTCGACATGGGGCATTATTTTTCATCCGTTTCGCCATGGGGCGTCATTTTCGCTTCATTTCGTCCCGGGAATGATATTTTCGACCACTTTCACCACGTCACGTCGTTTTCGACCTCTTTCATCATGATGTCATTTTCGGACCGTTTCATTACGGCATGTCATTTTCGGTCCATTTTGTCATGGGGCCATTTTCCCCATTTCGCCTCGGGGCGATATTTTCAATATGTTCCGCCATGGGACGATATTTTCCACTCGGGACGTCATTTTCGTCAGGTTTTGTCCTAGGACATCACTTTCAGTCCGTTTTATCCAGACGTCATTTTCAGCCCGTTTTATCATGGGGCGTCATTTTCGACCCATTTCGGCCCCGCGATGTCATTTTCAACCATTTACGCTTTAGGACGTCATTTCAACATGCTTCTCCCTAGGACGACGTTTTCGGCCCGTTTGGCACCGGGACGTCATTTTCGACCAGTTTCATCTCGTTTCCTCATTGAACGTCAGGTTCGACCAGTTTCGCCTTGAGGGGTCATTTTCAACCCGTTTCGCTTTGGGATGATATTTTCGGCTCGTTTCGCCCTAGGACGTTGTCTTCGGCCATTTTCGCATCGGGGCGTTATTTTCGCCCAAACGTCATTTCCAGTCCGTTTCGCTCGGACGTCATTTTCGACCTGTTTCGCTCTGGGCCGTCATTCTCGAACCGTTTCGCCCCGGGGAGGCATTTTCGGTCTGTTTCATCTAAATGATGTCATTTTTTATTCATTTCATCATGGAACGTGATCTTCGACATATTTCGCCATGAAACGCCATTTTCGAACCGTTTTATCACAAAATGTTATTTTCGGTCCTTTTTGTCCCGACACGTCAATTTCGACTCGTTTCGCCCCCAGATGACATTTTCGGTCTGTTTCGCCCGAAATATTAGTTCAAAAATGGCGTATTCGTGTCGAAAATGGTGTCTCGGGACGAAAATAACATCCGAGGACGAAACAGGTTGAAAATGATGCATCGTGATGAAACATGTCGAAGATGACGTCCCAGTATAATTAGATGAATTATTGTGGTATTATGACACCGATTATCCACTAGTACAGTACGAATAGAGGAATTATTGCTGGGTTTCAATGGGATTAATGAAGAAGCTAGGATTGGTCTTAATTGAATTATTATGTAGGAATGGCAATGGGGCGTGTCGGGACAGGTACTTGAAGACCCAGACCAGTCCCACGAGGTGAATGGGGCGGGACGGGTCGACCCATCGCAGGTCGCGGGGCGGGGAAGGTCGACCCCCATAGGGAAAAATATTATTTTAAAGTGAAAAAAATAAATATTTTTATGACTTTTCATCTAGTATTTTATTTTCATAATACATATTATTTAAGGAATTTGTCAATATTAACATAAATATATAGGATATATTCATAAATGTATAAAAAGTATATTAAATATATATAAAATATATATTAAATATATTTAAAACAATTAAAAAGTACAGCCGGGCAGGACGGGCGGCTACCCACGAGACAAGAATGATACCCACCCGACCCGCTGCGGGTCGCAAGGCGGGGCGATCCATACACGCCACGAGTCAGGACGGGACAGTGTGGATCGGGCCAAAATTGCCATCCCTATTATTATGGAAGACGTTTGAGTGTGAAATATGATACCACTGCCATAATTAAAGAATCTGTTTCGATGAATGTACAGTATTTTTGGTCAACGATTAAGGAACAACCATAATCTAGGCATTTGTACCAAATTATACCCTCATGTATTTCTTTTGTAAAATGTTCAATTACCTAAATCCTCTTCAACATTATATTTTGAAAGTAGACATTAAATAAAAACAAATTTTGACTTTTAAAAGTAAATTCTTCCATTGGGATAAAATCAAATTTTGAAAATGAACTATTCGAGTGTAAAGATGGAGTATTTGTTCTTGAAAAGTAAGTGAAAGAAAAACTTTAGGCTGCTTTGTTTGACATCAAACGAAAATACATTGTAAATGGATGGATCTAAAATTGACCTGCACCGATGTCGAGCACTCTCGAACAAGAGAAATTTCCATTACAAAATACGAACCGTCCCGCAGAACAACGTAAACATAAAGGGCTTGCAAAATCGATTTTGAATTTTCCTGGTCATACTTACTCTTCTTCCCTTTATCCACTCTAGGCAATAAATTCCAACATCCAATCCATTTAACCAATCTGTCCCCTCTAAGCAAGTAGTATAACAAATATGGTTTCTCAAAATACAGTGAGAAGTTCATACAATGGTTCGCCGTTTGCAGCAATAATATTTCGAGATTCATTCCATAAAAGCATGTCCTTTCTCCTCGCCACCCCAGACATATCAAAATTGCGATATATTTAGCACTTAAATGTTGTCAAATGAATGAATTGATTGAGCATCGGAAGTGGATCGACAGAACGAACGGAATAGAAAGAGACAAAAATGACTATATATGTATATATTTACATGTACAAGCATTTACCCAGCAAAAAGCTGACATTATATACTTGGGCCCCAGAAACTGAGGGAATGCGAACATCCAACGTAAAGATGCACAATAACTCAGCTGCTACCTGCATCCACTGAAGTCAGGAATATGATTTCAGAAGATTACAAGAAAAGAATCTGTTTCATAGTAATATCTATGCAGAAGAGCTAACTGCCACAATAATGTTATTTACTTTTACCTCTTATTGCACCATAATTTGGTGACTTCAAGTTTGATAGGGACAGAGGTGTTAACGGAGGAGAAGCAACTTGTTCCGCATTCTGCAAAATTTGAGAAGATCCCAATAGCTTGCCCGAATGTAAAGCTGCGGGCATCTGACTAACAGAAACTATAGAGAAACTTCTAGAAACAGTCAACTGCGGGAGCGGAAGAGGAGACCCTTCTTTTGATTGCCTTAAATGATTCCTATTTGTCGGAGATAGTTCCCGATTTCTGTTAACTAATGGAGCCGAATGCCCGAGGGACACCGTATATGGTTTAGGTTTGGATCTAAAAGCATCAGGTGGTCTAGGGAGCTCATGAAGTTCACTTATTTTTGGAGAAGATGAAAGAGGAGGTGAAGCATTCCGAGAAACAGTTACAAGCGAAGGAGACTGGGGACAACTGGTATGTAACATAGGCTTATTAGATGATGATGATGATAATGGTTTGCTTGCTAACGAATCGGAGAAAGCTTGTCTTTTATTCTTTTGGGTATCAAATCCACTATAGTTGTCGACAACAGCTCCATCAGTCCGAGGACGGGGTAGTGGAAGGAAGTGCTTGTTGTAGCTGTTGTCTTGGAGACCTAATTGAGGATTTGAAAAACCTCGCGCATCTGATAAATGGTCATTTAAAAAAGGGGGAGGGGGGAGGCTTCTCAGTGTCCAGAGAGGATGAAAGCCACAAAATTTTTGGAGCTTCCAAAAGGCAGTATAGTATTAGTACCTGACAAGGCCGTAGCCTTTGCATCTGCTGGAGTGGGCAACACGTGGGTACTATGTTTCGGCACAGCAGTCCGCATTTCTCTAATCCTTTCAGAAAAGTCAAACTTCTCTTCATAGATTGGAGCAGAATAATAACTGCCTGCCTGACGTTGCTGACTAAGCATATGGTCCCCTTGGTCTTTGCTACTGTTAATCTGTACCTCCGCATCTTTTATCTTTGGTGTTTGTGCACTTGGAGCACCCAACTGATCCAGCTATGCATAGTTTTGTGAAACATGACATGTAATTAACTTAAACATAGAGTTGCAGCAATTTGTAGGTACATAAACTGAAGAACAAACTGAAACAAGGAAAACTACCCGGCCTATAGCTAGCTAATAAAAACTGCAAATAGCCAAAATGACCAAATTCACAGAGTGAGAGGTTTCAGACAGCATACATCAGGTGCATTCTTTTGCATGAGCATAAAAAAGGTGGTGATCCAAGCTATTAACAATTAGAATCAAAAGAACTGGCAGACAAAACGCACCTCCACTGGGTTCGTAGACGTGCAAGTATTATCCAGCTCCTGCTCGTGTTGTCTATAGTCAAAACTTAACTCTCCATAATCATTAATTTCAGAACTGTTTCGTACACCATTGCCTTCTTCGTCATTCAGGTCACGTAGCTCGTAGTCAATGTGTTGCTTCTCCGCAACATTTTTAACAAGTGGTTCAACTGCTTCAAGAGACTGAAGTCCTCTCCGGAAAAAGTTTATCTGCTTTCAGAAACAAGTAAAACATCATGAAAACATGAAATAGGCTATGGCACAGGTTGCCAAACTTTAAATCATGAATGTAATAGAAAACCTGTGCTGCATGATGACGAGCTGCTTGAGTTAATAGGCTCCGGCTTTGCCCTTGCTTTAATGATTCTACACGAAATATGCACAGCCTTGCAACATCGTCATATTCTTCACAAACAACTTGCAATTGCTGCGATGTGAAAGTCTCCCCTTTTCCATGCCTTGACATTTCCTTTTCTCTAATGTGACCAGTCATGTATTTAAACATCTCTCTGTAAATCATGCACGCCATCGATAAAATGAAACACGGGATAGAATATCCAATTAAAAATATGAAAAGATTATAAACCTCTTCTCGTCACACTGCAACTTCATCTCCTGCACAAGTGAAAAATAGATCAATCACCATGAGTGGAATTAAACTATGGTTGCAGCAAAGAAAAAGATGTCCACATGTCAATTACATACAAATTGGAAAATGAAAAATGGGACAAGAAATTTGACCCTGGAAAATAGGACCAACATGACTTACCAGCTGTAAAATAAAATATATGATAATACTCAATAAACTGGTCGTTAGATACATGATAAAACATGTCATTATGACTGTCATGACCCCCTATGGGGGTGGGGGTCAGGACAGTCATAATGCATTGTTTCCAATAGCACCAAGATTCACGGTTCTTAACCAATAGAAAATATATATGATAAAACTTGATAAACTGGTGGGATGAAAGTTTATGGCATACCTCCACAACCACCCACTACCCCTCACCCCACCCCACCCAGGTGGGGGTTTTCAACACCACTGTAAAACATAATAATAACAGGTATATGCATGGGAAGCATGTTCTATTCCACCGCTCCAACAAGATTTAGTGATAATGCACATATCACACCCTTGTCCTTTCTGCTATAACGATGCTATTTAAATAAATCTTCACAAAGTTTCAGGAGTTTTACCATAGAAATATACTCATAGAAAGATAACGTACTTAACCATCCAGTTATCAAGATATCACCAGTTTCAAGTTTAAATTTAAATTATGATTGAGAACATTTATATTAGTGCAGACGAGAACATTGCTGGTCAAATATAAGTAGATTTATTTATGGTCTTGCGTACAGTCTGTAAACCTTATCAATTATTCTCTGTGGACGAATCATGCATAACCCAAAACTATAAATTTTTCATCATGTTCACTAGAATATATTTGCATGCCACTAAAACTTGAATCTAAATTAACAAAAATCAAGCACAGATCTTGTGCATTAAAAATAATCAGTTCAATAGAATTGATATTCAAACCTCCACTTTGCGTAGTTCACTAAGCAGAGACTCCGATGGATTTGTAATTGTCATGATAATATGGGACCGCTGTAAGTAAAGAACAGCGAGTTATAACCAAGTTAAATAGTGTACATATATACTTACGGTTGACATGACAGTGAAAACTAACATAGGTATCGACTAGTTTCTGAAGTTCAAGCTGTAGTTTTCCCAACATGGACAATGCTCCTTCTGCACAATCACAAAAAGTATGTTAATACCAAACACAAATACATACATATATACACACACACACACACACACACACACACACACACATCTATGTATATAGAGTAAATAAACTATGTTCTGGTAAAGTTTAGGGTAGCCTTGATTAAGGATCATCTTGATTACAAGGGAAAGGGGAACCTCGATTAGTGAATCCGAGAAATATTATATGATGGAACAACCAAAGTCGACCACACTGATCTATGAGAAAAATACTTTAGTTGGCAAAAGTAGCTGTTCCATGAATGAAAGGATGCAATAACTAACTATAACATCTAAGTTCAAACTGATGAAAGATGGCTTCTCTTTGCTTGATGTATTATAGATTTCTTGGAAACATAATTGCAACATCACCATTTCACATCACTGCTAAATAATAACAAAAGTAGCTTCTAGAATGGCAAAGGGCCTGCTTCCATTCAAATATTTAGGAGTGCCATTGTCAACAAAGAAGATGACTATTGCCCAGTGTCAACCTCTAATACAGAAAATCTTGATGCGAATTGATTGCTGGTCTGCTAAAGTGCTATCATATGCAGGGAGAGTGCAGCTAATAAAGTCTGTATTGTTTAGCATACAAGCATATTGGAGTCAAATCTTCCTTTTGCCTCAAAAAGTCATCAAATTATTGCAGGCAGCTTGCAGGAAGTTCCTTTGGTCAGGAAAATCTGGTACTACAAAAAGAGTTTTAGTAGCATGGGAACATCTTTGCCTGCCTAAAACTGCAGGAGGATGGAACCTTACTGATATGAAATGGTGGAATAAGACAGCAATCAGTAGACAATTTTGGAATGCTACTAGGAAAAAGGACTGCCTTTGGATAAAATGGATTCATGAGTACTATGTAAAAGGGCATGATATCAGATATTGTTCTATTCCTAAGCAGGCTTCTTGGATAATACAGAAAATTTTGGGAGCTCGTGCATATTTTGCCTCTATTGCTGAAGGTAACAGATTATTAGATCATTCTCATTTATCTATTCGCAATGTATGATGAATTGAGAGGAGCTGCCCCAAAGGTGAGATGGCACATGATGCTTACAAGAAATATTGCCCCTCCTAAATTCGTGTTCATTACTTGGCTTGCAATATTAAGGAGACCGACTACTGTGGACGGATTGGAGAAGTGGGGAATCACTTGTGATAAAGAATGTTGTTTATGTTTACAGGGAGAAGAATCAATAGATCATCTATTTTTTAAATGCTCTTTCTCTGCTCTTGTTTGAAAGCAGCTAGCTGAATGGTGTGGGGTGCATGATCAGGTTTTTGAGTGGCAAGATGAGCTGACTTTCATGGACACACAATGTAAAACTAAAAGTGGGAAGCAGATGCTGTATAGATTAGTTGTCTCTACGGCTGTTTATTGTCTATAGAAGGAGAGAAACAGTAGAAAATTTAGGGATATACCTAGCTCTGTTGAATATGTAGTTCGACAATGTCAATTACATATTGCAATGGAGGGGGTTAGACATGAGAAGGTGAGAAAGTATTTGAAGTCTTAGTTGTTTCTAGTAGAGATAGTTTTGGAGGTTGTAATTGTTTTGCTACAATACCTTGCTGGTAATAAAATTGCTCTTAATTACCAAAAAAAAAAGTAGTTTCTAGAAGTAGAATAAATTGACTGACTTACTACTTTCTCCATTATCATGCATAACAGTTTTCTCCAGTAGACAACTCCCCATTTCCAGCAATGATTCGGAAAACTCTGAAAGTAAAAAATATAGGGTTGATGCTGATATTATACATTTTGAGACATAAAGTATAGCAATCAGCATATATCCATTGTTACATTGTATTACATAAAAATTAAAGCAAGAGGCATACAGTCAATCATCCCTGAGGTTCATTGTCGTTATCAACTTTTAGATTTCATTTAGTTAGGATACAGTCAAGGCTGTCAAGATAAAATCCAATGAATTATCTCAATTTCATTGCTCAATCAAAGCGTGATCTTCAGAAAACTGATTGTAAGCATGTTACAAAAGGATTAAAACCATCATTTCAGGGGTCGGGATGTTGAGCCATACTTCGTAATCGTTAACAAATAAAAAGCTCTGAGAAAGTTGTCCAACAAACATACTGCTTTTGTGAAAATTGGAAACAGAACATTTGCAAGTTTGTTCAAACACACGCACACGCAACACACACATACACATAGGGGGTGGGGGTGGAATTCAACTTCGTGAGACAGCAATTATCTGATAGTTAGATCCCTCTCTAAAAAAACTCAGACGTCCTAGTGATGAGGTCTTATCCTCCAAAATGGTCACGTTTTTGAAATTTTAGTTCAGAAATTACATCAAATCAAGCAAATACCATAAGCACTATTTGCTGTTGCAGCAGCAGCTGAAAGTAAACTATCATAGCACGCTCTCATGTCTTTCATATCCTGCAGACAAAATGCAGTAAACTAGACAAGGTCATTACGCAAGAAACAAAACGATCAAAATTACCATATGATTAAACTTATTACTTAATTTACAAGAAGTATTTGCAGCATTAACAGTTAGGGTCGAAAGAAATAACTCACACACACACACACACACAGCAAACAACGTCGTACTCTACTGGTGTTTGCTAGTTCATCTATAGCTACCGATCAGTAACTTAACCTGAGAAAATTTGATCTCAGGCAATCTATAAATGGACATCTAAAATTAGGAACTCCTGAAACATCGAAATTTCTAAAGTAGAGAGAGTCAAAACTCACCTAAAACTACTTAAAAATTCAAAATCAACAAACATTCAAAAAGAAACAGTTTACTAAACAATATTCACCTTTGCTGCTTGAGTTAAACCATCAGTATGAACCGAAAATTTCTGGTCCCATTTTCCCTTTGGCCCGCTCTTATGCAACCCGATATTTTTCAGTTTCTCCAAATGCGATTTCATCTCTGAGCTATCAACTCGGCTCAGAATTTCCCTTCTATCAGACTTTGGGGTGGGGGGGGGGGGGATTGAAGAACAAATCAACTCAAGGAAACAGGCAGAACAAATTTATTGTCCGAATTCTAGCAAACAATCAACAAGAAAGGTCAAGTAAAATGAAAAAGGAAAGCGATTTAAAGAGGGATAAAACTACGAAAGGTAGAAAAGAAAATTCTAACGTTGTGCGCCGAAATTGAAAAGGCGGCGGACGGACCTCTCATATCCAATCTTATTCGGGTGTAAACTGAAGTCACTTAGGAGGATAATCGTATTTTATATTACAGAACTGGGCATTACGCTTCAGGAGATTACAGTGGAAAAACTTTACAGATTTTCAAGTATGTTGAACCGCGCGTGAGAGAGAGATTATGGCTCGTTGTGGTCTGTGTGATGCAACAACTTCTGTTATTCGTCGGTTGGAGGAGAAAAGAGGACCGAATCTGATGAATATATATGGAAGCAGATTGACAGTTTTGCCCTTCGCATGTGTAACCTAAGAAGTTAGTCAAACTTTTTTGGTTCTTGATTTTGATTAATTACTCGTTGAATTTTATTTGTTTCTTCTCGTGACTCCTATTGAGTATTTACTACGACTTCCGATATGTATTATTATATTCAAATCAGCGCAGGAAAAGGGGGGATTTTCCTGGAATAGGTGTACTACTTGTATACAGGTAAGTATTAGAATTGTAGTGAATAAATATATAAAATATAAATTTAAAATTGTTCAAGTACAAAAATAACCTTAAATTGAGAAAAGAAATAAATAAATAGAAAATTTCTCTTTTTTTATTTTTACAATGTAAATTACACAAAAAAAAATCATCTGAATTATACAATAATTTTCAAAAATTATAATAAAATTTATATGAATTCTAAAATTCACAAATAAATATAAGAAACTACAAAATAAATCCAATCAAGTATAATAATATTTGAGAAAATACAAACAAATTCTAAAAAATACAAATAAATGTTAAAATATAAAAAATAAATTCTAAAATAATAATTAGTAAAAAATTACAAAAAAAATCATAAAAATAGATCCATATTAATAATATAAATTAAATAAATATGTAAAATAAAAATATTATATAAATAAATCCATAAATACAAATAAATAAGAATATCCTGACATTATAATTAGGTTTATCGAATTAAATAAGATGCAAATGTTTATTATCGATTTTAATAAATTTGTAATAATATAAATAAATCCTATAAAAAATAATATAAATAAATATAGAAAAGTACAAATAAATGCCAAAAAATATGTAAAAATTCTAAAAAAAATAACAATTAATTCTACATTTCATAAGTAAATACTAAAAATTAGAAGTAAATGATAATATTAATACAAATTCTCAAGAAATTAATATCAATTCTTTAAAATATATATTAATAGATCTAGAAACATACAAATAAAGTGAAGAATAAATTAGGAAACTACAATAAATTATAAAAAATATAATTAAAAAATATTAAAAAATATAATTGTACCATTCAAAATAAAATATTTTATCAATAAATCTAAAAAATACAGTGTGGATCGTGCATCCTATATTATTTGACCATCATGGGTAAAATTAAGTTAAATGAAGGTAAACTTTGAATACAAAAATGGATAAGAACAACTATTACAAATATTAAGCACATACTCAAATTTGAAATATATATTATATTTAGAAGCACAACAGACCTTGATTACATGTAAATTCTAAAATTATATATAATCAAAAAAAATATTCCAGAAAATACAAATAAATTTTGAAAAAATTAAAAAGATGCTAAAAACCAAATTTCAATCTAAAAATAAAATTACCTTTGAAAATTATAAACAAATCTTAAGATATTATTAATTTTAAAATTGCTAATATTTCAGTTTTTTTCATATTCTAGTCTATATAAATATTTTTTAATTTTTATTTTATTTTTAATATTTATCTTTAATATTTTAGAATCTATTATATTTTTTTGGAATTTAACTATATTTTATATATGTTTTTGTGATTTATATTTTTAATTTATTTTAGGATTGATTTTTAAAATTTGAAATTAATTTGTATTTTTACAGTTATTTTTTTTAGCATTTTCAGTTTTTTATAATTCATTTATATACAATTTTTCTAATTATTAATTAATGTTTTTTGAATTCTAAAATAATTTTAATTTATAATTTAGTTAATCTATTTTGGAGTTGAATTTTTAAGTATAAAATTAATAATTATCTAATAATATGATTATGTCATAAAAAATTACTTTAGAGAGTTAGACAAATTAATAATAGATTTGTGACTTTTTAAGGGTATTACGAGAATTCCATATTTAGCTGTTTCTTTTTTTAAAATTATAAACAAATAATAAAAACTACAACATAAATTTGATAACACTACGACATATAGATTGTAGTATTAATGATCAATGATCATGATTAATTTTGATTTTATCTGATGGATATAAGAAGACTACATATATACAGGTACTACAACTAGGGGTGTTCAAAACTAGATATCCGGACTTTCGGATATCCGAAATTTCGGATACGGATAACGGATATCCGAATATCCGGAAAAAATATGAATTATGTTCGGATATCCATATATTCGGAAAAAATTATTCGGATTTGGATATCGGATATCCGAATATCCGAAAAAAACTTCGGATATAGATATCGGATATCCGAATATCCGAATACCTTATATTATTTAAAATATAAAAAAATTAAAATTTTAAGATTTTTCGGATATTTCGGATATCCGAATATCCGATTTTTCTAAAAAGTACTATCCGATATCCGAATCCAAAGTTCCGGATATCCGAACTTCGGATATCCGAATTTTCGGATATTCGGAACTTCGGATTTTCGAATATTTCGGATCGGATATCGGATATCGGATATTTTTGAACACCCCTAACTACAACTCCTACCTATTCCAAGAAAGACCCGAGAAAGTATTGTGTTACTTTGTCAAATGAGCGAATTATTACACTTCCCTTTTAGATTTAGTATTATTCTTTCTTACCTTAAGTTTAGCAATAACTCTTTTGATACCAAAATTGTCAGAATTGACCTTTACTCGAATACATTCGAGTCATATATTGTATATTCGAGTAACATAATTTTGAGTCAACTTCAAAAGTATACAATATTGAAGAAGGTTGAAAATCGAGTAACACGAATTAGACAAACGAGTATCACGATTTTTCACCGGTAAATCGAGTCGAGTCACTCGAGAATATACCGAGTAATTCGAACTGTTACTCGGGTCACACGAGTTCTGTCGAGTAACTCAAATTCGGGTAACTCGAGTTATGTCGAGTTGCCCGAATTCGGGTAAGGGTAATTCGAGTTCGAATTCGGGTAACACGAATTCGTATCGGGTAACTCGAGTTCGTTACGGGTAACTCGAATTCGGGTAACTCGATGGTCTAATTTTGTTACTCGATAGGCAACCTTACTCATTGTATATCTTTTGAAGTTGACTCGAAATTATGTTACTCGAATATATAATATATGACTCGAATTTATTCGAGTAACGGTCAATTCTGATAATTTGGGTATCAAAAGAGTTGTTGCTAAACTTGGTGCATAAAAAAATAATACTATATGTAAAAGGGCAAAACAAGCTATTCCCACTTGTCAAATACATATTTTTATGGAACCGCAACAGCTCCGATATAAAATTTTGATTATAAATATTTCTAATTATATATTAATAAAAACTATAAAAATTACTATTTAAAAAATAGACATTAACAAATCTAACAACATTTGATATAAGAACAATTATCTTTTATATGTTAGTAAAATATATGATCAAAATTATTATGTGAATAATGAAAAAGTTAAAATGCTTCAATTTTAAGAAACTGAGTCAAGTATTATTAGAAAAAAATGCATAGAAATACATGAATTTTACCCTGTTTTTTATTTTGCACATGAATTTTGAATTTTCCCATAAAATTACCAACTTTCGATTTTATTCATTTTCTCCCTAATACGAAAATTTTCAATCAAATCATAACTTTATAGATCAAGATGACATAATGCAAACATGAAGAATTTTGCTTTATTTCGCCATAAAATTGTTACAGATTTCGCGACTTCACATGAGAGAAAAATTTGGAAGAATGTAATTAAGGTATCAAACGACGTCGTATGGAACTTCGAAAAATAATCTCGTTAAATTTGGCGGACGTAAGAGGTCGACATATGTCCGGTTGCCACATAAGCGCCAATTAGTAAGATTCAATTTAGACGGGGTTTTAAAGTAGGGAAAATTGAACAAGATTGAAAGTTGGTATTTTTATGAAAAAATTTAAAAATAATGTGTAAAATAAAAGATATAACAAAGTTCATGTATTTCTATGCATCTTTTTCTTATTATTTTACAGAAATACATGATTGTACTTTTAAAGGTTTACGGGACTTTTTCATTCCAAATCTTAACAAACACTCCCTTTATTTAGCTTAAAACTTAAAGAGTATGTATTATGATATTCTTTAAGTTAACTGTTGGATGTGATAGATTGTTAGATTGTTTAATGAGTAATGGTGATCAAGACTGAGACTAAAGGTAAAAGACGTTGATGGTAATTGTGTGGTGAATATTATGTTCTATGATTGTAATTGTTTGATATGATCATATTAGTATGTGAGTAATTGATATAGAAATTATTAGTTTTGACTTTTACTTAAATATATTCGAGCAACACATGTTCGAGTATCACGTTCGAGCTACTTGAATGTGTTTTGTGTTACTCAAATGTATTCCGTGTTACTCGATTCATTTGGTGTTACTAATTTATTCGTATGTATTTTCTGTTAGAATTATGTCCTGTACTAGGGGTGAGCATTTAGTTCGAATCCGAAAATTCGATCTGCACCGGTTTGATAGCTGTTTTTTGGGATCGGATTTCGGATTAAGGCTTTTTATATTTTCGGATTTCAGATTGGATCGGATTAAATCCGTAGATTTTCGAATTGATCCGACTGATCCGAAAAAATAATAAAACAAATTAACTTATATAATAGTGTTCGTCTCCCTACACAAGTTAAACCTAAACACACACCCCATATAAATACCTATCTACCAAAACACTCCAATAAATTTACATCTTCACCATAATCACATCGCCTCCTACTTTGTTCACCGATAACGCCTCTCACATCTCCTTCGTAGCTCCACTCACATCGATCGCACCTCCTCATGCTCTCATCTTTCAGTTCTCTGTCCGAGTATGAATCTACTACATTCATATTTTTAATTATACAAGTAGACAACACTAATTCATTCTGATTTTTTTTGATATATGGGTTTAAAAAAAAAGAATAATGTTTTTAAAATTTTTGGATTTTTCGGATCCAATCCGAAAAATCCGATCCGAATTCGATTGATCCGAATCCGATCCGATATTTCAGATCGAATTTTGGTTTGAGCAAAACTTAATCCGAATTTTCGGATCAATCCGAATTAGGATCCGCTCGGATTGATTCGATGCACACCCCTATTCTGTACATTGTTTATATATATATATATATATATATATATATATATATTCTTTTATTGTTAATGTTATATTTAAGCTTCCATTTAAACTCGTTAATGTAAACCCTGTTACCCTAATCCTTCTTCTTCCGTTTCTCGCTTCCCTCATTAGAGGTGCCCAACCACGGGTCCGGGTCTGGGTCCGGGTCGGACCCGTCGGGTCGTCGGGTTGGCGGGTCGACGGGTCGGCCACGGGTCCGGGTTCGACCCGCCGGGTCACGGGTCCGACCCGTCTCCATTTTTTTTTTATGTATATACAACTTTTATTTGTTATCATTTTATACACGAAAAATAACTATAAGGGAAAAAGGAAATCATTTGAAAAAATTAGCTTGTATTTAATTTTGAGTTTTTACTTAAAATTAAATTGTCTACGTATCCCCGTGAGGAATCAAAGCTCCACGTAATTCTTTTACTTGAGAAGAGTTAAAAAATGGGCTTGTATTTAATTTTAAGTTTTCACATAAAATTAAATTGCCTACGTATCCTCGTGATGAATCAAAGCCCTACGTAGTTCTTTAATTACCTGACTTACCTTACTTACCTTTAGTCGAAGTCGATGTCTTCGTCGTCTTGATATCGGTTTGACTCATTTGACTAGACTCTCCTTCAGTAGTGCCTTTTTGATAGGCATCTTGGTCCGCTAATAGGTCTTCCCATTTATTTTTATGATCTCGTAACTCGGCTTTTGTTGCGTCTTTAAGTATCATTTGAGCCTCGATATTTTTTGGCATCATTCGGGATCTCCGCTCGTCCAACATATAGCCTCCTTCACTAAAAGCACTCTCAACGGGGACTGTGGATGCGAGCACTCTCAACCCGCCGGGTCCAACGGCCATTTTTTGATTTTTTTTTTTTTTATATATTTCCGCCGGGTTGACGGGTCGGACCCGGCGGGTCGCCGGGTAGGGAGAAGCTCGACCCGGACCCCACCCGTGTATACCACGGGTCCGGCCGACGGTCGCACGGCCGGGTCCGGTCTCGACGGTCGGCCGGTCCGGGTCGACGGGTCGACCCGGCGGGTTGGGTCGTTTTGGGCACCTCTAACCAAGAATCCATCTCTCGGTGTTGAAGGCCAAAAAACGAAGTGAAATTCCGAAGAGAAATGAAATGACGGGCGTCCACTTATATAAACCTCTGACGCGTTACGTACGTAACACACCAAGGTTAACGTACGTAACTCACTCTTATGTACGCTATCTGACCTTGGTAGCGTACGTAATGATGGTCCAGGTGCCACTGACTCATTTCGTTCACATCCTTACGTACGTAACACATTCTCCAAAACGTACGTACTACGTACGTTGACTTGCTACAGTAACACACCTTCTTAACATACATAATGATACATCCTTAACGTACGTAAGTCTCGAAGTTGACTCGCTCGCGCCGAAAGCTACCGACACCGGGCCCACCTGCCGACCACGACTCGATCCTGTCCGATTCCCTTCTTAATGTACGTTATGTACCCAACTTAACGTACGTTAAGCTTGCTTATTTAAGTACGTAAGCTTCATCACTTAACGTACGTAATGGCTTTCATACTTAGCCATTTTGCTCCTGTCTGTCATCTCAATATACTGAATACGTACACGCGACATACCGAATACATACGCTCGTTCCGATAACGTTCTCATACGACACATCTGATGAACGATTTCCTTAAACACAACTGTCGACCAAGTACGGAAATTATACAAATACTCACACAGTATATCCGACATCGAAAAACACACCAAGCATGTAATATCCTAGAATTAAAATAACCTCGATAGACATACTGGCACGACTGTCACAATTCCCGAAATTATCCAGCCATACTGTGTCGGTCTCACTCTGTACATTACAATTCAGATTAAATAATGCGAAAAATCGTAGCGAAATTCTAGGATATTACAATATTTGATGAAAATCCTGGCGAGGACTGGAAATCACTTGAGCTAGCAGATTTCCTTGAAGATCCTGGTTCCGTGGGACATGACGATGAATAGTTGAAATAAAATATTTATGCAATTATATATCGTATATTTACTTTCTAGCTTGTAATACCCGAGTTGTTTTTGTGTGTATTTCTTTATGTATAATATAAACATCAATAAAATTATATATATTTAAATATTAAATTTCTCCCAATTCCAACGGCTATAAACGGCTAGTAATAGTGATTTTTGATTTTATAAATATACTTATATTTTTCAACAACTCACTCATATCCTCTACCCTCTTATAGAAATTCTTAAGTATCTTCATCCGACTTTCTTCGAAAATGATTAACGGATCTCTCGTCTTTATTTTTACAATGATCAGCATGATCATAATACTTATGTTTAGCAAAGACTTCCCTCCGGAATTATTCTGGATTGGTGTTTTATTTATCATTTATATTGTTGGCCTTGTATCGGCACTATGATACATACAAAAATGTATTATTAAACAAATATATGTTTACATTTCCATTATTAATAAAAAAAATATATTTCATGTCTTAAATATTTATTATATGATGATTTGATTAAACAAGAATACAAATGGAAAGTATCGAACAGATACACAATTGTCTTGGTGATAGTGCAACAATGCACTCAATATTTACAAATAAAGCACATTTCTCGAGCATGAAATTATGCAAGACGCACGTTACAACTATATCTGGTCCCGTAGAGATTATTGATGGCTCCGGGAATGCAACTGTGATGTTGCCTAATAGAACAATTTTACACATTGAAAATGCGTTATTATCTGGTAGATCGAAACGAAATTTACTGAGTTTTAAGGATGTACGCCTAAATGGCTATCACTTGGAAACAGTGATTGAGAATAATAAAGATATCTATGTATCACATCCTTTAAAATGGACACTCGACTTGTCCACGAGAAAATTGAAGCAACAACTTCTGGATTGTATTGTGTCCCTATTCGAGCTTTTGAGACCTACACTACCATGGATTGGAAACAGGTGAATCCTGATATATTTGGGTTATGGCATGATCGCCTTGGGCACCCAGGAACTTCTATGTTACGTGTTGTGCGACGATTTATACGCCTCGAAGGCGATCGACATAATGGCCGGGCGACCGAAGCCAGCATCAAATAGACCAAGGCAGACGTGCCAACCGAAGATGTCAGATCATGGTCAAGTGCCTAGCGGCCGATGTCCAGGTCGATCGTTTCTTGGCACCTGGCGATCGCCTCTAGTACCCGACCGAGGACGACCGTCCTATGCCACGTGTAAAACCAACATCCATCAAATTCTGCGAAGACCGAATCTCGGGATCGTGGCCCACGTGTTGATCCGCAAAAGGCGCCGCAAGAACAGGCTTGATTCCAGCCCATCAGCGGTTGTCGGTGACAAGGACAGCCTCACCTACCGACAGACCCGCTGAAAGGTCCTAGGTGGGACCTCCCAAGATTGCGACATGAGGCACATGTCACCTTCCCATTGGTTCGCGCATCTGGATGCCAGCAGCAACTGCGGACTTTAAGGAAACAGTCCCACATGACGAGATGATCTCCGGCTTAATTTAATGCACGAACGGCGATCGCCCGTTTGGGACGGAGACATCCCAACAACCTCCTCTTCTATAAATAGGAGACCTCCAACATTGGAAAAGAGGACGTTAAGACGATTACACACAGTAAACAATACAGAGAACACTTCATCTTTGTAACAAGAACTCACAGAGCTTTAATTCTAGTTCTTCCGGCAATCAACAGCACTCAAGAGCTAGATAACTAGGGGCATTACACTCATTGTAATTGTATAACATTAATATCGGTACTCTAAAGCAGCATCCGTATTAATAATATCTCGCGAGAGCATTCAAGCCTGGGACTAACAACCCCGACAAATCTTATGTCATTTACTTTCCTTTGTATGTGCTCTCGCATTTTGTTTGTTATTCACCCGTAGCCATATCCAGCAAACCGTTACGTATAATATTTTGGGTAACTACAATTGGCGCTAGAAAGAGGGCGGCTCTACCTTTATTTTATCTCTGACAATTTCAAAGAACACTCACTGTTCTCCGGAATATATACTTGAAGAAACACTCACTGTTCTTCAAAAGAAAAAAACCTTCAAGATAATGACGTCTGCCACCACCTCGAAGAGAGCAACCCTACGGTCTGCCGGATGCCTTATTCCGGCATAGGCCGAGTCCCAACCTGCGGCGGAAGGCAACCGCGGCGACGCTAGACTCTCACTCTCGCCCCCGAAGGACGGCCCCAGCCTCTCACTCGATCAATTCCAAACTGCAGAATAGATCGAGGAGGCCATGGCCATCCTAAGGGAGCGATGGAGAGCATGCGACACGCCTACTATTACTCCATCATCCATCCGTCGTGCGGGCAAGCGAAAGCTCAAGGGGTTATATGTCGAGAAATCATCAGAAAGCCCCGAGCTGCAGGAAAAGGCGCTCGCAAGGCGGGACGATTCCGTCTTCAGCCGCCTAGGGAGTGATCCCTCATGGCGACCTGGGCATTCTGGCCTCAGCCGTGAGATGTCGGAGTCTGAATCCGTCACCAGGAGTTCGGCGTACCCAACTCCTAGAAGACAGGCCGGCCATCTGGCTCCCACTCGCCAAAGAATTGAGCTCGGCGGTAGAGACCTCGTCGCCTACCACGGAGCCATAAGATCGGTACATGATCGCCTCGGCTCCCGCTCCGAGAGCCAGACCGCGAGCATCCAGGCTACGGCGATGGCTGCAATGCAACGCCAGATTGATGAAACGAAGGCGCTCATAGAAACTGGGGCAGGCGCCAAGAGATCGATCGCCGGACCAAATGAGTCGCTCGCGGTCCAGATCGAGCTTGCCCCCATGCAACTGAAGATCGCTCCTCCTCAAACACCTCTGTATGAGGGGAGATCGGACCCTAAGACCCATTTGAGCAAGTTCCGGATCTACATGACCGGATGCGGGGCAACAGACGTGACGAAGTGCCGAATGTTTCCATTAACATTGGGCGATCTTGCCCATAGGTGGTACATCTCATTGCCACCACGCTCGATCAACTGTTTTGTGAAACTGGCGAACGACTTCACATCGTATTTCGCCACCAAGGTCGCTCGTCCAGAAGGTCCCCACCGCATGATGAAGATCAGGCAGGGGAAAGACGAGCCTGATGAATATTACATCGACCGGGTGGATGAAATAGTCCTCACCGGCGAGCCCATTAGCGATCTCACCCTATACTCGGTCCTGGGAGACTCTATGGCCATTCACTCATGTTGAGGCACCTCACGAAGGACATCCCCCGACCTATGCGATTGTCCGCGTCAAGGCCATCGACTTTCTGGCCAGGCAGAGGATGCTCACCCTTCGCCTAGGCGAGGGGCCCCCGGAGAAGGGAAGGCGCCATCTCCCATCCCGAAGAAGGCGATCGCCAAGCCCAGAAAGGCGGTCGCAAAGCCACCCGGTGAGTTCAAGGACTTCGAGGATGTGGAAGTTCACCTCCTCCGCAACCTCAATCTATCTCCGGCCCATATCTTCAACGCCATCAAGGGGCGCGAATGACTTAGAAAGCCGAAGCCGATGAGGGACAACGGTCATCTGGACCAAAGTAAATTTTGTGCCTACCACAAAAGTCCCGGCCACAACACCAGCCAATGCCGCGACCTCCTCAGGCAACTCTGGAGATTGTTCGAGGAATGCAAGCTGGACAATTTGGTGACCAAGCCAGAGCCCCGGGCAGAAAGGACTGGAGGCTGCGATCGTCAACCTCCCAATCCGGTCGCCAGGATCGAGCAGAACGATCCGGAGTACTCAGACGAGTCGATCCCTACGATCAACCCTGGCGGCCGGATCAATATGCTTCAGTCGGGAGGTGGAAACCTCGGAGGTCTTTCCCCGGTTTCCACCATATCAAATAGAAAGCAGAAGGCCGAGCTGAGGGCGTTCGCCGGAGTCCATGTTGTGGTGCCCCCAGAGCCAACCAACTCCAGAGATGCACGCATCACCTTATCCAACAAGGATAGGGAGGGAGTGCAGTGCCCCAAAGAGGATGCATTGGTGATCTCTGCATGTATCCTTGGGAAATGGTCGACCGCGTGCTGGTTGACAATGGGAGCTTTTGCGACATCATATTCAAATCTGCTCTGGACCAGCTCGGCAACCTGACCAAGTTCATCAAGCCATTCGATACCGTGCTTCAAGGGTTCGGCGACAACACGGTCAAAGCCTATGGAAGGATCAAGCTCTCTGTCGAGCTAATCTGCTGTTACGATCCCAAGGTTAAGATCACTAGGAACCTCAATTTTGTAATCATAGATAGGCCCAGCATCTATAATGGGTTCCTAGGTCGCCCCTTTATAGAAACCTTTGAGGCGGTCGCCTCTTCTTTCTTTTGCTGTATCAAGTTCCCCACTACCGATGGGACAGTCAGTACTGTAAAAGGAGGCCAGCTAATGGCAAAGAAATGTTTGAATTACTCTTGTGTCGTAACTTTTCCTTTAAACGTTTCTTGTATTGTTTGTAACATTGAGACGATCGACAATCAACCGATGGAGATCGACGAGCCAAGCACCTCATACCAGCCCGACTCAGAGGACGACATCTCACATCGATTGTCGGACGACATCGAACCGAGGATCGGCTTCAAGCCAAGCCTCGATGTTGATCCAAGGATCGAGTCCGGCGATCGTTCCAAACGAGAAGCGACCGTACCCATCGAAGAGTTGGAAAGTATAACAATCGATCCGGCTCACCCAGAGCGGGAAGTGCAGATCGGCTCAAGCGTCGGTCCCGATTTAAAAGACAATCTGGTCAGTTTACTATGGAAGAACATTGGAGTCTTTTCCTGGTCGCATCAAGATATGGTGGGCATCAGTCCTGAACATGCTTGCCACTATCTAAAGATCGACCCGACGGGGAAGCCTGTTCACCTGAAATGTAGGAAATTCGGTCCAGAGAAGTATGCTGCACTCGACGCAGAAGTCAAAAAGTTGCTCGACAACAAACTGATCGGAGTAGTTACCGACGAGCCACAGTGGGTAGCCAATGCGGTGCTCGTCAAAAAGGCGAGCAACTCCTGGAGGTTATGCATAGATTTCACCAACCTTAACGCGGCGTGTCCGAAAGATCACTTTCCAATGCCTCACATTGACCACTTGGTCGATAGCACGACAGGTTGCGAAATGATGTCGTTTATGGACGCCTTCGCCGGGTACCATCAGATCCCAATGGCGGAGAAAGACGTAAAACACACGTCATTCCACACGGAAAAAGAGGTGTACTTTTGGGTCCGAATGCCGTTCGGTCTGAAAAATGCGGGGGCGACCTACCAACGACTAGTCAATGGGATGTTCGCCGATCAGATCGGCAGGACCATGGAGGTTTACATTTACGACATCGTGGTCAAGAGCCTCAAAAAGAAAGATCACCTCAAAGACCTTGGCGAGACGTTCGCCATCCTCAAGAGGTTCAACATGAAACTGAACCCTAAGAAATGCAATGTCGGAGTAAGCTTCGGAAAGTTTCTGGGGCACATCGTGAGCCAAAGGGGGATCGAAGCGAACCCCACCAAGATCAAGGCGATCCTCGACATGCAGGAGCCACGGAATGTCAAGCAGGTGCAACGCCTCACGGGGTGTCTAGCAGGCCTTAACCGCTTCATTTCTCGGCTCAGAGACAAAAGCAAGCCGTTCTTCGCCACCATAAAGAATAAGAAATTTGCATGGACCAAGGAAAGTCGAATGGCGTTCACCAAAATCAAGGAGTATCTGTCTAATCCCCAAATTTTGGCAAAATCGATCCCCGACGAAAAGCTATTCCTTTACCTGGCAGCCGCGGAGGTCGCGCTGAGCGCCGTATTAGTGTGAGCAGAGGGGCCGATCTACTTCGTCAGTCAAGCGCTTCATGATGCGGAAACGCGTTACACGCCTCTGGATAAGCTCGCCTACGCACTAGTCATGAGTGTTCGCAAGCTGAGAGCCTATTTCTTCGAACACCAAGTGGAGGTTCTGACGACCCTCCATCTAAGGCAAGTTCTGCACCGGCCAGACACCAATGGGCGACTCCTCAAGTGGTCACTGGAGATCGCCCAATACGGTGTCACGTATGCTCCTGGCACGGCGATCAAAGGCCAAGCTCTGGCAGATTTCGTAGTGGAATTAACGTTTCCGCCTAGTCCGACCCAGGTCGGCCGTACCGCCCGGAAACTATACGTAGATGGCTCGGCGACCATCTCGCGAGCAGGGACAGGGATTGTCCTCATCGGCCCCGATGGACAGAGTTTTACAAATGTTGTGCGTTTCGAGTTCCGAGCGACCAACAATGAAGCCGAGTATGAATCATTGGTAGGCGGGCTCGATCTAGCACTTGCCATGGACGTTCGTCGTCTTCACATCTTCATGGACTCCCTCTTGATCGTGAACCAAGTCAAGGGGGAATATGAGGCGCGCGGCGAACAGATGATCAAATATCTAACATCCAAATCACTAAGTCGGAAAGATCGGCGATCGACAAAAGCCTGGTCGCCACAGTTGCCATCTCCGAAGAGAACTGGATGACTCCGTTCGTTGAGTACCTGAAGGACGGAACGGTCCCCGCAGATCGGATCAAGGCTCGCCAGCTTCAGCTCCGAGCAACCAGATACACCCTATTGGACGACCGGCTTTACAAGCGAGCTTTTAGCCTTCCTCTCCTCAAATGCATTACGCCGGAGGAAGGCCGACTTGTTTTAGCCGAAATACATGACGGGATCTGTGGAAATCACGCTGGAGGGCGAGCTCTCATCTACAAGACGACCAGGCAAGGCTTTTTCTGGCCTACCCTGCAAAAGGACGCGATCGCCTACGCCCGATCTTGTCACAGGTGTCAAATAATGGGCCCGAACATCAAGCTGCTCAGCTCACCTCTATGTACAGTCCGTGGCCGTTCTCCTAATGGGGCATCGACCTCATCGATCCTTGGCCGACGGCGCCAGGGGGTGTAAATTCGCCATCGTGGGGGTCGATTATTTCACGAAATGGGCATAGGCCGAACAACTCAACAAGATCGGCCAAGAACAAGTGATCAAGTTCATTTGGAAGAACATCATCTGCTGATTTGGTCTACCTCAGGCTATCATCTCCGACAACGGGAAGCAGTTCGACGGTTTGGAAGTTATGCAATTTTGTGGAAAATGGGGAATTAAAAAGTTGTTCTCGGCACCTTACCACCCTCAAACAAACGGGCAGGTAGAGGCTGTAAACAAGATCCTCAAGCACACGATCAAATCAAGACTCGAATCCAAACAAGGACGATGAGCTCCCGGATGTTTTGTGATCCTACCGAACGACGACCCGAAATTCAACCGGCGAGACCCCATTCGCCCTCGCTTTCGGAACAGAAGCAGTGATCCCATCGGAGATCGCCATCCTCAACCACCGAACTGCACAACAGATGACGACGGATAACGATGTAGCTCGGTGGATCGACTTGGATATGCTCGAAGAACGACGACTGACCTCGGAAATGAAGAACACGATCCACAAAAGGAAATCCGAAAAATTCTTTAATTCGAAGGTCAAGTAAAGGCGATTCCAAGTGGGCGACCTCGTCCTCAAAAAGATCCAGACCCACACGTGAGTATTTGGCCTGAATTGGGAGGGCCCATTCAGGATATCCAAGTGGCTAACCAAAGGAGCCTACGAGCTCCCACACCCAGACGGCACTCCGGACCAATATCCCTGGAACGCCGTTCATTTGAAGAAATAATATCAATAAAAACACTATGTATTCATTTATTCAATGTACAAAGAGCTTAATGAGATTTTCCGATCCTCTCTAAGTGCTTCGCCTCGGCAAAACAACCAAAAAGAGGATGACTCGCTCGCCCTTTGAGACAAGCGATCCCCCCCCAGCACAACATATACCATCAAGGACCGTCCTCTAACATGACGATCCAAGGTAGAAAAGTGCAGCCATGGTTCTGGAGGTCGATGGAACCGATAGCCCGACCATGCAAGGTTCCTTTGGGCAGAGATCGTCCGCCCTTTTGTTTAAATACGAGGCGGGCGTAGCCGAAGGACCCTCTAAAACAGATCTGTGGACACGCTCGCCCGCCCTCAGATACATCATCTAACATGGTGGACCTGGACAATGCGAAGCGTCCATCCCCCCGTCACAACGTATGCCCTCTTAGGTCCGTCATCTAACATGTCGGTCCCAGGCAGAAAAGTGCTAACAAGCCACGGTCGCGAAGTCGATTAATCCGACGGCGCCCCGTGCAAGGACTCCTCCAGGTAGAGACCGTCCGCCCCATCGATACATACCGAGGCAAAACGTAGCCTACGGAGGACCCTCACAATTAAGTGTAGACCTGGCAAACGGGCGGGCCCGGCCCAAACGGGCCGGGCATAAAACGGGCGGGCCTTTTTTGGGCCGGGCCAAAAAGGCCCGGGTTTTTTTGGGCTAATAATATGCAGCCCAATGCCCGCCCAAAAACGGGCGGGCTGGCCCGGCCCGCGGGCCTGGGCCTATTTTGCCGGGTCTATTTAAGTGAGTCGCGAGAAGTTGACCATCAGACAGAATGTCGCTCGCGCACAAAACATAATCGTGGAGGTCGGTTCCGTCGAAACCCACAACCGTGCAAGGTCTTTCCTCGAGGGATCGACAAAATTAAAGATCGCAAGAACCAAACTAAAGAGCTCTCTACACGATTTATTTTCGTTCTCGTACTTTCACGAAGTAAACAAAAACAAGGGGCATATGGGAGCCATACATACGATCGGCTTTGTTCAAATACACATATGACGATCGGTTTTGTTCTGAAATTTACCAGTATGAATCTAAGTATATCAATCCATTTAGAGCCGTACATACGACGATCGCTCCTCAAACACGTGTCGAGTCAAATGCAAAAGATTCAGACAGACGATCGTACAAGCAAGAAATCAGAAGCAAAATATTTATTTCATTTCATCTGAAATACATGTACAAGCGCTCGAAGGCAAAATACAACAAAGCTAAAAAAAATTTACAAGTAGAAACAAAATGAAAGCGGACAAACTCAGACTGTAACACCCCGAGATATTCAGAGTATATTACAGCGCCGTGGACCCTCACATGGGACCCACCAGGCTACAAACAAGAAAACTCCACTCGACTAACCATCCCGGTTAGCGAGGACACACATTTAATTATAAGACATAAAAAGTTACGCCCGGAGCAACCGGCGAAATGATCATCAACCAACAATGTAACAATTTAAAAGTAGTACAACACGGAGTTTGAATTTGAAAAGCCTAAGTACTCGCGAGTACACTCTATAAGTTTATAATTATTAGAACAATCAATTCAAAATGGACAAGGAAATAGAAAGACCCAAATGCACATGTCAACGACCCTGGCCAACGTCCTCGTACTGTCCAGGTGCCCGCTCGTCCGGATGATCATAACCTCAAATCCATAACAAGAATTTCCCCAAAACGGGTCCCCAGAGGGGTTAGCAATTACGCTAGTACAAGTAATCAAGGCAAACCAATCGCTTACACATTTCATAGTACATGCACCAATATCATTTCGAAGACCAAAATAAGACATGTCTTTTCCTGAAAAAAACAGTCACAATTAATTTGCCTAGGACCGGGACGAAGCCACGAATCCCACTCGAGGCCTCTAAGGACCCTCCCGAGCTGGCCACATTCATAAAACAAGTCAAGCACCACACGTCACCTAGGACCGGGATGAAGCCACGAATCCCACTCGAGGCCTCTAAGGACCCTCCCGAGCTGGCTAGCGAATCAAACTCATGAATCCAGGACGAAGCCATAGATTCCCTCGAGGCCCCGTCGGACCCTCCCGAGGTGAGTAAAGCACACACAATATACATTACCATTTCATGTTAAGCATAAAGGTTTCCAAGAATTACTTGCCTTGAATATTTTGATGACGCAACGAACGGAAAGGATAATCACCGACGAACACTAGGAATCAATGGAACCAAAACTAACGATTCGAAGAACATAATTACAACCAACTCTAGTCGAATACGGAAATGGAATACACCCGAAAACCCGCCTACGATTCGTGTATATTCGCACAAAATAATAACGAGGGCGGACCACAACCAAACCCTCTCGATTCCGCAAAACTATGAAAATATACTCTGAATCCGTAGGAAAATTTATGATAGCAACAAGATTAATCATATTCATCAAGAATCTATCAACAAAACGGAAAGAATCGGACAAAAACCCCAAAATCCCCAATTATTCGAAAGTAGGGTTCTAGAGATGTTACCTTCGGAGATTCAAGTACTAAGATCCGTAGAACACGCGTTGGATTGATTGTCCGGGCTTCACGATCGAAAGGAGATGAAGAAAATCAAACACTCAAATGATTTGTGAAGGAAAAACCCTCCCTCAAGCTCTCTCTCTCTCGGTTGTAGGTGAAGAAAAGGGAAAGAAATGAGCTGAAATGCTCAAAAATGAATTTATAGGGGTTGATCGCCTGCCGGACACGGCCCGTGCCGATCGGCACGGTCGTGTCGCACAGCTGGCCGACAGGGACTCGACCGTGTCCTGCTTGACACGGTCGCGGCGCGGAGGGCCTTCCGATAGTGACCCGTCCGACAGCGACTCGGCATGACTCGACCGTGTCGTGGAACACGGTCGGGCGTGTCGGCAGTCGGTTCTGGCTTATCCGGAAGAGTTCGAATCGGCCGTACCAAACGACACGGTCGAGTCCTGTGGGCAGAGACTTCGGCATTTCCGGACGAGTACGGCACGGGCCATGTCGGACGACACGGCCGAGTTCGGTCGGCAGTGATCGGCCAATAACTGAAAAATGAGCGGGTGAGCTAAAACGACCATAACTCTCTCGTCCGGACTCCGATTGACTCACCGTTTGAACCATTGGAAAGATAACTCGATGTTCTATAATATTGCAAAGATTTAGAATTTTTGAAGTCACCAAAAATTAATGGTGATCTAACAAAGTCGAACTCATATGAGGAAAGTTGAAACAATGAACAATAACGATACACAACTCGAAGTTTTTCCGAACGGTGAACACGGTGAACGAACATGATTGATGAATGATTATAAATGAGTGAAAATCCACTGAGTGACAATCACCAAATGAAATTACTTGAATGATAATGATCAATTACAACCGGTATTACATACACCCCCTTAAAAGAGTTTCGTCCCGAAACTAAGGGTCAAACAACTCGGGATAACTCTCCGCATACTATCCTCGGTTTCCCAAGTAGCCTCTTCGACTCCGTGTCTTGACCACTGCACTTTGACCAAAGGGATGGTCTTATGCCTCAGTCGTTTCTCACGATGCTCCAAAATCTTCAAAGGACGCTCCTCAAAAGTAATATCTTCAGCAATATCAATCTCGCCATAATCGATGACGTGACTAGGATCCGGAACATATTTCCTCAGCTGGGAAACATGAAAAACGCTATGAACATGACTCAAGGCCGGGGGTAACGCCAAACGGTATGCTAACCCACCGACTCGCTCGAGAATCTCGAAGGGTCCAATAAATCTCGGACTCAACTTCCCCTTCTTCCCGAAACGGAAAACTCCTCTCGTTGGCGACACCTTCAGCAAAACGTGGTCTCCCACCTCGAATTCTAAAGGTCTACGACGGACATCGGCATATGACTTCTGTCGACTCTGGGCCGTCAACATCCGTTCTCGAATTAATTCTATCTTCCGCCTCGTCTCTAAAACGACATCCGGCTCGGTCCCGACTAAATCGGACGCCTCATTCCAACAAATCGGTGACCGACATCGCCGCCCATAAAGTGCCTCGTACGGTGCCATCCGAATCGACGTGTGCCAACTATTGTTGTACGTGAATTCGATCAACGGCAAATGCTCCTCCCAGTCGCTGCTCCAATCGAGAGCGCACGCACGCAACATATCCTCGAACGTCTGGATAGTGCGTTAGATCCCATCGGCGAGGATGGAAAGAGGTACTCAAATGCAAACGGGTACCCAACGCCTTATGCACCGCCTGCCAAAAGTGCGATACGAAACGGCCATCACGATCCGAAACGATAGACGTCGGAGTACCGTGAAGCCTCACAATCTGTGCGATAAATATACGGGCCAACTTCTCCGGGCCCCATTTGTCCTTGATGCCCAAAAAATGTGCCGACTTGGTCAGACGATCAACAATCACCCAAACCATATTCATGCCCGATCTCGATCTCGGCAAACTCGTAATGAAATCCATCGATATATCTTCCCATTTCCATTCCGAACGGAAGTGATCGCAATAACTTGATGGTCGGCCGATGCTCGATTTTGACCTCGGCAAGTCAAACATCTCGCCACAAGTATGCGACCTCCTCCTTCATATCATTCCACGAAGTTCCTCCTCGTGTCCTTGTACATCTTACTCGAGCCGGGATGAGCGGAATAGGGTGTGAAATGGGCCTCACGCAAAATACCTGTCGCAACCACGGATCGTTCGGCACACAAAGCCGACTGAATCTCAAAACACCATCCTCGTGAATCACAAACCCAGGAGACTTTCCTTTAAGAACGTTCTCTCGGATTTGAGTAATCATCGGATCCTCTAATTGCTTGATTTAATTTCATCGATCAAAGACGACGAAATTTCTAAGGCACAAAGTTGTCCGACAGATCCAGCAAAGAAACCTCAACATCTAACCCGATCAAAGCCCGCCGAAGCTCGGATCGAGGCGTAAGGACCTCAGCGTTCGCAACGCAATCGGTTTCGACTCAAGGCGTCGGCCACGACATTCGCCTTACCGGATGATAAAGGATTTCGAGGTCATAATCCTTAATCAACTCTAACCACCTCCTCCTGCCTCATATTCAACTCTCTTGAGTAAATATGTATTTCGGACTTTTATGATCGGTAAAAATCGACATGCAGAGCCGAAAAGATAGTGACGCCAAATCTTGAGTGCAAAGACAACCGCCGCTAACTCCAAATCGTGAGTAGGGTAGTTAAGCTCATACGGCCTCAAGCGTCTCGACGCATAGGCAATGGTCTTGCCGTCTTTGCATCAATACGCACCCAAGACCACGACCAAGCATCGCTAAAACGGCGAAACCCTCGTTGCCACATGGCAATGCCAAAACCGGGTGAAGTCAAACGCTTCTTCACTCCTCAAAACTCGATCGCTTCTCTCATCGGTCCGCATTTAACTTTTCGGATTTCTCGAGCAATCAGTGTAAGTGGTCGAGCTAGTTTTGAGAAACCCTCGACGAACCTACGGTAGTAGCCAGCCAAACCCAAGAAACTACGGACCTCCTTCACATTTGTGGGCGATGCCCAATCCAACACTGCCTCAATTTTCTGCGGATCCACTCGAACTCCCTCGGTTGAAATCACGTGACCCAAAAACATCACTTCCTTCAGCCAGAACTCACATTTCGAGAACTTCGCATAGAGTTGCTCGGTCCTCAAAATGTCTAACACTACCCGCAAATGATGGGCATGCTCTTCCTCGTTCCTCGAATAAATAAGAATATCATCAATGAAGACGACGACACACTTATCCAAATACTCGATAAAGACTTTGTTCATCAACTGCATGAACATCGCCGGCGCGTTAGTTAACCCGAAAGGCATAACTACAAACTCATAATGTCCGTATCTCGTCCGAAAAGCCGTTTTCGGCGCGTCGGACTCCCTCACCCGGAGCTGATAGTACCCCGATCTCAAATCAATCTTTGAGAATACCGCCGCTCCCTGCAACTGATCGAACAAGTCGTCAATCCTCGGCAAAGGATACTTGTTCTTGATGGTCACCTTGTTCAGTTCACGATAGTCGATACACAAACGTAGTGAACCATCCTTCTTACGCACAAACAAGACCGGTGCGCCCCAAGGCGAGGCGCTCGGTCGAACATATCCCGACTCAAGAAGTTCACTCAACTGTTTCTTCAACTCTGACATCTCTGAAGGTGCCATGCGATACGGCACCTTCGAAATCGGAGCCGCACCCGGCTCTAACTCTATAGCAAACTCAACCTCACGATCCGGTGGCAATCCCGGCAACTCGTCAGGAAATACATCAGGAAACTCACTAACGACTGGAATCGATGAAAGCTCGACTCCACCATTCTCCGCCTTCAAGGCGTAGCACCAATAACTAGTACACCCTTTTCGCAGGAGTTTCATCGCCTTCAAGGCGTTAATAACAAACTTCTGGTTTCTCTTTCGCCCTGCGAAAGAGTGTTCGGTGCCGTCCTCGGCTAACATAGTGATGATTCTCGTGCGGTAGTTCATGATCGCGCCATGCCGCTCGAGCCAATCATCCCCGAGAATCAAATCCTCACCCTCGATACCCACGACAATAAGATTAGAGAGCCAAGCCCTCTCACAAATAATCACAGAACAGTCCCGGACTTCTCGATCACCGACAATTCTATCACCGCTAGGAAGTTTAACGATGAAAGGCTCGCAAGGTGACAAGCAGTCGAGACTCAAACGGCGTACACACTCTAGAGAAATGAATGAATGCGTAGCACCCGAATCAAAAAGCACACCGACAGGATGAGAATGGATATGAACGGTACCTGTCGCCACAGTAGCTGCTGGGTCATCGGCCCTCCTCATCTCGTATATACGCGGCTGGGCGGAGCCGACACTGGAAGCTCCTCCTCTAGCGGGTTGACCCCGACCCCTACCTCGGCCGGCACTCGGTGGAGGCGGCGGAGCAAATGAGCCCTGGTTCACACTCGGCTCCATAAGTGCAGAACGGGCGCCGCGAAACTGTCTGAGCTTCTCGCAAAAAGAAGCTTTGTGGCCCGACTGACCACAAGTATGACAAGTCAAAGGTGGGCGAGGACAATCCTGTTCACGTGGCACGGCTTGCCACGCTTAAAGTATCCGGGGTCCTGACGACGGTTCGGAGGCACTCAAAGCTCCCAAAAACGAGCCGAACCGCCCAGAGAAATATTTGCACTGAGATTTCGCTGCCTCCACTCTTGGGACCGAAAAATTTCCGACCGACTTCGCTTCTTGCTCTCGCAAGCCAAATCGCTAGCGGTCACCGACATATCATAAGCAAGAGCTCGACTCGATAATCCTTCAAGGTAGTACGACGAGCCGGACATATAGTCCCGAATGGACAGTTTCATTCTCCGGAAAATGGAAAATCTTGTCGCTCTCTTCGACAACTTGGGTCTTCACATAACCCAACTCCTTGTTAAAATCGGCAATAGCTTGGGATACGGGATATCCCGTGGTTGAGCATCAAAGAAAGCATGCACTCGAGCCTGTCGACCGGCCATGGACAATACTCGGTCTCCATCAACTCCTGAAACTCGGCCCACGAAGCAACATGATCTTTGGGACCAACGGCCTCCCACCAACTGTAGCATCTCCCGTGAGAAAGTATTGAGCAATAGGGACCTTACGATCCTCGGGCGGTTGGTAGCGGTGAATACTTTGGATATCTCCTTGATCCACCCTTCCCGGCCCGATCGGGTCCGAAGCTCCCGAACCGGGAGGATGCATCTTGATGACATCCTCAAGCCAACGATCCGTTCCGCCCGATTAGCATGGGCACGATCGGGGTTCTGACCACGAGCTATAGCCGCCATCCTGGTTAACCATTTCTTTGCCATAATGCCGCAATACCAAGATCGGCGCGCTCCCGAGAAGAAGCATGATCGTGACGGTCACCGGTGATGCGCGGCTCGAAGAATGCGACGTGGCCGCCCCACGTCCTCGGCCGCGTCCACGACCACGACCACGACCACGGTTTCCTCCGGCATCCATACCGAAGTTGAGAGATAACGAAGTATATCGATGATGAGTAAGGGAGGAAAAGCAACTACGATTCAAAAGTGGAAATACAATGCAAGAAACAAAAGAGCCGAATAAGAAAACTTACGAGCACTGGAAGTACTGGGATGTCGGCGCGGTGTGACAATGTGCAAAACAAATACGACTAGACCCGAATAACCAACAAGCCTAGGTATCCATAAACCTAGATCTCCGATACCATTTCGTAACACCCGAGATATTCGGAGTATATTACAGCGCCGTGGACCCCCACATGGGACCCACCAGCTACAAACAAGAAAACTCCACTCGACTAACCATCCTGGTTAGCGAGGACACACATTTAATTATAAGACATAAAGTTACGCCCGAGCAACCGTGAAATGATCATCAACCAAATGTAACAATTTAAAAGTAGTACAACACGGAGTTTGAATTTGAAAAGCCTAAGTACTCGCGAGTACACTCTATAAGTTTATAATTATTAGAACAATCAATTCAAAATGGACAAGGAAATAGAAAGACCCAAATACACATGTCAACGACCACGGCCAACGTCCCGTATCGTCTGTCAGTGCCCGCTCGTCCGGATGATCATAACCTGAAATCCATAACAAGAATTTCCCCAAAACGGGTCCCCAGAGGGGTTAGCAATTACGCTAGTACAAGTAATCAAGGCAAACCAATCGCTTACACATTTCATAGTACATGCACCAATATCATTTCGAAGACCAAAATAAGACATGTCTTTTCCGGAAACAAACAGTCACAATTAATTTGCCTAGGACCGGGACGAAGCTACGAATCCCACTCGAGGCCTCTAAGGACCCTCCCGAGCTGGCCACATTCATAAAACAAGTCAAGCACCACACGTCACCTAGGACCGGGACGAAGCCACGAATCCCACTCGAGGCCTCTAAGGACCCTCCCGAGCTGGCTAGCGAATCAAACTCATGAATCCAGGACGAAGCCATAGATTCCCTCGAGGCCCCGTCGGACCCTCTCGAGGTGAGTAAAGCACACACAATATACATTACCATTTCATGTTAAGCATAAAGGTTTCCAAGAATTACTTGCCTTGAATATTTTGATGACGCAACGAACGGAAAGGATAATCACCGACGAACACTAGGAATCAACGGAACCAAACCTAACGATTCGAAGAACATAATTACAACCAACTCTAGTCGAATACGGAAATGGAATACACCCGAAAACCCGCCTACGATTCATGTATATTCGCACAAAATAATAACGAGGGCGGACCACAACCAAACCCTCTCGATTCCGCAAAACTATGAAAATATACTCTGAATCCGTAGGAAAATTTATGATAGCAACAAGATTAATCATATTCATCAAGAATCTATCAACAAAACGGAAAGAATCGGACAAAAACCCCAAAATCCCCAATTATTCGAAAGTAGGGTTCTAGAGATGTTACCTTCGGAGATTCAAGTACTAAGATCCGTAGAACACGCGTTGGATTGATTGTCCGGCTTCACGATCGAAAGGAGATGAAGAAAATCAAACACTCAAATGATTTGTGAAGGAAAAACCCTCCTCAAGCTCTCTCTCTCTCGGTTGTAGGTGAAGAAAAGGGAAAGAAATGAGTGAAATGCTCAAAAATGAATTTATAGGTTGATCGCCTCGCCGACACGGCCCGTGCCGACGATCGGCACGGCCGTGTCGCATACCGGTCGACAGGACTCGACCGTGTCCTCGCTTGACACGGTCGCGTCGCGAGGGCCTTCCGATAGTGACCGTCCGACAAATGACTCGGCATGACTCGACCGTGTCCTGGAACACGGTCGGGCGTGTCGGCGATCGGTTCGCTTATCCGGAAGAGTTCGACTCGGCCGTGCCAAACGACACGGTCGAGTCCTCGGGCGAGACTTCGCATTTCCGACGAGTACGCACGGCCGTGTCGGACGACACGGCCGAGTTCGGTCGGCATGATCGCCAATAATCAAAATGAACGGGTGAGCTAAAACGACCATAACTCTCTCGTCCGGACTCCGATTGACTCACCGTTTGAACCATTGGAAAGCTAACTCGATGTTCTATAATATTGCAAAGATTTAGAATTTTTGAAGTCACCAAAAATTAATGGTGATCTAACAAAGTCGAACTCATATGAGGAAAGTTGAAACAATGAACAATAACGATACACAACTCGAAGTTTTTCCGAACGGTGAACACGGTGAACGAACATGATTGATGAATGATTATAAATGAGTGAAAATCCACTGAGTGACAATCACCGAATGAAATTACTGAATGATAATGACTGAATTACAACCGGGTATTACACAGACTGCCCCTGCCTGGCCTTCGCCACCGGCCGCTGGATCGGTCTGGCCTTCGCCACCGGTCGCTGGATCGACAGGCGCCTCCTCGTCGGTGTCCGAGTGAACGAGGTTGTCCGGAGACGGATACCAGCTCAGGTCGATTACGAGGTCAGAGAGGTCAGGATCGGCATAAAGAAAGCCGGCTGTAGAGGGTGCTCAAGCACGTAGGCTTTAAAATTATCAACTAGAGGGCCGACATCAAGCCCTCCCTTCTTGGCAGCGCGGATGGCGTCAGCATAAGCCATGTAATAGGCAAATTCACTTACGTACTCCACGTTGAGGAAGGGATCGGCCTCGGTCGCCTTCAGCTTCTCCCTTAGCCCCGCAATCGTTTGATCCGCACCCTGGAGCTCGGCAACCTTAGCGGCCACTTCTCCCTTCGACGACTCCAGTTCGCCGTTCAACCGGTCCATCACCGCCTTCAGCTCAGTCGCTTCCTTTTGCGAGGCCACATTCCGTCATTTGATCACGCATCCGGTCGGTCTCCGCCCGGGCCCGGTCGAGATCCTGCTTCACCCTCTTGGCCGCCTCCGAGGACTCCTTCTCCATTGCCGCGATCCTGTCGGCAAACTCGGCGTTCTGATTCCGAGCAGCCTCGAGGTCCGCATGGAGACGGGCGGTAGAGGTCCGCCCCTCATAATCCTTCACGGCCTGAGCGGCCATCATCGCCTTTTGAAGGGCCAGAGCAAAGGGTCGCATGCATGGCGTCTCCGGACCGCCGGCGCGCGATCGCATCCAGATCAGTTGTCCAAGCTTTCGGCTGGGCGGCGATAGCCCGGGAGACGTAGTGATGGACGTTGCTAGGCTCGCGGGGAGATCTGCTCGCGAGGAAGTCCAACACCATCGGCGAGCAATTCGGGTCGGCAAGACGGACCCTGCACCAAGAACAGAGGAGTTAGTATGTCCCCTACATAAGTGACATAACTCAGCAGAGCAACCAAACTTACCTCTCGACCTTCTCTGGGTCATGGCCGAAGAACGGCTTGCCACGCGGGGTCTGGGCGTCAGCGGTCGCCATGGCCTGTAGGAAGGTCGATGAGGGCGTAGACCCCTATGCCATTGGAACTGCAGAAAGTGGAGGCGCGGCGACCGGCGGCACCACTGTAGGCGCCTCAGCAGCAACAGAGGGCGAAGGCTCTTTCGGCCTCCGCCTCTTGCGGTTGAGCTGGAGCTGTTCCTCCTCCCGAGACTGCGGCTCGTTGACGATCGGCCCCACGATAGGTCTCGCCTCCGGGATAGGACGGGTCGTCGCCGCAGGGGCACAACTCGTCTTCTTCCCTTGACGGAGACGACTCATGACCCCAGGGTTCAACATGGAAATTTCTCTCGGTGGATCGGAGTAGCGAGGGAAGTAGATCTCTGCCAAAAAGACAATCAACCAAGTTAATCGTCTTCATCAATCAAAGGCGATCGTCAAGCAAAAGGAGATCACAAACATTTGTACATGGGACCCTTAAGTGGCGGGGAAAGCGGAACAACCGAGCGGCCAACCAATAAGCTTCGTTGTTGATCCGGCGAGCGTCGATGTAACTATCCGGAAGACTACGTATTCGCTCCCAGACAATCGAAAAATCAAATGGTAGGTCGCCTGCTGCCGGAACAAGGGTGCCTGCAAAAAGAAAACCAAATTAGATCAGTTCAAGATATATCCGAACGAATGGAGAGTCAAAACCCTTACTCGGATTCCTGTCCCGGAAGCCGGTGGGGATATCCAACTCATCGGCGGGTTTGTCGCTCGCGGCCGATTTCCACGCACCGCCGACCCAACACGACTTCGTCAGGTCGCCCCGGACCTTGTTCGGCACCCCAAGGACCACCCGGCCCGAGCGACCTTAGATGTGGTAGCCGCCAACGGAACCCTTCTGCGCCGTCAACTTAAAGAGATAGTTCATCTCCAGTGCAGAAGGAAGACGGAACAGTCGGTGACCGCCAAATAGAGTAAAAGTGGTGACGATCTGCAACCAGGCGTTCGGCGTCAGTTGGAGCGGCACCACATTCCAAGCGGTCAACAAATACGACATGGTGAACGGTAGTGGGAACTGCAGTCCGGCCCCCATGATCAACTCGTTAACAGCGACCATACCCTCGGGAGGTTGGTCGGCATGTTCATTCTCGGCAGGCACGTACAGTGAAACGTCGGAGGGGACATGGAACTCCGCCCTCCAACGAGTCAAATCCTTCTTGGTCGCCGAACTCTTTATCTGGCCAAGGGTCCACAGGGAGCAGCCCGCGGCCCGAAACAACGTCCGCCTTATGGGTTCATGGGGGTGGGCGACCGAATATGCGCGAAAGTCGAACTTAGGGCGTGGGCCGGCTAATCTCTCCATAAGCTCGGCAAATTCTAAAAAGGTTTGGCCGAACACACTGTTGTGCTCCCAGTACAGTCTTATTGCCTCATCCTCTTCGGCAAGCGAGCGCTTCTCCTCCGCCTCCGCCGACTTCACCGCGTCAGCCTCGTTTAAGAGTTCTTCAACCTCCGTGGGTTTAATCCCGGCGCGGATGGCCTCGACGGCCGTCTCCATGTGAAAATCCGCAGAGGTTTCATCTCGAGCAGTCGAAGTCGCGGCGGCGGGAGTGCTACCCACCTCATACACGATTGGTCTTCCTCCGGACATATTCAAAGAGAAAGAAGGGAAAAAAGTTTTTGTTCTTACCTAGAGTCTGAGTCGGACGACGCTCGTCACACAAAGCTTCAAGGAAATTCGGCTGTGTCTTCTTCTCAGACGAAAATGCATAAAGATATAACCCCAGAAACCTTAGCCCCTTTTATAGGCAAGAGCGGTGACTTCTGGGCAAATAAGCATAATCTCGAGGACTGAAGTGTAATTTTCGGATAAGTCGCATTTAATGCCGCCCTCGAAACCCGCTGCACGTCATTTCGAGGGCACGCCAAACGACAAGTCTGACAAAACTGTCGGACTCCCCCAACAGGAGCGCGACGCGTGCCCTAGTGACGTTTCAAAGCCCGCTTCCACTTCCCGCTCTTTTCAGCGACTGGGGAGGTCGTCCAAATTCGAAATCAATCCGCTCATGAGACGATCGTCTGCTTCATAAAAAGAGGAGTCGCTCGTCTAATGTAAGCAATCGCCAGTAGAGCCACCTCACCCCACATCTTCAACATCGGAGCGAGCTGGGGGGCAATTGTTGTGCGGCGATTTATACGCCTCGAAGGCGATCGGCATAATGGCCGGGCGACCGAAGCCAACATCAAATAGACCAAGGCAGACGTGCCAACCGAAGATTCCAGATCATGGTCAAGTGCCTAGCGGCCGACGTCCAGGGCGATCGTTTCTTGGCACCTGGCGATCACCTCTAGTACCCGACCGAGGACGACCGTCCTATGCCACGTGTAAAACCAACATCCGTCAAAGTCTGCGAAGACCGAATCTTGGGATCGTGGCCTACGTTCAGATCTGCAAAAGGCGCCGCAAGAACAGGCTTGACTCCAGCCCATCAGCGGTTGTCGGTGACAAGGACAGCCTCACCTACCGACAGACCCGCCGAAAGGTCCTAGGTGGGACCTCCCAAGATTGCGACGTGAGGCACATGTCACCTTCCCATTGGTTCGCGCATCTGGCTGCCAGCAGCAGCTGCGGACTTTAAGGAAACAGTCCCACATGACGAGACGATCGCCATCTTAATTTAATGCAGGAACGACGATCACCCGTTTGGGACGGAGACATCCCAACAACCTCCTCTTCTATAAATAGGAGACCTCCAGCATTGGAAAAGAGGATGTTAAGACGATTACACACAGTAAATAATATAGAGAACACTTCATCTTTGTAACAAGAAGTCACAGAGCTTTAATTCTGGTTCTTCTGGTAATCAACAGCACTCAAGAGCTAGATAACTAGGGGCATTACACTCATTGTAATTGTACTCTAACATTAATATCGGTACTCTAAAGCAACATCCGTATTAATAATATCTCGCGAGAGCATTCAAGCCCGGGACTAACAACCCCGGCAAATCTTGTGTTATTTACTTTCCTTTGTAAGTGCTCTCGCATTTTGTTTGTTACTCACCCGTAGCCATATCCAGCAAACCGTTACGTATAATATTTTGGGTAACAACATTACGTAAGATTATTGAAAATACTCATGGACATCCATTAAAGGGCACAATAATGCTAATGTCCAAAGATTATTTCTGTGAATCATGTTCACGTGGAAAACTTATTACTAAACCTTCTATGGAAAAAGTTGGTTATGAATCACCATCATTATTACAACGCATTGATATATGTGGACCAATACATCCAGCAAGTGGATCATTCCGATATTTTATGATCTTAATAGATGCATCATCCAGATGGTCTCACATATGTTTATTATCTACCAGAAATGTTGCTTTTGCATCTTGTCCCAAATTATTAAACTCCGAGCATATTTTCCTGAATATCCTATAAAAAATATAAGAATGGATAATGCCGGAGAATTCACATCAAGGACTTTTGATGATTATTGTGAAGCACTGGGAATTAATGTTGAGCACCCAGTAGCACATGTCCACACTCAAAATGGATTGGCGGAATCCATGATTAAACGAGTCAAAATCATTGCTCATACATTATTAATGAGATCAAAGCTCACTAGTGCAGTGTGGGGTCATGCAGTATTACATGCATCAGTACTCATCAGATTACGCCCCACTGTTTATCTTATGCACTCCCCAATGCAATTAACTTTAGGCTTTGAACCAAATATTTTGCACCTCCGCACATTCGGATGTGCTGTTCATGTGCCAATTCCACCTCCTCAAAGAACAAAAATGGTTCCTCAACGCCGGCTTGGCATATAGTTGGATTTGATTCCCCATCAATAATTTGGTATTTAGAACCAACAACAGGTGATTTATTTACCACTCGGTTTGCCGATTGTCATTTTGATGAGACGGTGTTTCCATCAATTGGCAAAGATAAGACTGTTCTTAACAAAGATGAACAAAAACCAGTTGAGGATATCTTCTGGAATGTACAAAGCTTATCCCACCTAGATCCACGTACTATAGAATGTGAAAATGAGGTGAAGAGAATCATCCATTTACAAAATATTGCTAATAGACTTCCTGACGCATTTAACGATGCAAGTAAAGTGACAAAGTCTTATATTCCGGCTGCAAATGCTCCAGCTAGGATCATTGTTCCTCATCAAAATACGAAAATGGATGTTGATGCCCCACGACAAAAGCGTGGTAGACCTGTTGGTTCGAAGGACACTATTCCTAGAAAAAGAAAGGGAGAAGTAATGGGATCACAAACCAAGATCATCCTAGTGAGCATGCTGCAAATGAATCTGTAGAACATAATACTGCAAATAATGAAGGGATCATGGATTCTGAAAATACCGAGAATGCCATAAATCATTACAATGAGATATGGGATCGGAAAAACATGATAATCGATAATTTATTTGCTTTCTCGATTGCACAAGAAATTATGAAGGATGATTACAATAATGAACCACATTCAATAATTGAATGCCGTCAAAGGTCGGATTGGCCTAAATGGGAGGAAGCAATAGAATCTGAATTAGCTTCCCTAGAAAAATGAATGGTATTTGGGCAAATTACTCGAACACCAAATAATATAAAACCAATTGGTTACAGATGGGTGTTTGTTCGAAAAAGAAATGAGAAAAATGAGATTGCGAGATATAAATCCCGACTCGTAGCCCAAGGATTCTCCCAACGGCCTGGGATTGACTATGACGAAACGTATTCACCAGTGATGGATATAATCACTTTCCGTTTTCTTATCAGTATGGTTGTCCATGAGTGTTTGGATATGCGACTAATGGATGTAGTTACGACATATCTATATGGTTCATTAGATTCTGATATCTATATGAAAATTCATGATGGATATAAAATGCCCAAATTTGCTACTCCTCGTGAGCTATACGCGATCAAACTACAGAAATCACTGTATGGATTAAAACAATCCGGCCGCATGTGGTATCATAGATTGAATGAATACCTTTCTAAGGAAGGTTATAAAAATGATCTTTAAAAGATCCAATACTGGATTTGCTATAATTGCAGTCTATGTGGATGACATAAATTTAATCGAAATTCCTAAAGAGTTATCCGATGATGCTGAATATTTGAAGAAAGAATTTGAGGTCAAAGACCTTGGAATAACAAAACTTTGTCTTGGTCTTGAGCTCGAGCATAAAGATAATAGAATACTTGTCCACCAATCTGCTTATACCAAGAGATTGCTCAAACGATTTAATATGTACAAGGCTCATCCTCTGAGTACTCCTATGATCGTATGGAATTTAGATCCTAAGAAAGATCCTTTCCGACCTAAGGAACCAGATGTGGAAATTTTGGGTCCTGAAGTGCCTTATCTCAATGCTATTGGAGCACTGATGTATTTAGCACAATGCACCAGACCCGATATTTCTTTTGCAGTAAATTTACTTGCAAGATACAGTTCTGAACCAACTCGAAGACATTGAAATGGTATCAAACACATTTTTCGATATCTCAATGGTACCATTACCCTGGGTTTATCCTATTCAAAAGAGGCTACTAACTCTGATTAGTTGATTATGCTGATGCGGGATACAAATCCGATCCACATAAGGCTCGCTCACAGACCGGTTATTTATTCTGCTATAATGGTACGGCTATATCATGGAGATCGACCAAACAAAGATTAGTAGCTACATCTTCTAAAAATTCTGAGATAAGTGCTCTCTATGAAGCTGGCAGAGAAAGTTTTTGGCTAAGATCGGTTATAGCTCATATACTAAATGAATGTCGATTGAAGCTTGTGACAGACACTCCCACAATCATTTATGAAGACAATGCAGCATGCATATCACAAGTCAATGGTGGATATATAAAAGGTGATCGGGCCAAGCATATTTCACCGAAGTTTTTCTTCACACATGAACTACAAAAGAACGGAGAAATAAATGTTCAACAAATTCGCTCATATCATAATCTCGCTGATTTATTTACAAAATCATTGCCGACATCAACATTCGAGAAGATGGTATGCGGTATAGGCATGAGAAGAGCTAATCTTAACCAAGATTGATAAATCAGTTTGACGGCATATATTCTTTATTTCAGGGGGAGCGAATCAATATGTGCATTGTACTCTTTTTTCCTTATGACTGGTTTTTATCCCATTGGGTTTTTCCAGCTTAAGGTTTTTAACGAGGCAGCTTATGCACAAGGATTAGATTTAAGTTGTGTACTCTATTGAAATGACTCAATGAGCATTCCAAGGGGGAGTGTTATGAATAAAATGTGAAATGTTCATGTGAAAGGAAGAAAGCCTTCATCTAAATCTGAAAATGAGAAATTATCAAGTCTTCATTTTTGAACTACATTCATAGCCATATATTGATGACTTTGAAGGTTGACAATTTTGCCATTTCATACCCCAAAGTTTACTATAAATAGATATTTTTTGGGAGATGGAATACACCAATTCTAAGCATTCTTGAGCTATAGAATTCTCCCTCATTTTCCCTCCTCTTGTAATATAGAAAACCCTGGTAGCTTTGCTACAAAGTTTAAAGGTTAGAATCATTGTAAACATTCTTCAAATGTATTAGTGAAGTTTCGGATCCCTCCGATCGTGGGCGTAGATCATTTGATCGAACTACGTAAATTCTTGTGTGGTTTATTTAGTCTCGCTTTTCATAATACAAAACCCTTTTTTATAGTACTATTTTTTAAGAATTTTTGGACTATTGCCCCGGAGTCCCTGACTAGCGGTAGAAAGCTAGAGGTGCCCAACCACGGGTCCGGGTCCGGGTCCGGGTCGGACCCGTCGGGTCGCCGGGTCGGACCCGTCGGGTCGCCGGGTCGGCAGGACAGGACCCGGACCCCACCCGTACATATGAAATGTACGGGTTGGCGGGTCGACGGGTCGGCCACGGGTCCGGTCCGGTTCGACCACGGTCACGGTCCGACCCGTCTCCAATTTTTTTTTTTTATGTATATACAACTTTTATTTGTTATCATTTTATGCACGAAAAATAACTATAAGGGAAAAAGGAAATCATTTGAAAAAATTAGCTTGTATTTAATTTTAAGTTTTTACTTAAAATTAAATTGCCTACGTATCCCCGTGAGGAATCAAAGCTCCACGTAGTTCTTTTACTTGAGAAGAGTTAAAAAAATGGGCTTGTATTTAATTTTAAGTTTTCACTTAAAATTAAATTGCCTACGTATCCTAGTGAGGAATCAAAGCCCTACGTAGTTCTTTACTTACCTGACTTACCTTACTTACCTTTAGTCGAAGTCGATGTCGTCGTCGTCTTGATCATTGGTTTGACTCATTTGACTAGACTCTCCTTCAGTAGTGCCTTCTTGATAGGCATCTTGGTCCGCTAATAGGTCTTCCCATTTATTTTCTTGATCTCGTAACTCGGCTTTTGTTGCGTCTTTAAGTATCATTTGAGCCTCGAGATTTTTTGGCATCATTCGGGATCTCCGCTCGTCCAACATATAGCCTCCTTCACTAAAAGCACTCTCAAGGGACTGTGGATGCGGGCACTCTCAACCCGCCGGGTCCAACGGCCATTTTTTGATTTTTTTTTCTTTTTTTAATATTTCCGCGGGTTGGCCAGGTCGGACCGTGGTCGACGGTCGCCGCAGTCGGGCCCGGGTCCGGTCTGCGCACGGTCGGGTCCGGGTCGGCGGGTCGACCCGGCGGGTTGGGTCGTTTTGGGCACCTCTATCCCTCATGACCATAATCAATAAACTCTCTGCTGCAGACGGCCCTAGTCCAATATTCGCCATCAACATCTCCACTCAGACACCACTCAAATTAGTGATGGATCCAGAAAAAAAAATTTAGATATATATATATATATATATATATATATATATATATATATAGTGCCTCCAGAAACTATCCGGGAATATCACACGCCGCAGACCCTATCCGTGAGAATCTACCAAGCTAAATACCGAATAAGACATCACATATCATGCCGATATGGCTAAATAACGAACCATTAGACCGATTTGGTCGTTCATCATTAACATACAACTCAAACATACATAACTCTGTCACGACTCATACCAATGCAAGGGTCAAATACACTCACAAACAGAAAAATACGACAGCAAAAAAGGCGATACGAAATCCAACTAACTGCACCAGAACTGGCCTTCATGTGATTAGTATCATTCGCCTCCATCATTCTTCGTAACGATTTTGTGTTTAGCTCCCCAAGGACCTGCATGTACCTGGACGCAATACAGACATCTACCCCCGATTACTCGGGGATTAGCAAAATTCTACTATTTTGCTAGTGCAAGTATTCAACTCATACCAAATATACCACACAAATATGAGTCATATCAAACCAACAACAAGATTCAAGAGGATTTTCCGAGGGTTCTAATATTTGTAAAATATTTCACGTCTTTAAAATATGAATTATCACCTCGGCATTTTAAAGAAAAATCCGAAAAGTCTTTTAGGACCTCAAGTCCGGAGTTGTAAAACCTTTTCAGAACCATTAGGGTCTCCGCCCAAAATCATCTTCCACAAAACAATCTTTACTAAATTATTAGGGTCTCAGTCCAAAGATTGTTTCCCATTCCAAGAGTTTAATAAAATAGAAACAAACCTTTTGGAAATTATCGGGATCGCAATTTTCTTTTCAAATCACGAAACAAGAAAACATTCACAAGTCCATGCCCAATCACCAATACCTCACAACCTAGGACAACTATATGCATACGTTATTCTCGTACCATTCTAGCCAAATACCAAAACCTTATATATATTGTAACTTAACATCAACAAACATTGTGATATTCCGGACATATCATAATTAATCATCAATAAAATCTTTCGAAGGTAATCCCTGTGATAAGGCCCCTTAGACAAGCCCTCGTGTGACCTCGTCGAGTCAATTCCCGGGTGGGAATACCACGCCCTCATGGTAATTCTCGTAACAAGGCCCCTTATCCAAGTCCCCGTGTGACCCCGTCGAGTCAATCCCCGAGTGGGAATACCGCGCACACACAAAAATCAAAATTCACATTTCACCAGTTTGCAAAACCACAAGCCCCGAACATTAATTCCAATGTATATAGTCAAGGTACCTTGTTAGAATGGCCAGTTTATACAACACTTACTCACAACCAATAAATAACACATTCAACGCTACCGACATGACTTCACAACAACCTAACAACCCTGAACGCATCAATACCTATCGATATAGATTTTATCAATCTCATAGCAACACCACACTACCCATTTACACCATTACGGACTATAATCACCTAGATATGACCGATGACTCTACACAATTTAATTTACATAATACAGTGATCCTTAAAACATTGCTACACACGTCTAAATGTACCACCTAACCGATATCATGTCTTTCTTGATATGTCTCTACGACACGTAACAAACTGACACTTGTAACACCCCCAGAGCCACCGGGAAAATTACAGCGCCGTGGGCCCCGAGATGGAACCCACAAAGCTGAAGGAAATTTTCGCAAATATTTACAAACGCCCAAGAGGCTAACGACGGTATTATCTATTTAAAACATTCGAAGACTTTATAAAACTCGTTTATCAAAACCGTTGTAAAATCTCATTTGAAACCAGAGGGCCCGAAATGCCAAAACTCAACAGTTTAAAAACATGCGTTAAGCTATCGCTTACACGTACCGACAGAATAGATTTAGAAAACGATTGCCAAAGTAACCTAAGTTACCAGATACCAAAAGGCCATTTAAAAATACTCACGCAGCGGAAAAAGAAAAATAATTAAAATACTCTAGCAGCGGAATACAAGAACTGATCAGGAAACTCAATACACAAATACATGCCCTAGACAGTATCCTCCGGGAAGCTCATCTCTTCACGACCGCTACCAGCTCGATATCCAATATCCTAAAAATAAAGCCCACGACGGGGTCAGTCATAATACTCAACAATGATAACAATCACATCACGTCCATAATTACATACCAATGGAAATACTAAGTAGGAATACCACCAATGTAATCTTACCGTCGTAACTCTACGAAAATCCACGATTCGTATCCTTAACAATACAATAAGCTAATATCGAAATATCTATACTATATCTCAACAATGCCCAAGTTTCTCAAAACATTATCATAACTCACTGTTACGAAATTCACAAACTTTGTCCAACCCAATCCATCGGGTAACATCATCACATATCAACACGATAATCGATTGTCCATCAAAGACAAATGCCAAGGGAAATATGGAACATACCTCGAGATGCACAATACCACGACAATCACGCCAGTCTAATCCGAGATCAGATCAATACATCATACGGACACGGTCTTAACACAAGACCTACAAATGCATACTCAGATGACAACGTCAATATGCTCACAACAATAACAACAACGTATACTTATGGCAAACCCATAATATACATATGCACAACAACAACACATAGGTAATCCGATGATCCAGCGTTCACTGTCTAGATCCCATGATGATCCCGTCAGACCAACCGTGGTGGAAAAACCTGTCCGATGATCCAGCGCACGCTAGCATAGATCCCCCGATGATTCCGTCGGACCAACACGAGGTGGACATATGACAACAATGCACATCTGCACAAAACAACAGTACACAATACACGACAACAACAATGCACAAATACATGACAACCATAATACACGAATGTATCACAACATGATCTACACAAATGACAAAAATGATTAGAGTACCTGCTCCGAGTCCTTCGAGAGCAATCTCGATATCTAAACCATCACTAACCATTATTCTGAATATTCGGCGATCCAAAATGTCACGGACGGTAGATAATTCACGTCTTCGTCTATACTACAATGTATCCTCGATACCAAGTATACCAACAACAAGTGTAAACCATATACATTTTGATTTAATTCTCAAAACTCGAAGACAACTTATAATCCCAAATCTCCTGTGATTACGATTATAAACATTGCTATACGAATTATAAACGAATGAAACGGAAACCATTCATTAAATATTATAAACTGAGCAAGTAATAACTTGCCTCGATATCGATGAAGCCGTTACCAATCCCATTGCCTTCGTCTACGAACTCCTCAGCCCCGACCAAAGCAATCTACGAAAATTCTTGAATACGACCGCAACGCATGGTTCTAATCACCGATCAATAATCTCAACTATTACAATAATCGATAAACAACAAGTTCGATAACAATCAACAATCGATATAACCAATTCACAAACCCAACGGCTCAACAGTATCTCGATTAACCACTAGTCTGACCAATCCAAATTAAACGATCACGAATTCATAACCGAAACAGGATATACTATACTGCTTGTCCACTTAGCGCACGTTAATCAATTAACGTAGCGTGTGCTAAGTCGCCTCAACTAGCGTGCGCTAGCCAGTAAGCTTAGCGTGCGCTAATGCTGTCCAGATGCATGCCTTACAAGTATCGATCAACATATGGCGATTATCAAGAATACTAAGTGATTCTAAACCATGTTCATAGCTATCACAACAACGAAATCCGATATCCTTTAACATATAGGTAATCATCCGACTCTTAATCCAATTCATATATTGATATCATCTTCTTCCTCAAATATCAACATCATGAACACCAAGAACCCTAACAACACTTTCCTAATCTAACATTACATAGATTAATCATCAACAATAACATCAACATCCGCAAAGGAGGAGAAGGATTAACCAACTTATCTCAAGAAAACGAACTACACAATTCAAACCACAAGAATTATGTCAATATCCATATATCAACAACAATATCATCATAATTCGGTAATTCATCTCATAATCATGCTTGTCAACTTGTTTATGTAATAATCATCAACTCAAGAACATCAACATTACTAACAATAAGAAATACACTACCTTCTAAACTTACTTTCTTTTACAAGTTTCCATCATGAAAAAAGAATTACAATATTATAATTTTTTCTCCTTTTTACTAATTATTTTTATTTTTTTTTAATTTGGATCGAGGGTTGGTTAAGACTTTCAGTTTAAATTTATTTAAGGGACATTAAGTTAATCAATTGAACCAAAATTTGAGTGGGGGCACTTGCCCTCTCTTCAATAAGTAGATCCGCCCAATATTCAAATTTAATTCTGCAACACCCCCGAAATATTTGAAGTATTACAGCGTCGTGGACCCTTTTATCAGAAATCACAATGCTAAACGATTTCACACTAATTCAACACTCGAACGATATACATAAAATTATCCAAAGAAATAATACAATTCGAACTCAACAAACCATGAATCCATGATTCAATCCAACAAACCAAATCCACGAAAATAAGAAATACACAGTCGTTCTCGCCGATCAAAAGAAAGCACAACTTGAATTAAAAGACATAAACATGAAACGAAAAATGACTAGCATCTTGACGACTGGTCATCTTCAACATCAATTTACGATTGTTTTTCTGATCTTTCAACAACTAAATATATGAAAGACATCCACTCCAAGTGGTTAGTTATGGAACTAATACAACTACTATAATTGAAATTGATTTTCGAGGCAAATATATTTTCTATACGAATTATGTTTCGTTAATTAAAGTTGTGTATTGAATTTTGATGTTTGTTTTCTCTTTTTAATTGCGATATATGTGATTTGTCATGGAGAAAAATATCACATATATTAATAATTTGGATAGCAAAGTAATTACAACTACAACAGTATCTTCAAGAGCAAAAAAAAAAAACTAAAATATAATTGTTGCTCCTAAAAATATTTTTACATGTTAAGAACCATATGATCGAACCAGTTAATACAATCAGAAAATAACTAACAATTAGTACTAACAGTTAAAAACAAACAAGACCCTTGTCACCAATCTCTCGGAGATCTAAAGATGAAAAGATCTATATTGAAAGGCAAACGTTTAATCATCCAACCAAAAATACCTTACGTACGTAAACGGCAGCTTCTTACGTACGTAATCGGCCCGTTACGTACATAACCGGTCAGGGCCTTACGTACGTAATCGGTACGTAACCGGCCAAGGGTTACGTACGTAACCGGCCGGGCTCCAACTCAATCGTGAATTTCACATCCCTCTGTGAAACACTATATTTAAACCTCTTTAAAGTAATGATCTTGGCACTGGGAAATATTCATTTAATGAAGTTATTTATTCATTTATAGATAAATAAGTAGTTATTGTTTTTGAGGGAATTCTTAATATAAAAATAAGACCATGAAAATAAAAAATAAAAAGTCTAGAATTATGTTAAAATATGTACATTGTACGTGTGTACAAATTCAATCAAATATTCAATTTAAGAAATCTCAATAGTTTTATTATATTTGATTTTATTAAAAACGTAGTTCATGTGTATGAAATGTGAAAATTTTATTTTTACTTATAAATATAGATATTTAGAAGACATTTCAAGCATAGACTTACTATAATAATGACGATGAATAGAACCCCTTTGGATCCATGTGATAGTACCGTTGTTCCACTTGTGTTGAAATGAGGCATTTCAAGCAATAACCAACTTAAGAAATTACTAGATACAACACGAACAAAATATTCCAAATGTTGTTTACGCTCTCTATATAAAGTTAAGAATGAGGTCAGTTTTGATTTAGAGGGAAGAAACAACAATCAGATCTATTTCCCATATATACTAATGCAGAATACGCTGATCCTAAGTGGCAGCTTCTCATGCTTCGGCTGTCACATGTCTTCTGCTGGTGCTTCGTATGCTTATGTGTCAACATCTCATGCTTCAGCAGACACATAATCAATTACTGGCATAATCATCATTGCATTAATTACATTATAATTATACCTGAAATAACTGCTACCTACCTTATTAATTTTTACAAATTAAGGAATATGAATTATGAGAAATAGGAATTGATTAAATTTACAAAAATATTTCACGTTTTTATTAATTAAAAAACATAAATCCCAAATAAAGAGAAATGTAATATAGTAGTGTGTACTATATATTAAAAATTAAAACCTAAAATCTCGCGAAAATAATATATATTCCACTAATTAGTTTATATTAGTTAGTCACTATAATTAGGTATATTAATAAAAAATATCAACTGGAATAAAAGATTATTGGGAGTATTGCAAAGAAGTGTTGAATATATGTAATTAAAAAAATACTCAAAGGCTTAATCAATTAAATAAATCGAAGTACTCTTATTAAAAATATTATGAAAGTATAGAAATAATGGTCTTAATTATTATTTATAAATAAATCAAAGAAAATATGGAATAAATCAATTACTCTATCTTAGTTTTAAATATTATTTAATTAATATAAAATAACAAAATAAATGAAAAACTCATATTTACTAAATTATATAATTGCTTATATTATGAATTTTAAAAATACATAAATAATAAATTTAATAATAATATACTAATCCGTAGATTCATCTTTGTACAAAGAGAATTTTAGAAAATAAAAATTGATCATTTTAAGTGATTTTCAAGTGATTTTTTATTTTTTTAGTTTTAAAAGATTTGTAATTTATTTACTTTTGAATCAACTATATATTTCTGAAAGTTTTGGATTTACTTTTGTATGTTGAATTATATCTAAATATTTTATGTATTTTTTTTCAAATATAAGGATTAAATACTTAACGATTTGGACCATTTTGGCAAAAAAAAGACGTGGAACCAAATCTATTTTTAAAACATTCTCAGAAGATCGGAGTGTAATCTTTCCTCCTAAAATATGTAAGCAATTTTTCTTATAACAACATATTTGTCAATAGAGTGATCTCTAAATAAAATAGGGTTATAGAGAATAAAAATTGACTATAAATCTTTTTAAATATGTATCTCAATAAGTGTTATGTGTTTTTAATTTCCAGTCACTCTTAAACGAGGAAATTCGTGTGAGAAAAGAATGAAATTAGTGCGTTATTGCAAGAATAATTGATTATGTGAGAGACTTTAGTTTTCTTTATTTTATTTTCTAATATGCTTTGAATGATGCATTTTGCAATATTTTGGTACAATTTGTTCCATAACATTTATGTGTTATACTACACATTATGAATAAAGTATTTATTTCACAAATGATATTAAACTCGTTGATAGTCGATTGGCATTTAAATTTCAAAGACGACAATTTTTACTGATTATGCTTTTCCATAGTTATGCACTCCCTCATGTTGGCGTGCATACCAAGACTCATATTAAATCGTGGTCAGTGTTATGTAATCGTATCAAAGTGAAGAGCACGAAAGCCTTCAGTTTTTTTATTGCGAAAAGAATGGTGTAATTGTAAATAGAATAATTAATGTAATTTACAAAGAAGCGGTATAAAATTTATGGTGAATGGCTGGGTATTACGTGTTTCTATGTGAATTTTTTCTTATATTCCCGTATTTTATATGGGTGGTATACGAGTATATATATATATGTATATATAATCCATTGAAAGATTATGGAGTATATATATTTATATATACTATATAATACTTATCTCCCTTAATTTAATGTGGAAGGGAGATTTATGTCACTTATTCATGTTAAAGGATTACATATGAAGAGACTATTAATTGTAACTTTTAATGTAAATAAACTAATTTAAATACAAAAATTATGATAAACATCACAATGCAAATTCATCTTCTAATACACAAGGTGATTGAAATGAACTTTTAAATGATAATATAAATTACAAGATGGTTAAATTTTAGCTATGAAATCTTAGATACAATCGGCGCATCGCATGGGTTGAATAAACCAAACATAACCCCGGAGCATATACTCTATAATACTTATCCTCCTTAATTTAATGTGGAAGGAGGATTTATGCCACTTATTCATGTTAAAGGATTACATATGAAGAGACTATTTTAATTGTAACTTTTAATGTAAATAAACTAATTTAAATACAAAAGTTATGATAAACATCACAATGCAAATGCACCTTCTAATACACAAGGTGATTAAAATGAACTTTTAAATGATAGTATAAATTACAAGGTGGTTAAATTTTAGCTATGAAATCTTAGATACAATCGGTGTATCGCACGGGTTGAATAAATCAAAAACAACCCCGGAGCAACATACGGGTTAGTAAAACCTCATTTCATATAACTAATTACATAGACTAAAATAAAAGGACAATAACAATAAAAAAACATATAAACTTCTCTAAAAGACATTTAAATTCTGCCATCTGCTCATTCAACCGCCTGGCCTAACATTACGTAGAAAACACGTAGATATTCAACCAAAGACCGTGCATCGCACGGGTTGGATAATGCCTCGTATATATATATACGACCCCCCATTTTTATTGTGAATTTTTTTTATACATTAAGTAATAAAATTGATCCATTACATTTTACATAAGCCCATCTACCCAAACTAAAATCCATTAACAAACCAAATTCCAAACTAAAATCCATTACTTAGCCCATTAAAAAAAAACCCGGAACAATAACAATTAACAAACCAATTAACCAAATCCCAAACCCTCCCCCTTCGACCCTCATCTCCTACCACCTTCCTGGCTCCTGCAGTCCCGCCGGCCACCGCCGACCGCCGACCACCGCTCCTGCAGTCCTTTTTAATGTTTAGTTGTCTTGGACAAATGTTTAGTTTTTTAGTTATTGAAACTTTTTTTTATAATAATAGTATTTAATTTTTGACCCGACCCGAATCGAATCACCGACCCGAACATATTACCCGAAAAATAGCGTTAGGAAAAAAAATTTTATTCTACTTTGACGTAGTGGTTACCGACTAATGCCATCACACCTATATTATGTTGTTGTGATCGTAGCGGACTAGACCAAATTGGTAAGCACATCGTACTGAATGACTCGCTTAAAAAAATAACAGTAATGTCAAATCGTGAAGCAATTAGTAAACCAGTCATTGGCATAATCATCCATTTATCAGGCGGCACAGAACTGGGTTCTTGGAGACTCAATGTGTACTGCAGTCGTGCTATATCAGCAGTCCTGAATATGTCTTTGTATACGTTATAATGCATGACTAACTCGTTTGAATAATTCGATCCAAATTTGAAAATATCGATGTTGACTTAATCCCAAGAGTGTAGCCACCGCTCTAAACCCACAAATTTTATCTCCCTCTACATCATTTACCTGCGTGATGTAAAAAAAATTTGGAATTTTTTCTAGAATATAAGAGTTATACGAAAAATTCATCTATCTCCCTTTCATTATGCGTAAAGACGAAAGCTATGCAAAATGTCTTCTTAGTTGAAGTTACGCCAACAATTTCAACAAAGGGCATATTATACTTGTTCGTTTTGTATGTGGCATCTATCATCAACACGTGTGGAAATGCGCACCAAATATCAAATGATGTTGGATGAACGAAGAATAAATTTTCCAACTTGTTTGAATTACTTGTAGAAAACTCATAAACATAACCATTAGAATGCAAAAGGGACAGGAGAACCTGCATTGGAGATTTGCCTACTTGCTCGACCAAGCAGATTTTATTGCGTGCATTGTAAATAGTTTTGAATGTGGACACATTATTTACATTCCGCTGCATTAGTATTGGAAAATATCGCGGGGCGCCACATTCATCTTTGTCAATTCTGCAACCAAACTATATTTATCCACAGATAATCGCTTTGCATATGGATGCCCCTCCATATACTGTGCAGGTTGATGGTTATGTTTATCACATATCACCCTTAACCTCCACGAATCATATTCATCTAAATATTTTCCTTCTAATTCAAATGGACATTTATTTTTTTGGTGCGAGAAACTTTACTTGAATCCTTAACTTTATAGTCGCCGCCACGATCACACATGAGTACAACTTTATACACGAAACCACAAGGTTTCTTATTTGATCTTTTTTTATGATGACAACACCTAGAGAGTGTGCCATGTTTTGTACCCAATCTATCAATTTTTCACGAGACCCGAACACCTAAAAATAAATTGCAAATTTATAAAAAAATCGACATTTACAAAGATTAAAACCATATAATTGTACCTGATCAGTGGCAAATTCTGGTGTCATCGTGAAAAATCCAGCATCTTCAGTTAAATTATTTTCGTTAAAAACCGACATCTGTGGACGTGGGTGTATATGTGTGTTTAGTTGTGTGTGTCCATTCTGTGTGTGCAAAATCATCTAAATATAGGCGTGAGAGTTGTGTGTGTGTTGGGGGAAGAAAAAAAGTGAATCACCTCAAAAGAAAATCTATTGTGTTTGCATGCTTGATTTTTCCTTTTTTTTATTATAAAGTGAATCACTTGTCTCTGCGCATTGTGTTTTTGTCTTTTTTTTTTTTTATATATTTTTTTACGTTTTCCTCTTTCCCATCAATAATGCTGCAACGATTCAGCCGTACTCAAATTTCCCCATGTGTCTTGTCTTTTGTCTTTTTGTATCTGTTTTTGTCTTTCTTTCTTGATATGTTTAGCAACGGCCATAATAAAATACTATCATCGTTACGGATGAGGATAGGGATGATAATTTTGACTCGATCGGCACCGCCTTGCCCTAACTCGTGGCGTATGGATCGCCCCTCTTCGCGACCCGCAGCGTTGCGGGCGGATTTGGGTATCATTTTTGCCCCGTGAGTACCCACGCCGCCCCGCATTATTTTTTAATTATTTTAAATATATTTAATATGTATTTTATATAAATTACTTATATTTATATACTTTTTTATATATTTATTAATATAAATTATATATTTATATTAATATTGATAAACTTCTTAAATAATATATATTATGAGAATAAAATAGTAGAAAAAAAATCATAAAACTATTTATTTTAAACTAATATTTTTTTCTATGCAGGTACGACCGATAATTTCGGGAAAATGCTATACTACCCACTCTACAAGTCCCTAATTTCCCCCAACATCTTAATTAGATGGATTCTAATTGGATCCCTCGTGTATAAATATGAGTTCCGCGAATAAAAACACGACACTTGTCATTCGGTACATATGTTGGACCAATTTTAGGGGTGTATAGCACAACTCATAATTTCGTCTTGTTCATTTTGTGGGGTGGGTCTGAGTACCGTCCCGAACCACCCTATTGTCATGCCTAGCCGAGGAGAATACCATGCATGAGGATGGCAATTAAAATAGAGGAGGGAATCCCAATAGTCAATAATCAAAGATCGCTAACGAACGAAAATATCGGAGTCAATAATCAATAGAGTGTCGTGGGAGTTGAGTTTTGAAACTTTGACCAGAAAGAGTGTGTGCCCCGCATTGTTGCCAAAAGTGTTGACAAATTTAATTAATTATATTTTTCCTGTCTTTTCGTTTATTTAAGCTGATATCGTAAATGAGTAGTGATGTCAATTTTATCCGTACTCGATCTTACTCGTCGGATAAACTGAAATCGAGTTGGGTATCGACCGAACCCGAAATTTTATGATCCGGTACGAGTAGAATATGTATAGTATATTACCCGATTACCCGACAAGATTACCCGACCCGTATACCCGTTTGCATTTTATAAATATATTATTATTATATGTTAAACATAAATATTATATTATATTATATGTTATATATATATTATTATATAACATATTATATTTTAGATATTTATTATACTAAATTGAATTTATTAATTGCATTATATGTCTATATGATATATATTAAAAAATATTTATATTCTTTAATATAGGGTATACGGGTACCCGAATACCCATTGGGTACCCGATTACCCGATGGACAATACTCAAACCCGATCCAAATCAAATAGGGTAGGGTATGGAGGAGGCATACCCGTACCCGATCCGACCCATTGACATCCCTATAAATCAGACAGTGTTAACATTCAAAATGCCCCAAAGTAAATTTTTGGTATTATAAACTATTAATATTAGAAATAATAATTTAATAAGTGCACTAAATATAAAACTTATAAATGTATTATTGATAAAATAAAAAATATTACTCCCTCTGTTCCACAAAACTGTGCTCATTTTGACTTTGACTGGTCTCTCCAAATAAACTTTTGACCATTAATAATTTCAATTATATATGAACAAAAATTATAAAAAAAATAATATTTGAAAAATACACATAAGACAAATCAAATAAGTACTTACATTACTATAATTTTTTTATATATTGGTTGTAATTTATGGTCAAAGTTTATGAATGTTGACCAATAAAATCAAAATGAGCATAATTTTATGGGACGGAGAGAGTATTTATGATACTAAAATTTATTAGAACTTTTTGATACAATCAAAGAGTTTTATAAAATCTTTTGTCGCTATAGAAAACGAGGACGAGAATTGTCATATTTTTGGAGAATGTTCGATTTATTTTAAAATGGGTGCTGCTATAGGCACACGCTTGTGCACACGGCTATGCATACTCCTATGCAGGTCTATTTCATTTTTTATTCATTTTTTGGTATATGCACATCAGCATGTCTCTGCACAACCCTCATATGTAGTGGTGTTCAAAAATATTCGATATTCGATATGCGATCCGAAATATTTGAAAATCTGAAGTTCCGGATATCCGAATAAAAATATTCGATATTCGATATGCGATCCGAAATATTCGAAAATCTGAAGTTCCGAATATCCGAAAATTCGGATATCCGAAATTCGGATATCCGGAACTTCGGATTCGGATACCGGATAGTACTTTTCAGAAAATTCGGATATTCGGATATTCGAAATATCCGAAAAATCTTAAAAATTTTATTTTTTTATATTTTAAATAATATAAGGTATTCGGATATTCGGATATCCGATATCCATATCCGAAGTTTTTTTCGGATATTCGGATATCCGATATCCAAATCCGAATATTTTTTCCGAATATATGGATATCCGAACATAATTCATATTTTTTCCGGATATTCGGATATCCGATATCAAAATCTACTATCCGAATTTTCGGATATCCGAAAGTCCGGATATCCAGTTTTGAACACCCCTACTCCTATACACACCCATTTCATTTTTTATTCATTTTTTGATGTTTTGTTCGTATTCTATCATGTTTTTGGTGGTTTGAATACCTCTGGATTTTTAAGGAGTTTTTAAAGTCTGGATTGAATACCTCAAGATTTTTAAGGACTTTTAAAAATCCAGATTGAATACCTCCAGACTTTTAAAGTCCAAAAAAATCCAATATAATTTTAATCCAATACACCCCCTAAGTATTGATGGTAAATATAATGCAAATTTAAAAATAAAATATACTGATGATGAGTATATTGTGAATATTAAAAAAGTAAGTGTGATAATTCAATATAATCTGAAGGTATTTAATAAATTTTAATAATTTTAATAATATTATATTATATATAGGAAGAGAGAGAGAGAGAGGAAAAGAAATTATTGGAGGTAGAAAGAAAGTAAAGTAGTATAGGAGTGTTTAGTTAGTAGAAGAAGGTGTTTATTTAGCCCTTATATGGGAGTTTATCGCTGGTTAAGATTTCAAACCGTGGTTCATACACGTCAACTCGTGAACATTGAGGTAAGGCCGCAGGGTATGCCTTGGTGATGGAAGTGGTACCACTTGGTACCAAGCACGCACACCACCCCCACCTAACGGTACAAAGCTTTAGTGATGAAATGGGTGAGTGGCGTCCCGCAATTGCTCCCGCACATTGGCTCTCTTTCCCACATTCCAACGGTCATATGACCGTTCCAAATTAAAAAAAAAAATTCACTTTTTTTTCAAAACAATTAATACTCATTTCCTTTCTTTTTCCTATATATACATACTCCAAAATCAACCATTTTGCATCCATTTTACATCCAAAATCAACCATTTCACCCACACATTCAAGCCATTTTTATAAAAAAAATGGATCCAAGAAAAGCTAAATCAACCCAACCAAACCGACCCAAAACTAAAACCCGCGGCGGTTCTTCCCAAGCCAACACATCACGCACCCAATGCAACCCAACCCGAACCCAACCAAACCCGACGCGCCTTCAAGCCAACCCAACCCGAAACTTTGCCAATACACAACCAATGCAACAATTTAACCAATATGGCAATGATTTTTCTCAATTTTCTAACCAAGGTGCACATGGATTTTCTCACTTTTCAAACGAGCCCGCGTATGAAATGCCCATCCAAACCGGTTATAACGAGTTTCATTTGCCACAATCTCCCCAATTCGCAAACCGTCAAATTTCAAATGATTTTTCAACCGAAGACGAAGAAGAAGAAGAAGAAGGAGGAGTGCTGGAGACACAAAAAGAAGAAGTAGTTGTTGTCCGCCCCAAAAGGGCCCGGTGCCGAGCTTGGACGGCCGCCGAAGAAGAGGCTTTGGCAAAAGCCTTCGTTACCGTTTCCCTAGACCCGTATAAAGGGGACTTCCAAACCGGTAACTCATTTTGGAGAAAAGTTTTGGCCGAGTTCAATGAGCGTATGGGAAACGATAGTGGTCGTGGATACCATCAAGTAAACTCAAAGTGGAACGATTTGCAAAAAAAAGTTGCTTCATTTGCCGGTATTTACAATAGGCGAAAGTCCAACATGGCTAGCGGCACCAACGATGAAGATGTGTTAAACGCGACACACAAAGAATGGCTACATAAACATAGGACAAAACATGCGTTTAGCCACTTTGCGGCGTGGGAAGTTTTGAAGCCATATCCAAAGTGGTGCGAGGTTGAAACTTTTGAAGAAATGGAAGGCTCGACATCCAAACGAGCAAAAACTAGTGAGTCCAACAACGCCTCGTTTCCGTCTTTTGAAGCCGAATTTCCTATTGATCTAAATGAAGATCAATGTGATCAAGATGAGCCCGATCACGAACATGCGGTGGAGTCGGACCCGGAACCGTTTCCGACACCGGCACCTCGAGCAAGACCAAGATCGCCACCAAGACGGAAAGGAAAGAAGCCGGTTGAAGCACCCTCCACCGAACGGGATGATATGATGAAAGTGTATAGCGAATCTCAAAATGCGAAGATCAAATTAAAACAAGAAGTGGCAAAGGCGAAGATTGCAAAAGAAGAAGAGGCGAGGAGTTTTATCCAAGAACAAAAGCGTTTACTTTTGAAGAACGAAAAACAAAAAGACTTGGAGTTCCTTATGACGTCTCACGATCACCTCACCGGGCCTTTGTTGCAAGCGGTGTTGGATCGAAAGCGCGAGGCGGCCGAAAGATGGGGATGGGAATTTTAGTTTTTAGTTTAGCATTTTAGCTTTTTAGCATTTTTAAGATTTTTAGCATTTTTTATTTTTATTTTTAGGTTACGATTTGTATTTTTTTTTAAAGTCTAGATGTAATGTTTTAAAGTTTTAATTATGAAATGTATTTTAGTTTTTTATGGAATATTAAAATTATTATATTATAAAAAAATAAAATTGAAAGATGGTGAATGATGGGTGAAAGATGGGTTTCCTACTATGAATGATGGGTGAATGAGGGATGAATGATGGGTGAAAGATGGGTGATGGGAGTGACCCATACCCTCCACCCTAAAGGAGCTGATTATGTCAATACGTGGAATGTTGTATGGGTGATGTGAAAACTATGATTGATATTTTGTCTACAAATAAGGTCTTCAATGGTGATAAGGGAGGAGGGAGTGGGCTCGGGTAAGGGAATCGAGTACCCTTACCCGAGCGGTAACACCACCGCCGGCGCATCGGGTAAGGCGATCGGGTTTCAATTTCGGCTTCTGAAGCTGAGCGGTGAAAGGGTTTCTTTTTGAAAAAAACGGCCGTTTCCAACGGCTATTTGCATTAAATAAAAAAAAAATTCTCTTTAAAACCAAACCTTTTCAACTCATTTTTTCAAAATAAAAACACAAACACAAATAAAAACACACACTAATCTTTCAAAAACACAAAACCATGGATCCAAGAAGAGGTACAAAACTTCCACCTCGCAACCACAACAAACTCCGTTAGGATTTAGCCAATTTTATTCTCAAGCATCCCCGAATCAATTTTACGTTCAACAACCCCCATCTCCACATCCATTTTACCAATATAATATGGGTTCTCCTCAAATGAATCCTCAACACTACAACATCACTACTACAAGCGAGTTCTCCCCGTTCGAAAACATTGATGAAGACGTATAGTACGTACCCGAAACACAACCACTACCAAACGAAGAAGACGAAGATGAGGAAGTTCAAGAAGTCGATCCGAGAGGGAAGAAAAAAGCATTCGGGGGGAGGAGGCCCCGTGAACTTTGGTCGCCGGCACAAGAGGAGGCTTTGGCGAAAACATGGATTCAAATCTCCGAATGTGGTGTTGTCGGTAATGAACAAAAGTCCGACGGTTTTTTGAAACGGATTCTCAAGCATTACGAGGGAACTATGGGTTCGAGTTCACGAACTTTTCATGCGTTGAATACCAAGTGGAAAACAATGAACACGGCCATGGGTATTTTCAACGGCTACTACCTCCAAGCGGTACAAACTATACTTTTTATTTTACATAATCTATATTTTTTATTTTACATAATCTATATTTTTTATTTTGTATATAATGTAGAAACGTGCTAAGGCTAGTGGTTTTTTTTTTTTAGGTTGTAGTTTCAATTTTTAAGTTGTAGTTTTTTTTTAAGTATTATGTAATGTTTTTTTTTTTAATGAAATGGTATGTTTTTATTTTAAATATTGTATGTGATTTTATGTATGAAAAAAAAAAATCGGGTACTAGGTGACCACTCCCTCCACTTAGGGTAGTGTTAGGGTAAAATTGGGTAGTTTTGAGTTGGAAGGTTTTTATTGGATAAAAATGATATGGCACCTAAGGTACTAGGTGACCACTCCCTCCTCCCTAAGTTGGTTGAGAAAAATAAAGTTATGGTCTTGGTTTAGAAATGTTAATTTTTAGCCGAACTTGAGCTCTTGTCAAGAATGTATTACCATGGGTATTCGAGTTTGTTGGTGTGGGCTTGTTCTCCCACATCGAAAAAATTAAGAAAACAGGGGCCAAATCATTTTCTGTAGAAAGTGGTCTCGAACTTTGGATTAAATTGCCCCAGTAAATTAAGAATTATGAATTAGAGAATAAAACTAAACCAAACATATTCAACAGATCCTCATCAGAGGCCTGAGAAGTAAGACAGACGCAGATCACGCCCCTACTTTACAGAGTGGCATGGGACGGATGGGACGGGCTCAGGGTCATCCCACGCCCCGCCCCGTGTTATAACAAGCGGACGGACGGGACGGATTGGTGATTTCAAAATTTCATCCCGCGCGCCTTATCCCGATTGGGACGGGACGAACGGACGGGACGGGTTTAGTCCCGCATAAAAAAGTTCAAAATATAAATTAGAAAAAAGTAAGAAAATCTATAATTTTATACATATAAATTCGGGAAAAATATCCAACAAACTAATTTAATAGCCTAAATTAAACTTTTAAAATAACAATTATTAACATTGAATACAACATATCCATTTTTTTTGAAAAAATATCAGTTACTAACTTTATATCGGTTGATTAGGGTTGTGTATAATTATAAAATATAGATAGTAAAAAATGAAAATAGTTTATTATTAAAAATTAATTAAAAAGGGGTTACAAATAATAAAAATAGATGATTTTAAAAAGGGTTAAAAGCTTAGCGGACGGACGGCCTTACGGCCTCAAATTTTTGTCCCGTGTCCCGTCCCGCAGTTACTCTAATGGGACGGGACGGGACGGGCCTAGTGTTTTTAATTTTGGATCCCGTTCCATCCCGGGTAATTTTGGGACGGGACCGGGACGGGATCGGGATTTTGATTTTTTGTGCCCACCCCTACTTTTTACGGTAGAGAGGCTGTTTCCGTGAAGACCCCCAGCTTAGTGCACAGCAAAGTATAGAGTGATATATAAAAAGAAGCATATAATGCGACAAAGCTCAAAACCATACATGAGCTCATGACTTAAATCACATGAGACTTACCTAAGGTGACTTTGGCAACTGCAATCTCGATGAACGCTGCTCTAACAGAAGAGAGGTTGACTCTGCGCACAGTTCCCTGTCAAAAATACACCACACGCAAAAGGTCATAGGATAAAATATACACTAAAGGTAAAAAAAATAAAAATGCAATGCTCTAGGTCAAAGCTAACCGAGACAACCCAACCCTGAGGCTCTCGACTACAGCACCGCTCCCAACAGAAGAATCCATAACTCTGATCTGACGCCTCCAAGCGCACCTATCAACTGTCAAGGTCTCGGAAAGGTTTAAGGCCTTCAAATCTAATCTCAGCTGCTCCTCCCACGTCCTCCTCGGTCTGCCTCTCCTCCTTTCCCCAACAACCAATAAACTCTCGACCCTCCTCACCGGAGCAGAAGCCTGCCTCCTGCGGATGTGACCAAACCATCTCAATCTCCCTTCCCGAACTTTCGCTGGAATGGGCGCCACTTCTAGCGCGTTCCTGAACACCCCGTTCGAGATTCTATCCAATATTGTGCGACCACACGACCAACGTAACATTCTCATTTCAGCCGCTTCCAACTTGCTCTCAAGCGATTTCTTCATCGCCCAACATTCGGAGCCATACAACATTGCAGGTCGGATTGCCGCTCTATAGAATTTACCTTTCAACTTTAGAGGGACTTTGTTGTCGCACAGGACCCCTGTCGCTGCTCTCCATCTTAACCACTCGGCCTTGATACGATGAGTGACATCATCTTCACACTCACCTTCATTCTGAATGATATAGTGGAAAAAACTTCGTGGCTGTCGTAGGTAGGCCTGTAATTTTTTCGGATCGATCCGGATCTTGACTTGCTTGGTATCCAATCGATAAGTTTATTGGGTAAACGGAACCGATCCGATAAGCTTATCGGAACTGACATTATTTTCGGGAACCGATCCGGTAATTTTATCGGGTACCCAGATTGATTAGGACCGGATGTCCCAGTTACCCATTTTATCCAATACTGACCCGGATTCGGAAACCGATAACCCGATATTGTTCTTTTAACTGCAAAAACAAGGAAAAGTTATCTAAGACATAATTAATGAATAACAACTTTCACGCATTTCAAATATATAAGTTCACAACTTCAACCATTTTCCAGGTTCATCAAAATACGAGCAAAAATATAAAATGCATGTTAAGATTACATATACTTGAAGCCTGCGAAACATATTTCATCATAGACTTTTAATCAATTGTTAAGTTCATCAAAATACCAACATTATTCAGGAATCAAACTTCAATTAAGTAGACTAGAATAATACATCATTGGCCTCAAAATATGTTCATCATAGGCTCGCCATACGATCAAGCAAAATATTAAGGCAACAAGAGTGCAAGACTAATTCATTTCAGGAGGTGGTTGAATTATTGGCTCCTCCCAAATCAACCTCCCCAAAGTCATATTGCATAATTGGTTCATCTTATTCTTCTTCAAGCTACATTAAACGTAAAAGTAGGCAAAGTTAAAAAGGATAAAAGAAGACAAAAAAAAGATAATTTACTTACAATGCTTCTTGATGAACCCTTTTTAATCCCATAATATTCTTTTATCCAATCACTACCACATAGAAGCATCTCGTATCGGTTCTCATTGAGGATTTTTTTGCATCAATAATTCTGGATCCAGTACTAAAAGTTGCCTCAAAAGCAACTATAGTAATTGGATTTGATAGTATATATTTTGCCATTATACTTAATTCTCGATACTTTGCTTCATTTACCTTCTACTATTGAAAAAACATCAAAATGTGTTCCACCAGTTTGTACTCTTTCAGGGGGGGTCAGACAAATACATATCAAGATCATATTTAGAAGTATGAACCACATTAACACTCTCAGGAAAAGCCTCAAAGCTTATCTTTCCCAAATCAGAACTTGTACTACAGCCAACATCTTTATATTTATTTTGGGATTGATTCTTTTTCTTGTATGCTTCTTGATACAACTTAAATAATAAATTTAAGTTGTCCGTCAACTTATATTTCTCTCTGCAGCATTATTACTTGTTGGATACAAGAAACCAAACAACATGTGCAATTCCACTTCTTTTTTCCATCTGGAAGAGTAATTACTTCCATCTCAACATGGACAATAGATTTCTTTGCTGTTGTTCTAGCATTCTTGACAGAGTCATCCAAAGCTGAGGCTTGACCATCAATGGTTGACCTGTCAGTTTGGCTATTATCGTTGATGTCCAACAGTTCTCCAACCTCAATCTCTCCTATGACCTCATCATCATCATCCACATCAATATCGATTTTATCATTCATCATTGGACTAAAACAAGAATCTTGATAAGACATCTCATATTCAAGTTAAAAATAACAAATAAATTACAAATAATTTGAAAAAAAACTAATTGCAACCGCATATAAAGCCTATTTTGAAACATTGTTATTATTAACCATCAACTCAACAATTAATTACAAAAGAGGCCACATATTTACAGATTAGTAGATTATACATAAGCTTGAAAACTCAAATCGAAACCCTAACTGCAAAACCCCTAATTAGAATACCCAAATCGATAAAAACCCAAAAATTGGAAACATTAATTCAAAATCTCCAATTTGAAAACAAAATCAAACCCCGAACAGGAATAGCTTAAAGTCATAAAACAATTAACAAAACATAATGAAGTCATTAACAAAGAATAAGTTTCACAAAAAACGCTCACATATATTACATACTCACAAGATTTTTAACAATATCGAATTAAAAAGGGGATGATTGAGAGTGAAATCATACATAGGGAAAGTGGTGCTGAATATGTTGACATCGATTGAAGATCGAGATGAAAAAACACTAAAACGACCTTCTTGTTTATCGATTCAAGGATTAAAATCCTTAGATTTGCTGCGTTTGCGTAAAATCAAAGAGAAAAAAAATCCAGAGAGTGAAATATGTGTGAGAGAGAGAGGCGGAGAGGGTGGCCCGCCTGTAAACAAACCGAGCTTTTAACGAGCTTTTCGGGCTCGGCTCGATAAAGCTCGATTCTGGCTCGTTTTAGTTCGAGCTCGAACATGATTTAAGGCTCGATAATATTAACGTGCCGAACTTGAACAATCCAGTGCTCGGCTCGTTAGCTTATCGAGCGACTCGTTAATATTATTATATATATTTATATATTTTTTATTTACATTTAGTAAAGTAATTAAAATTGGGGGTAGTTTGTAAATACATCTAAGAAACCCTATGTATATATCCAACCCAATTTTCGAGCCTGAAGTCTGAGCTTTCGAGCTCCAAGGGAATGTTCCAAGCTTTCGAGCCGAGCTCGAACCTTTAGTATTACCAACGAGCTCGAGCTCGAGCAAAATATAAAGCTCGTCTCGACTTCGAGCCCGAGCTCGAGCTCAGGTAAAAAAAAGCTTATCGAACCGAGCCATACAAAAGCTCGACTCGACTCGACTCGTTTTAAGCCCTAGGTGGCCGGAGGCTGCGGAGTTCTCAAAAGACAAGAGAAATGAATGAGAAAACCATATTTCCGGCTTTTATAGTGGTTTTCTTATCGGGTTATCGATCGGCTCTTATTGGATACCGGATCTCAAAATGGTATTTATTCCCGGACTGATAAGCTTATCGGTCCGGATCGGTCCGAGTTCTTCAGACCGTATCTCGGTCCGGATCTCGGCCCCATCCACCCAGCAACAGCACTAGCCGTATGGTGAACAGAAAAATTGTTTAGTTGTAATATTTTCAATATAGTGTTTTTTTTTCTTTGGACCTACTAGGTTTGCTCCGGTTTGGGATTTTTCCATGTTAAAATTATTGTATTGTTATCATTCTGTATTTTATTTTCTATTTCCATAAAAGCAGTTTATGGCGAGAGAATTTTGGAGGGCCAAATTCCCAACAAGTGGTGTCGGAGATAAGGTTATGTTGAAATGAAGTGTTTGCTGGATTGGAGCTTCAATGAGGTGCAGCGTGGATACGTATGGTCTAAGAAGGTTTTGTTTAAGAAAATTAATTTTCAAGTGGGCAAGTGGGACCCCACTATTTTTGTCAAGAATCTTGAAGTTTTGTCTAAGAAAAGCTGAGAATATCTGTTTCCCGAGAACTTACTTAGTGTGTGTACTATTAAAGTCTATTGTAGAGTTCATCAAAGTATCACAAGAGCATGTTTGGGAAGCAGAGTTTCGAATGCAGTCATGTTTAATGTAGAGAAATTTGATGGGAAAATTAATTTTGGCTCCTGTCAAATACAAGTCAATGATGTTGATCAGGTCATGTTTGTAACACCCTCAAAACCGTATGGGAATATTACACGTCGTAGACCCTTTCCACAAGGATCTACTAGGCTAAACATCCATAAACAACCAAATGCTTGTCCGGTCAGGGTCAAACAATATAATAATATAGACCGTTAAGGTCACTTACACATGAATACACAGACCAATGAGGTCACACAACTCCATCAACAGAACTGACTAAAACAACATTACCCACACAGGAGTCGAAACACAATACAGCAGAAGACTGAAATCAACTCTAACAATACAACCAAACTCTACCAACTCTCGACTCTTGATTAGTATCGCAACTCGTCATCCTCTTGTGCCAATCCTGTGACTGCTCCCTGAACCTGCATGTACCTGGACGCAAAACAGACATCCACCCCCCGATTACTCGGGGGTTAGTAAAACTCCACTGCTTTACTAGTGCAAGTATAATACGATACGAAATGCAACAAGTAAATAGCAACTACGAATTTAATACGGAAATCAATTATCAAAAGGTTTCCGAGAAGTTTTAGAATTTAGAACTCAAGCAAGAGATATTTGAAAAGGAACACATCATCTCGGGATTTTTTTTTTAAAACAGAAATTCTTTTGGACCTCGAGTCCCAATTTACAAAACATTTTCGTAAACATTAGGGCCTTAGCCCGATTCTCGTTTCAAAACACACTAGATAAGATATCATTATGAGTCCGAGACCCGTATTTAAAATGTTACCCAAACAATCACTGTTATACGATCGTTGTTAGTACACATCATGTATCGAACTCCAGAGGCCTCGACGGACCTTACCCGGACCACACACGCTGTTCGTACACATCATGTACCGAACTCCGAAGGCCTCGACGGACCCTACCCGGCCACAAACATCGTTCGTACACATCATGTACCGAACTTCAGAGGCCTCGTCAAACCCTACCTGGATCACACACCTTGTTCGTACACATCATATACCGAACTCCAGAGGCCTCGTCAGTGTAATACCCGGTTGAAATTCATGTCATTTCAAATCTATTCATTGTACGAATTGTGTTTTGTTGGGCGAACCCTTGTAATCATTACTTGGAACCACCGTTTTGGGGTTCCCGTACTTCCATTTCGTGTTATTGTTGCCCAGATATTGAGTCCTATTGCTTTTATTCTCTTCCCGGGTCATTTTTCATCATTTTAGGACCCGAGGGGGGTGTGAGCCGCGGCACAAGGAGTGTGCGCCGCGGAACACACATTTCCTAGACCTGGCCGAGCAGATTATACCTGGTGCCGTGGCACATGCCGGCAGGGCTGCGGCACACTGCCGAGTCACTGCCGCGGCACACTCGTGTTACATCTTTCAGCCAAAAACCAACTGTACCCGGTGCCGCGGTGCACGCCAGCCGGCCCGCGGCACACTGCCGAGCCCTGGGAGCAGTTGTTAGGCCTGTGCTGCGGCACACCTATGCTGAGCCGCGGCACACAATGCGGTCAACTGCATAATTTGTGCTTTTTGAGCGAGATGCAGCTCATTTCTCCATTTTCTTCTTCTACCTGCGAGAGAGAGAGCTTGAGGGGAGGAGCTTCTCACCATCTATCACTTGTGTGTTGGATTTTTACCATTTTCATTCGGTTGGGAAGCCCGGATAGTCGATCTAACGCGTATTCCTCGGATCATAGAGCTTGGATATTCAAGAGGTAATTTCTTCAACATCTTGGTTCTCGATTTTGTATTGGGTATTGACGTTTTGGATATTAAAATCATGGTGTATGAAGTGATATATGCATGATGATGGGCATGTTTGATTATTCATCGGATTATTGAAAGATTATTCAAGAACACTTTGAATATTATGTTGGATTTTGGGGTTTTTCGTAGATTCGTCCGATTTATCCGATTTGAAGCTTGAGAACCTTGAGATTATGATGTATCTATACCGTATACATGCCTTTCCTACGATTTTTTGGACTTTTGGGAGTTTGAGCAATTTTCCAACCTCTAATTGTTTACCCGTGTATTTTTCGTGAATCGTAGACAGGTTTCGGGGGTTTCTTCGTGTAATTTGAGTATGGATATTTGACTATCATATTCCTTGCGAATCGTTTAGGTGCCGAAAGCGTGTTCTTGGACCTACCGAACTCATACCGTTTTTCCGTTCGATTTCTCGATGTCTCAAAGGCAAGTATATATTTATGAATGTGCGTTCTCGACTTTGAAAGTAAGAAATATTAATGGCATGATTATGTATATCCACTCCGGGATGGGCCGACGGGTCCTCTGAGGGTTTCGTAGCCTCTGGTGCGATTCCATGGATAATATGAATTAACCACTCCGGGACAGACCGACGGGTCCTCTGAGGGTTCCGTAGCCTCTGGTGCGGTTCCACGGTATTCATATATGTATTGATGTGATGCTATGAGATTTAGTTGTTCCGGAATACTAGTCTTGAATTGATGAATTGACGGTTACATTTACTTTATTGTCGAGGAGTATTGTGTTTCATACTTGATATACTTGCACTAGCTATTCGACGGCTAACCCCTTTATGGGAGAAATACGTTTTATGTATTTCAGGTTCCAAGAGAGCGGACAGGCAGGTATCGGGTCGGCATGAAGATGGTGGGCAAGTGTGATACTGTGTCTCTCTTCCAGTTATGTTTTGAGTTTTCCATTCATTGTTGTTGTACTGGATTGGCTATTGAATACTCGAGTAATGTTTTTCCATTTTCCTTGATGTTCCGGCCTGTGTTTGCCGAGGTATTGATTCGTGTTGTGATGTCTGTGGATACATTGGTTATGTTTTGAATACCTTTGTATTGTTTTTCATTCCATTGTGTGTAGACCTTATCGGTCAAAATTTATAGTTCCGCGTATGTTTAGCCTTGTGAGTCCCACGGCGGGGCTTACGGCGCTGTAATATTCCCTGAATAACTTGGGGGTGTTACAGAATATGGTATCAGAGCTTAGGTCTATGGATACCTAGGCTGTCGGTCTTTTGGGTCGAATGAGTCGTCATTTGTCCACAGTATCACTACTCTGCCATCATCACAGTGCGACCGGTACTTGTAAGACCTCTTACTCTTCTGATGTTTCCTTATTCATTATACTTCTTTTATGGATATTCTTGAGAATCGATCACCTTAATGACGTGCGATTGAATTGTGCTTACGTACCTTGTGTGTTCTTCAGTATGTCAGCTGGTAGGGGCCGTGGCCATGGTCGTGGCCATGGACGAGAAAGATGTCGTGGCGCGGCCGTTTCCATCAGTTCAGTTGCGGGGTCGACCAACCCCAGTTTGTCGAACTCGGTGCATCCTGACACCGAGAGTCAGCACGACTAGTCAAACGGTCAGGGGAACAATGCGGACGTTGGAGTGGCGAATGCACTTCAACAATTGGCTACTCAGATGACTATTTTGGCCCAAACTGTTCAGCTGAATAACCCGAACCCAAACACGGATGCCTTGCTTCAGAATGTAATCCGTATGCACCCTCCACGCTTTAAAGGCTGCACTAACTGCTAGCCGGGAAGATCGCTCGCGGAATTGGAGAAGATTTTCGAGGCGGTTGATTGCCCCGAAGCGAGGAAAGTACCGATTGCCCAGTATTTCCTCACTAAGGAGGCCGCCACCTGGTGGAAGGTCATCAAACCACAGGATCGTATTGCCACGTGGAATGAATTTAAGGAGCTCTTGGAGGCCGAGTTTTGTCCTTGGCCGGTGCGAGAGGGCCGAATCCGAGCCTTTTTCGAGGCTAAACCACAAGATATTCCCGTTTCGCAGGCGATCGTGGAGTACAACCAACAATTGATCCATGTGAAGGATCAAGTGCGTAACGAACGTGATAAGATCCATTATTTTGAAATGCGGATGAATTTGGACTTACGGCGGTACATGGCCGGATTTGCTTGTACCACACTGAAAGAGTATCAGAACAGAGCTTTAGCCCATGATATGTTGAGCCCCGACAACGATACCGTTGAAGAACCGAAGAAGCAGAAAGTCGCGGGAAACTTTTCTAACTCTAAGAGTGGCAACTTTCAGAGGTCACAGACGACTAACCGTTCTGCCGGACAGTCGTCACGTTCAAATAAAGTAAAGAGGGGCTACCGTCCTACTCCGGGTACCTCAATTGCACGGTGACTTGCTATAATTGTGGCCGTTCAGGCCACGTTAACTTGGAATGCCACTTTCCACCATTGAAGTGTCACACGTGCGGACAGATGGGGCATAAGGCGGCTTATTGTTCCGAGCCGAACCAGACTTTGGACACTCGGGCTTCTGCCCCAGCACCACTTGATCAAAGTATGAATCAACGACAATCTTTTGTTCAACCTCAACAGAATTTCGGCAGGGGCCGGGGCCGGGGTCAGAATGTTGGAGGGGGGAATTCTAGCGTCGGTTCGGTACAACCTCGGGTTTATGAGATGCGTCGATCAGACGAACCCGACGCGGCGGTGGCTTCAGGTACCATCCATATTTTATCTTATCCAGTCCGTGTACTTTTTGATACGGGTGCTACACATTCTTTTATTTCTTTGGAGTGTGTACGCCGTTTGAATATAACTTGTTTGACTGCTTGCGATCCCTTTATCGTGAAACTGCCTAGCAGGGATAGTATTGTGGGGAATCGAGAGATTAGAGATTTTCCGGTGATTATATCCGGTATGGAGTGGTTATCGAATATGATTGTAGTTGATATGGAAGGCGAGGACGTGATCCTCGGCGAAGATTGGCTTGATAATCACCAAGCGATTATGAATTACCGTACCAAGGTTATCACCATGATGACTAAAGACGGATCTGAGTACTCATTTTTAAGACATAAGTCGGGCCAATCCGAGTTACTTATCAGTGCCATGAAGGCCGTAAAATTTTTGAATAAAGGTTGTACGGGCTATTGGTGTTATGCTTTGAAAACGGAAGGAAATGAAGTCGATTTCTCTTCGATTCTGGTTGTTAATGAGTATCCTGACGTTTTTCCGGATGATCTCCCGGGATTACCGCCAGATCGAGAGATAGAATTTACCGTAGACTTAGAGCCAGATGCGGCTCCGATTTCTAAAGTACCTTATCGGATGGCACCTTCCGAGATGCAGGAATTGAAGACTCAGTTGGGAGAACTTTTGGAAAAAGAGTACATCAGACTGAGTGCTTCGCCTTGGGGCGCGCCTGTCCTTTTCGTGAGGAAGAAGGATGGTTCACTACGTTTGTGCATCGACTACCGTGAGCTGAACAAAGTAACTATCAAGAACAAATATCCTTTGCCTCGTATAGACGATTTATTTGATCAATTGCAAGGGGCTGCGGTTTTCTCGAAGATTGATTTAAGATCCGGGTATTATCAACTCAGGGTGAGGGAGTCCGACGTTCCGAAGACGGCGTTTCGGACGAGATATGGGCATTATGAATTTGTGGTTATGCCTTTTGGGTTGACTAATGCGCCGGCAGTATTCATGCAGTTAATGAATAAAATATTCATCGAGTACCTCGACAGGTGTGTAGTCGTCTTTATTGGCGACATCTTGATCTATTCTCGAGATAAGGAGGAACATGCCAGACACTTGCGTTTGGTTTTAGACATTTTGAGAAATGAGCACCTCTATGCAAAATTCTCGAAATGTGAGTTTTGGTTGGAAGAAGTTATGTTTCTCGGCTATGAGATTTCGGCCGAAGGGGTTCGTGTAGACCCGCAGAAGATTGAGGCAATGCTAGATTGGGCACCACCTAAAAATATTAAGGAAGTTCGTAGCTTTTTGGGCCTTGCTGGGTATTACCGTTGGTTTATCGAGGGGTTCTCGAAACTCGCTTGGCCGCTTACGAAATTGCTCCAGAAGACCGAAAAGTTTATTTGGACGGATGAGAGACAACAGAGTTTCGATGAACTGAAGAGACGATTAACTTCAGCGCCGATTCTAACTTTACCACATGGTAGCGAGGGCTTTGCAGTTTATAGTTACGCTTCGGGTCAAGGCCTGGGCTGTGTTCTTATGCAGCATGATAAGACAATAGCTTTTGCGTCACGACAATTAAAGCCTTATGAGATGAATTATCCTACTCACGATTTAGAGTTGGCCGCAATTGTCTTCGCACTCAAGATTTGGCGGCATTATTTGTATGGTTCACCGTGCCGAATTTATACCGATCACAAGAGCCTGAAGTATATTTTCAGTCAGAAGGAGCTGAATATGAGACAGAGGCGTTGGTTAGAGTTGATAAAGGATTATGATTTGGAAATTCTTTACCACCCCGGAAAAGCCAATGTCGTTGCGGATGCTTTGAGCCGCAAATCGGCATCTCTTCAAATGCTCGAGGTTCTTACATCCCAGATGAAAATTCGTCAAGATTTAATTGAGCAAGGGATAGAAGTTTGGCTTCAACGAGTACAGGGACGGTTGTGTACTCTCGAAATTACTTCGTCCTTAGTTGATGACATCAAATGGAAGCAGTGGAGTGACCCGATGATTTCTCAACTGAAGGAAGATGTAATTAAAGGAAAATCTCCTGGCTTTATGGTTCACGAGGATAGTATTCTGAGATTTCAGGGCAGACTTTGTGTTCCGAAAGATTTAGAGTTGAGACAGAGAATTCTCCGAGAAGCTCATGCTACGCCTTACTCAATCCACCCCGGGACGAGTAAGATGTACAAAGATTTGAAGCGAAATTTTTGGTGGAATAACATGAAAAAGGATGTTACGCAGTTTGTACTATGGTGCTTGACGTGTCAACAAGTCAAGATCGAACATCAACGACCAGCGGGGTTGTTGAAACCACTTCCCATTCCCGAGTGGAAGTGGGAAGACATCTCGATGGATTTCATCACTGGCATGCCGAGAACTCGGGCCGGAATGAATATGATTTGGGTAATTGTCGATCGGTTGACCAAGTCTGCACACTTCTTGGGTATTAAGGACACTTGGGGACCGGATAGACTAGCTCGAACTTTTATTGCTGAGATCGTGAGGTTACACGGTGCCCCCAAGACCATTGTTTCTGATCGAGACGGTCATTTCGTATCGCATTTTTGGCAGTCCGTTCATCAGGCTCTGGGTACGGAGTTTAGATTGAACACTTCCTTTCATCCTCAGTCGGACGGTCAGACAAAGAGGACGATTCAGACGTTGGAAGATATGTTACGGGCTTGTGCCTTGGATTGGAGTAATGATTGGGAGCTTCACTTACAATTGATCGAGTTTGCTTATAATAATAGTTGGCATGCGTCGATCAAAATGGCACCCTTCGAGGCACTCTATGGTAGGCGATGTAGGTCGCCATTATGTTGGGACGAGGCTTCTGAGCTAGTTGGGACGGAGCCGAATATGTTGATGGAGACTAAGGAAAAGATTTTTATTATCCGGGACCGATTGTTGGCTGCCCAGAGTCGTCAGAAATCTTATGATGATACTCATCGTCGACCCTTGGAATTTGAGGTGGGAGATCTTGTCTTGCTCAAAGTGGCGCCGACCAGAGGAGTTTTCCGCTTTGGGAAAAAGGGGAAACTTAGTCCGAGGTATATCGGACCCTTCGAGATTTCGGACAGAGTTGGAGATTTAGCTTATCGCTTGGCGTTGCCTCCAGCTTTGAGCCACGTCCACAGTGTTTTTCATGTGTCTCAGTTGAGGAAGTACGTACCGGATCCGAGCCACATTATCGACTACAGTGAGATTGACGTAGCCGAGGATATTACCTTTCCGGAGAAACCCGTGAAGATCCTGGAGCGTCGTGAGAAACAACTTCGGCATAAGGCCATTCCACTGGTTAAAGTGCAATGGTCGAGGCATGGAGTCGAGGAGGCGACTTGGGATACGGAAGAGAAGATGCGGGTGGAATACCCCGAACTATTTATTTCTTAAGTTTCGGGACGAAACTCCTTTTTAGAGGGGGAGAATGTAATACCCGGTTGAAATTCATGTCATTTCAAATCTCTTCATTGTACGAATTGTGTTTTGTTGGGCGAACCCTTGTAATCATTACTTGGAACCACCGTTTTGGGGTTCCCGTACCTCCATTTCGTGTTATTGTTGCCCAGATATTGAGTCTTATTGCTTTTATTCTCTTCCCGGGTCATTTTTCATCATTTTAGGACCCGAGGGGGTTGTGAGCCGCGGCACAAGGAGTGTGCGCCGCGGCACACACATTTCCTAGACCTGGCCGAGCAGACTGTACCTGATGCCGCGGCACATGCCGGCAGGGCCGCGGCACACTGCCGAGTCACTGCCGCGGCACACCTGTCCGGGCCGCGGCACACTCATGTTGCATCTTTCAGCCAAAAACCGACTATACCCGGTGCCGCAAGACGCTGGGCCATGCAGACACCGCGAGCCTCGGGAGTGCTTTAGGCCGCGGCACACAATGCGGTCAACTGCATAATGTGTGCTTTTTGAGCGAGATGCAGCTCATTTCTCCATTTTCTTCTTCTACCTGCGAGAGAGAGAGAGAGAGAGCTTGAGGGGAGGAGCTTCTCACCATTTATCACTTGTGTGTTGGATTTTTACCATTTTCATTCGGTTGGGAAGCCCGGATAGTCGATCTAACGCGTATTACTCGGATCATAGAGCTTGTATATTCAAGAGGTAATTTCTTCAACATCTTGGTTCTCGATTTTGTATTGGGTATTGACGTTTTGGATATTAAAATCATGGTGTATGAAGTGATATATGCATGATGATGGCCATGTTTGATTATTCATCGGATTATTGAAAGATTATTCAAGAACACTTTGAATATTGTGTTGGATTTTGGGGTTTTTCGGAGATTCGTCCGATTTATCCGATTTGAAGCTTGAGAACCTTGAGATTATGATGTATCTATACCGTATACATGCCTTTCCTACGATTTTTCGGACTTTTGGGAGTTTGAGCGATTTTCCAACCTATAATTGTTTACCCGGGTATTTTTCGTGAATCGTAGACAGGTTTCGGGGGTTTTTTCGTGTAATTTGAGCATGGATATTTGACTATCATATTCCTTGCGAATCGTTTAGGTGCCGGAAGCGCGTTCTTGGACCTACCGATCTCATACCGTTTTTCCGTTCGATTTCTCGATGTCTCAAAGGCAAGTATATATTTATGAATGTGCGTTCTCGACTTTGAAAGTAACAAATATTAATGGCATGATTATGTATATCCACTCCGGGACGGGCCGACGGGTCCTCTGAGGGTTTCGTAGCCTCTGGTGCGATTCCATGGAAAATATGAATTAACCACTCCGGGACGGACCGACGGGTCCTCTGAGGGTTCCGTAGCCTCTGGTGCGGTTCCACGGTATTCATATATGTATTGATGTGATGCTATGAGATTTAGTTGTTCCGGAATACTAGTCTTGAATTGATGAATTGACGGTTACATTTACTTTATTGTCGAGGAGTATTGTGTTTCATACTTGATATACTTGCACTAGCTATTCGACGGCTAACCCCTTTATGGGGGAAATACGTTTTATGTATTTCAGGTTCCAGGAGAGCGGATAGACAGGTATCGGGTCGGAATGAAGATGGTGGGCAAGTGTGATACTGTGTCTCTCTTCCAGTTATGTTTTGAGTTTTCCATTCATTGTTGGTGTACTGGATTGGCTATTGAATACTCGAGTAATGTTTTTCCATTTTCCTTGATGTTTCGGCCTGTGTTTGCCGAGGTATTGATTCGTGTTGTGATGTCTGTGGATACATTGGTTATGTTTTGAATACCTTTGTATTGTTTTTCATTCCATTGTGTGTAGACCTTATCGGTCAAAATTTATAGTTCCGCGTATGTTTAGCCTTGTGAGTCCCACGGCGGGGCTTACGGCGCTGTAATATTCCCTGAATAACTTGGGGGTGTTACAGCCAGACCCTACCTGGATCACACACCTTGTTCGTACACATCATGTACCGAACTCCAGAGGCCTCGTTAGACCCTACCTGGAACACACACACACACATCGACACGACACAACTCATAATCATCAAATATCAAGCCATTCCACATTACACAGAAATGTATAATCAAGTATGTAAACCAAAACAACACAAATATCATAATCATCACAACAACTCAACAATGATCAAACACGCCTGGCACATACTTAGATGATTAACACGACCAACACAATTCCATGACGTTAGCTAAGTGAGAGTATTATCGCTACCATCAATCGTTCATAATAATTAATTCCTTACGAAGCATATTCACGAAAGTAAACCAATTTCATTACAACCATAACACGACGTCCCTATTCACAAGACACAATTCGTATAGTAAAATACTTGCCTTAATAACCATTACCGAATACTCCGAAGAACACGGTTCAACCGGGAAGCTTGGACCCCAAAGAAGACAACGAACGGAAAGGTCCCGACTCGAGTTCTTCACAAGAATTCGTTCCTAAGTCACAACGATATCAATTCAATCACAAATCTACGAAAACGTATAGAACTTCCCAAGTTCTACCCATTGAAGCATTTTATCGGATACTTTGAGGGCATAGTCCAATTTAATCGATTAAACGGAGAAATACTCGAATTTGTTCCACAAAACTTCAAGGGTAATGAATGATTACGAGTTTACAATCAAGTTCAATCAACAATCTGAATCAAAACGAAGCAAATCGGCCAAAACACCAAGAAACCTCAAGAACATCCAAAAATACCTTCGATCCGGGTGGAAGATGATGTTAATCCATGATTCCAACTTCCAAAACATGTTGTTATAAGTTGATTCTACTCAAAACCATCAATCTAGGGTGAAAAATCGCGGAAGGAACGAAGAAAAATGAAAAATGCCGGATGTGACTCGGTCCAGGCCTTAAATAGGTCTAGACCTGCCGGTCACTTATGTACGTAATCGGCCATGGCTTACGGCCGTAACCGGCCATGGCCGAGTCTCCTGCCCAACACTGCCGGTAGCGCTACGTACGTGACCGGACAAGGCTTACGTAGCAGGCCTTACGACCGTAACTGCCGGGCCATTACGGCCGTTACTCGGCCACGCCTTGCCATCCAGGACTCGGTCGATCCGACGGTCCGGAAAATCCCGAAACCCAGGCCTGAATATAATCCGAAGATACGGTTATGAAGTACTCAGCAAAGAAGAATCCGAGCACTAAGAAAACACACGATTCCGACCACTCAAAGGCTCGAAATTCGCTAACGGTAAGTAATTACCCCAAACTTTGGGAAATTACGAAAACGGCCCAAAACGTCCGAAATACACGATACACGATCGAAACACCAAACCAAAGCTCGCAACATGAATAATAACATTAAATGAACTTACGAGAAACTCGAAACAACAGTTTCGGACGAGATTCGCACGAATCGAACTCAAGTGCGGAAAAGCCGCTTAAGGACACAGAACTCAACAAAACGATACCGAAACGAACTCGGATGACAAAAAGTGCAGAATGTCGAAACGGTCATGAGCGAGTCATCAAAACGGACTTCCTCCGAAAAAAGAAAATTACCGGAAATTGAAATTGCGGATATTACATACTACCCTCCTTAAAAGAAGTTTCGTCCCGAAACTTAAAACAAGCAGGGAGAAGCAATATCCCGCCAGGAAAAATCAACGAGATACACAAGAAACGCGTAACTTACGCCTATCGGTGAAACGTTACAAGCAACGCGAAGGAATATACGGCGTGAAAACACGCTCGACGACGACTCGGATACACTAATGCACCGGTTATGATTCAAATCAGTAACGAGCCAATTTGCAAAACGTAACATACCACATTCCAAGCATATATACGCCAGCAACACAAGTCTCACCCGACGAACTACACAACAGTACAAATCATACAGTGCATCATCGAAAAACATATCCCACATAATCGCAACGAAACAAATAATCGGAACCACACGACAAATAATTCAGAGTAACTGGAAGATAAAAATCTCGGGTATTACATTCTATCCCTAAAAGAAGTTTCGTCCCGAAACTTAAACTAAAGTCATCACAGTGATACGAAACAAAACATAATGACACATAATAAAATACCATAATCATGACCCCACGGTCCACTGATACGTCTCCGTAGGTTCAACAACTATACGGGAACTCATTCAAAACAAAATATCATTCAACGAGTTCCAAAAACACTATCACTGGACATCACTAGGCCCTCCGGAAGTAGGAGTGGAACTCCGGTCCCTTATCATCTCGGCAACAATCTCGCAGTACTGAACTCGATGCCCCTCGTGTCCACAATTATAACAAGTCACTGGCGGTTTCTTACAATGCGCGCGATCATGGCCTATAACGTTACAGTTGAAACACCTAGGAGCATTACCAGAACTCAAAGACACCGACTTGGGTCTTTTAGGTCCCACAGTTGACCGAACAGGTCCCATACTCAGCTGATATGAGGGTTGAGGTGTGGGAATCCCAATTCCCTTACTTCCCGATGTGTCATCGGAGATTTTCTGCTTCTTCGCTACCGATACGGACTCGGTAGACATTATAACCATCTCAAAAGCCAAGGCTCGATCCTCATAGTCCTTCAAGGTTGTACGCATAAAAGGAGCCATACACTGCTGAATCTGAGGTTTCATACGCATATCGAAATAACGAACCTTATCTGCATCACTTTTCACCTGATCCCGAACATAACACAGCTGTCGATTGTAATCGACTATTGCTTGAGACACCGACATGTCTCGGGGTGTAGCCGAGAAAAACTCGACAATCCTGCGCTCTTTAACAGGCGGTGGGCAATACTCGGCCTCCATGAAAATCTTGAATTCGGCCCAAGTAGCTGTACGATCACTAGGCGCTACGGCCTCCCACCAGTGTGCAGCTTCCCTGTCAAGCAGGTATTGGGCGATGGGTACTCTTCTCTCATAGGGGCAAGCTACAACATCAAATGTTCTGTCCAACTGGAAGAGCCAGTTCTCCCAGCCTAACGAGTCCGAAGAACCCACGAAACGGGGCGGGTGCATTCTCATCACAACTCGTAACCACTCACTAGCTCCGTTATCCTCATCCGGAATCCCGTCTCGGTGTACGGTCTGATTCATATGTGCCAACTGGTCAGCCACCTGACGAAGGATCGTGGCGGCGCCAATGTCAACATTATCTCTGGATGATTGCTGCTGATAACCTGATGGGTCATCATGACCGCCCGTACTGAGCTGATTGGCATTCGGCAACGAGCGAGTCACCTTCTCACGCTCCTAATCATGACCACGGCTACGACCACGTCCTCGGCCTCGACCTCTCGGCATACTGAACGGACGACCAATCAGAATAATGAAACCAGACAAACATCACAACGTCAACATAGGACGATAAATAGCAACACGATAAAACATCAACTCCAAGTCATCACACAAGTGCACGAACTAACACTGTAATTTTAGAACTTCATTCAAAAATAATTCACACAGTCACCTCAACAGAGACGTTTGGACTTTACCAAATCAAACACAGTCAAAACCACACACGTATCGTAGGAATCAAGCACCAGCAACAAAAATAAAATGTTTTCGGGGTATTGTTCAGATGATAAAATTTTAAAATTCACGAGTTTGAAAGATTTGATGAAATGAAGGTTTTGAAAACTTTTAATACCTCGGTCGTTTAATAAAAACTATGTATCTCATTATCAGAACTGTTTTGATTCGAGATCACTTGCAAAATAACACTTTGAAACACCAACCTACTCGATAGACAATATCATCAAAGTGATCTTATATATATATATATATATATATATATATCATTACCATTACTAGCGATATACAGAGTAACAACATGTTACCACGCCAGCCATCATGAATATATCAACAGAGATTAAATAATCAGTAAAAGGAGCACAGATACAACTGTAACAATAAATTACTACTGAGTCAGTCAAAAGTTTACGGCCGTAACAACATGCGGTTTACGGCCGTAACAACTCTGAACTTACGGCCGTAATGGAAAACACCTTACGGCCGTAACAACTAGCTGCAGGACTGCAGAATTGTCACAGCAGCCCCCAACACGTGAACATATGAACTTTAAAATTCCGAGAACCAAAAATCGTTTTGCAAAATAAAAAAAAATTCCAAATCCTTTCGTTCATAACAAAAATGACGGTAATATTTTACAATGTCCTAAGTACATCAAAACATATTTTCTAGATACCGTCTGATGGTGTCATTTGAAAATACATGACCAATTTGTCAAAATTTAACCGATTTTAAAATCCATATAAACCGTGGTTTTAACTGCACCACCAGAATATTTAAACAATAGCAAAGAATTTCCACAAAAATGTTCAAACACCCACCTGTAGTGGCATAAACATAACAATCTAAAAATAATCAAACTAAAAATCACATGCCTAAACGGCAAACAGGATCGCCAATCCAATTGAATACATCTCATAGCATCAAGTTTAAACATACAACAAAACCATTCTTTGGAGTTTCTCACGAACTCAATCGTCGATGCCTTATTCGGAACCCATCAAGGTACTCAATTTTCACACCATACCATCCCTCACATTGGTTAAAAAGTAAAACAACAATAGGCTTAGTTTTATACATATACTAGTGTCACAAGTATTAAATACAACTATATTCACCACACCGTGCAAATAAAATTATGCACCGCAATTAACTCACTAAGATAAAATCATGATACACGGGTACCTCGCATAAAAGAGGAGTCTTATGCCCACAGGCCGCACGGAGATGACGGTCGCCCACGATACTAATCTCATCAACAACATATCCAACATGTTGTGACTATGCACAACTCAACGGGTCACCTGACGACTCGAACGACAAGACAACACATTACTCGACAAATCACGACTCGACTCGACCCGACAGCCTAGGCTTCCGCAACCTAAGCTCCGATACCATAAATGTAACACCCCCAAAACCGTATGGGAATATTACACGCCGTAGACCCTTTCCACAATGATCTACCAGGCTAAACATCCATAAACAACCAAATGCTTGCCCGGCCAGGGTCAAACAATATAATAATAGAGACCGTTAAGGTCACTTACACATGAATACATAGACCGATGAGGTCACACAACTCCATCAACAGAACTGACTAAAACAACATTACCCACACAGGGGTCGAAACACAATACAGCAGAAGACTGAAATCAACTCTAACAATCAACCAAACTCTACCAACTCTCGACTCTTGATTAGTATCGCAACTCGTCATCCTCTTGTGCCAATCCTGTAACTGCTCACCTGAACCTGCATGTACATGGACGCAAAACAGACATTCACCCCCCGATTAGTCGGGGGTTAGTAAAACTCCACTGTTTTACTAGTGCAAGTATAATACGATACGAAATGCAACAAGTAAATAGCAACTACGAATGTAATATGGAAATCAATTATCAAAAGGATCCCGAGAAGTTTTAGAATTTCGAACTCAAGCAAGAGATATTTGAAAAGGAACACATCATCTCGGGATTTTTTTTTAAAACAGAAATTCTTTTGGACCTCGAGTCCCAATTTACAAAATATTTTCGTAAACATTAGGGCCTTAGCCCGATTCTCATTTCAAAACACACTAGATAAGATATCATTATGAGTCCGAGACCCGTATTTAAAATGTTACCCAAACAATCACTGTTATATGATCGTTGTTCGTACATATCATGTACCGAACTCCAGAGGCCTCGATGGACCTTACCCGGACCACACACGCTGTTCGTACACATCATGTACCGAACTCCGGAGGCCTCGACGGACCCTACCCGGCCACAAACTGTAATACCCGGTTGTAATTCAGTAATTATCATTCAGTAATTATCATTCAGTATTTATCATTCAGTAATTTCACTCATTAATGATCATTTGTCACTCATACTCAGTCATTGTATTCATCATTCAGAGTGATTGTATCGTGTATCAATCGTCATTCATCACTAATCTAAGTTGGAGTTTCGTGCCGTGTTTATCATCATTATCATTTTCGTTGTGGGCTGTGCGTGAGGAGTAGCGCACGCTACGTACTCTTTTTAGCGCGCGCTAATTGAGTATAGGTAGCGCACGCTACCACTCAGCATTAGCGCACGCTAATGTTGCCCTGACTGCAGTCCAGAAGGTACTGGACTGCAGGTGAGTTATATGTAGCGCACGCTACGAGTGATAAGTAGCGCGCGCTAGTGAGTTGTAGTAGCGCACGCTAATATGTGGTGTAGCGCGCGCTAAGGACGGATCAGGTTGAGTCCAGTGGCTACTGGACTGCACTGGATTAATTCATAGCGCACGCTATGAGTTGTTTTTAGCATACGCAATTGACATTATAGCGCACGCTAAATATTGGTTGTAGCGCACGCTACCGAGGTCAGATCAGAGGACAGACAGTTTCTGGATTCCAGTACTGGGCATCAAATAATTCGTTAGCGCACGCTAACTATGGGTATTAACGCATGCTAATGGTATGGTTGTAGCACACGCTACAAAAAGTACGTAGCGCGCGCTACCGTTTTCGGACAGTGGGTACTGGACTACCCAAATTACCCGTTAGCGCACGCTACGCACAAGGGCTAGCGCACGCTAACCTGGAGTGACTATATATTGGACAGTCTAACCCAGATTTCGTCATTTGTCATCTATTCTCATTCTCTCGTCGGTTCTAGGCGATTTGGGCGATTTAGAGAGTATTCTTCCAGGTGTAATCATCAATCATCATCTTCAAGTCTTTGAGTTGGATTAATCATCACTTCATCATCTCCAAAACATCAAATCAAAGGTATTAATCTCTTGGATCTAGAATTTCGGATTTTTGGGTTTTTCCTTCCGATTTCTTCGTGTAAGCTTGGATTATTATTGGAATATGTTAGATATGGATTATCTACCTTGGATAAATATATTCCTACGGATTTAATAGCTATTTTCGGAATTATTTCAAGAACCCTTGGGGTTGACTTCGGTTAATTTGGGGATTTTTCGATTGTCGTTGTTGTAAACTTGAATTGTGGAATCCTATGGGATTATTGATATCATTGGAAGTGTTTTGATGGTTTGTAATACTCATTTTGGTGTTGGTTTCGACATATTCGGGATTGGATATTTCCGAAGTTGTGTGGTTGGTTACGTATTCGTTAGAATGCCCCTATGAGTTTGATTATCGTTGTTTCGACCTTTGGGTTAGTCGTGTTTTGTTGCTTGATACTTGTATTGAACGGTTGTTGGTAATTATTGTTATTCAAGGTTGTTCGAGCGACCGGTATCTCGATTAGGACGTTGTTCGTGGAAGGATTTTGTCATCGGTATTGTGTAAGTTGATTCTTACTCGGTTAAAAGGATATTCATTCCTTTTGTTGTTGATCATTCATAATCATAACTCATTCATCATTGTATTAATCATTTTGAGACTTGTAATTGTCGAATAATCACTTCATTAGCGAGGAACGGCGGTTCCAATCATTTCATTGAAACTATCAATCACTTCATTATTACTTTCATATCGGTGAGTCATTCTTGACCTTGTCGGATTATTATTATTATTCATTGATATTCATTATGGTCATTGATGAGTCGATTCTTGATCGACTCATTCTGTTCTTTCTAGTCGTGTTTTTGTTTGCTTTTTAGTATTTTTGTTCTCTTTTATCCGTGGTATGTGTGTTTTTAATTTATAGGTAGCCAAGCGAAGATTGTGGTGAAATATGCGCTTTCATAGCTAATATTGGAGTCCATGACGATCAAAAGCTAAAACGGGGCCTAAAACGACGAAAGATTTAAGCAGTATCGGTCAAATCTCCTAAATCCCAGAATCTCCACTCCGAATCGAGATGTATTCTCCTTTGATATAAATTCCTCGTGAAATTAGCTTCGAAACGGTATATCATATGCTAAAATCCGAGGTGAATTGATACAAGAACGAAGGATCTAGCCGAAGAAGACCAAAAACCGGACTTGGCTGCACCAGACGACTCAACTAGGCCGCCACGTGCGACTCGAGCCACATCAGTAACTCGGCCGTGCCACAGGACACGGCCGGGTCTCATTCCAGCAAGAAACTCATTTTCCGGAAGGGAACGACTCGACCGTGCCTTTTGGGACACGGCCGAGTCACTATCGGCCATTTTCACTCCCTGGCGCAGTACAACACGGCCGTGTCATAGGACACGGCCGAGTCTCAAGAAAGTTACTTTTTTCGTTTTTCAGCGTAGTGCGACACGGCCGAGTCTCAAGAAAGTTACTTTTTTCGTTTTTTCGTTTTTCAGCGTAGTCTCAAGAAAGTTACTTTTTTAGATATAGCCACACACATGTTTTTGATTATTAGTTCCTTTTGATTTTCCGGATAAAGTTTGGGATTGTTCCTCTTGTTCGTTCTTCGTTTAAGAACTTTTGAATTAGATCATCAAACCTTTTTCATTGTTGTTATTATTATTCGAATCGAGGGTTTTTATCGGTGTTCGCCATCAAACGACCCGAAAGAAACGATTGTGAATGTTCTCGAGCTTTTTCGCGCGATCTTTTAACGATTTACCTCATCAAAAGTAGTCGGTTAATTGATTGTTAGCTAGGGTTTCGTCCCCATCAAAAGAGTATCCCTTAATTTTCGTTGAGAACAATCGTGATTTTTAGAATTTCCGCCATCAAACGGATTTCTTTTAATCGTGAGCAATCGATAATTCCTAACCTTATTTATTTGAGTATCGGAACTAATAATTGATTACGTGTGTGTCGGTGACTCTAAATTCCCATATTAATCTCATTATTGTTATCTCTCATTTATCCGACTATCAAATTGGTGTTGATATCACTTAGTTCAATTTAAATTTTGTGCATTAGTAATTGTAATCATAATCAACAAATGATGTATTTTAATTTAATTTACCTTTGTTCATTCGACTATTTGCCGAACATTATCGAATTTTAAACCGTTTCCAATTCCTCGAGAGATCGACCTCGGAGTTACTTGCCGCTTACTAAATGAGCGATTCGTACACTTGCGAGTATTTAATTTGAATCCATCAAGTTTTTGGCGCCGTTGTCGGGGAATTGGCGTTTAATTTTTAATCTTGTTTTAATGATAGTTGAATTGCTATTCTTGATTAATACTGTTTCGATAAAATTCGCTCTTACTTCCTTTGTTTATGCTTGGTAGGAGATCGTTGGGTAACCCGATTCTTCCACCGATAGACGAAGTTCAAAGAATTAGAGCACCAAAAATAATGGCCACAACATCAATGGCAAACGACGAGGTGAATCCGGACTTTGAAGAGCGACTTTTGATCCAAGAAGAAAACACTCGTCAACCAAGATTTCCGAGATATGATAATGTTGGGCGCAATCAAGGAATACCGGAAGCTCAACAAGGGAGGTACTTTTATCCGAGACAACCACCCGTCGGAATGCAATATGGAGCGAATTATTATCCCGGACCTCAATATGGGATGGAGGCGAACTATAACATGCCGCAACAACCTCCGGTCGAAAATCTTATGAGGGACTATGCAAAGCCCGTAGTGAACACCGCCATTTCATGCATCCAATTAGCACCGGCCGCAAGGAACTACCACATAAGCGGATTTCACATCGAGCAATTGCCCTCATTTCACGGATTAGCACGAGAGGATCCGTTATCATTCATCCGAGATTTCTATGTGGCGATTGATAACTTCCCATTGAATGGGTTGAGCGAGGATCAACTACGAATGAAGTGTTTCCCTTATACACTCAAGGACGGGGCGAAACAATGGTTGATGACTTTGGCGCCCGGATCACTAAGAACATGGGATGAAGTTTACGATAAATTCATTACCTAGTACTTCTCCCATTCAAAAACGACGCAATTGAGAACTCAAATCTCAACTTTCGGACAACAAGACGGAGAGGCATTTCACGAAGCGTGGGACCGATTCAAAATGCTACTCATTCAATGCCCACACCATCACTATCCGCTTCAACTACTCAATCAATTCTTCTATGACGGATTGACTCAATATTGCCAAGGAGCGGTAGATAATGCAGCCGGTGGTTCGTTTTGGGGTTTGACGGAGAGACAAGCATATGACTTGTATGAAACATTGGGAGCAAATTCTCAACAAAAAAGTGTACGTGTTCATAGGGGAGCCGTGCACCAAGTGAGCGAGAAGGACGAGATGCAATCTAAAATCTATGAGTTGACAAATGAAATAAGACAACTCAAGACTCAAAATAAACCTTCTAGCTCACGACTTTGCGAGATTTGCGGAGCACCCGGACATGATGCCAATTCATGCCCTCATACTTTTCCAAGAGAACAAACCGAACAAGTTAATTGGGCTATGGGGCAAAGCACGGGAAGGCCCGAATGGGAAGAGAGGAGAAATAATTATGGCGGAAACGCAAGAAATGTACCTCTCCCAAATACTTATCATCCTGGGCTAAGAAACCATCCGAATTTCTCATGGAGAAACAACAACCCGGTGCCATACGACACAAACGCCCAAGCTCAATACAACGGAGGAAACCGAGCCCAACAACCAACGCGAAGTGAACCACCTCCACAACAAAGGAACTCTCTTGAGGAGAGTATAGCGGCATTCATTAAGGAAAGCAAGGAAAACCGAGAGGAGAACAATAAAAGGTTCGAATCTTTAGAAGCTTCGATGAAGAAAATGGAGGTCCAAATTGGGCAACTTGCTACCGAGGCACGTAGACAAGAAAGGGGTAAACTACCGAGTCAACCCGAGCAAGCTCAAGCCATTACCACTCTCCGAAGTGGTAAAGTGATTAATAAAGAAGTTAATTCCGAAGTAAAAGAAAGAGGCGATGAGAAAGAAGACGAATCGGGAAATCAAGAAGAGAAAATAGACGAAGCAACTTCAACTTCCAAGCTTCACAAATCCGCTCAACCATATAAGCCACCAATTCCTTTCCCGAGCCGTCTGAGAAAAGCAAAGCAAGATGAGCAATTTTCCGAAATCCACGACATGCTTTCGAAGGTTCATGTCAACTTACCTCTTTTGGATGTTGTGAAGAACATTCCCGCTTATACAAAATTTTTCAAAGAGTTGACCTCGAACAAAAGAAGATACAATGGGAACGAGAAAGTAGTGCTCTACGAGGTAGAAGCAAGGGGTCAAAAGAAAGGCGATCCGGAAGTTTTATGATCGACATTATTATGGTTGACAAGAGAGTTGCTCGTGGGATGCTATATTTGGTGTCAAGTGTGAATATCATGCCATACTCGACCTATTTGAGGCTTGGACTCTGGGGAATAAAACCGACATGAATGACTCTTCAAATGGCGGATAGGTCAGTGAAATACCCCAAATGAGTCATTGAAGACCTATTAGTGCAAGTGGACAAGTTGGTGATTCAGTCCGATTTTGTTATCTTGTAGATTAGCGATTTCGGGACAAGCGAAAATGAAGGTACAAAACTTCTAGGACGGACTTTCATTCGTACAACAAAAACAATCGCCGATGTTGATGAAGGAAAGGTCACCATGACCGTCTTGGGCGAAACCGTGAAATCTACGTGTTAGGTTCATCTCCTATCCCTTCTCATATTTATGCTTCCCATGATGTGAATTTTGTTGATTGCATTGATTCTTTGGTTGATGATATATATTTTCATGATGATGTAGGTGACACGTTGCATGATGCTCTAACCGTTGAGCATGATATGGGGCTTAATAATCTAGAAATTGAAAGATATGTTGCGTTATTAGATAATTCGAAATAATTGATGAAGTTGATGCTTTAAGATACCGTTGGAATTAAAATTTGAGGAGCCCATTGAAATCACCCCACCCCAACTTGAATTGAAAGAACTTCCGACACATCTTAAATATGTTTTCTTAGGCAAAAGTGACACTTACCCTGTAATTGTCTCTTCCGAATTAACTCCTTTGCAAGAAAACAAATTAGTAGAAGTTCTAACTAAGTTAAAAGAAGCGATTGGGTGGAGTATTTCCGATATCAAGGGAATAAGTCCGGTTAGGTGCATGCATAAAATAATTCTTGAGGAAAATGTTAAACCGGTTAGGCAACCTCAAAGGCGTTTGAATCCGAACATGCAGGAAGTTGTGAAAAAGGAAGTTTTAAAATTGCTAGATGTCGGAGTCATCTACCCGATATCCGACAGTAAGTGGGTGAGTCCTGTGCATGTAGTGCCTAAGAAATCTGGAATAACGGTGGTTCGTAACGATAAAAATGAATTGGTGCCCACTAGAATGGTAACCGGTTGGAGGATGTGCATTGATTACCGGAAATTAAATGCCATAACAAAAAAGGATCATTTTCCTCTACCTTTCATTGATCAAATGTTGGAACGTTTAGCTGGGCATGATTATTACTGCTTTCTAGATGGTCTTTCAGGTTTCTATCAAATTCCTATTGCTCCGGAAGATCAAGAGAAGACCACTTTCACTTGCCCTTTTGGCACTTTTGCCTTTAGGAGGATGCCGTTTGGTCTTTGCAATGCCCCCGCCACTTTTCAAAGGTGCATGCTATCTATATTCTCCGACTTGTTAGAAAGATCCATCGAGGTATTCATGGACGACTTCTCTGTATTTGAAACCACTTTCGATGATTGTTTAAATAATTTGACTATTGTGCTAGAACGATGTATTGAGTGTAATCTTACACTTAGTTGGGAAAAGAGTCATTTTATGGTAAAACAAGGTCTTGTTCTAGGTCATATGGTTTCCAATAAAGGAATGGAGGTTGATAAGGCTAAAGTCGATTTGATTGTTAAATTACCTCCACCTTCTTGTGTCAAAGAGGTTCAAGCTTTTAGGGCATGCCGGGTTTTATAGGCGTTTTATTAAAGATTTTTCAAAAATTGCCCGCCCTTTGAGTAACCTTTTGTGCAAAGATGCTAAATTTGATTTTACCGAGGAATGTTTAGTCGGTTTCAACACTTTGAAAGAAAAGTTAACTTCAACATCGATTGTTGTCGCTCCCGATTGGTCTCTCCCTTTTGAAATTATGTGTGATGCGTCTGACTTTGCTATAGGTGCCGTTTTGGGGCAAAGAGTGAATAAATTCTTCCACGTGATTTACTATGCGAGTAAAACACTCGATGAAGCTCAGGCTAATTACACCACCACTGAAAAAGAATTTTTAGCCGTTGTATTTTCTTTATACAAATTTCGATCCTACTTGGTTGGCTCAAAGGTGATTGTGCATACGGATCACGCCGCATTGAAATATTTACTAAAAAAATCCGATGCAAAACCAAGATTGATTCGGTGGGTTCTTTTGCTGCAAGAATTTGATTTGGAATTCAAAGATAAAAAGGGGTCGGAAAACGTTGTGGCCGACCATCTGTCTAGGCTAACCGAGGATGATAATTTTAAGCTTGATAATCATTTGCCAATTGTTGAAACTTTCCCCGATGAGCAATTATTCGATGTAACAAGGACACCTTGGTATGCTGATATTGTCAATTACATTGTTAGTGGTGTTTTGCAGCCCGACTTAACCTATCAAGACAAGAAGAGGTTCGTTTCCATGTGCAGGCATTACTTTTGGGACGAGCCCTATTTATTCAGGCTGGGGCCTGATCAGATATTCCGACGTTGTGTCCCGGAGGAAGAGCACGAGAGCATATTGTTATTTTGCCATGAGTTGCACTGTGGAGGACATTTTAGCGCAAAGAAAACGGCTCACAAGGTCCTTCAATCGGGATTCTACTGGCCAACATTGTTTAAGGATGCCTATTTCCATTGCAAGAGTTGCGATCGTTGTCAACGAACGGGGAATATTAGCAAAAGGAATGAGATGCCGTTGACAAACAACCTTGTTGTGGAACTTTTCGATGTTTGGGGAGTGGATTTTATGGGTCCTTTTCCAATTTCCCATGGTTTTGAGTATATTCTAGTTGCTGTAGACTACGTCTCTAAATGGGTGGAAGCAATTCCAACCCGAACTAACGATGCTAACGTGGTTTGCAATTTTTTTAGGGATGTGATTTTTTGCAGGTTTGGGACGCCTAGGGCCGTAATCAGCGACAGAGGCACGCATTTTTGCAATAAACAACTTGCAAGCTTGCTTAAGAAGTACAATGTGATGCATAAGGTTGCAACAGCGTATCATCCACAAACTTCCGGGCAAGTAGAAGTAAGCAATCGGCAAATAAAGGCAGTGCTCGAAAAGACGGTGAAACCAACAAGAAAAGATTGGGCATTAAAGTTGAATGACGCTTTATGGGCATACCGCACGGCCTACAAAACTCCAATCGGAATGAGTCCGTATCGCCTAGTATTTGGGAAAGCATGTCATCTACCCGTTGAGCTAGAACACAAGGCGTATTGGGCAATCAAAGCGCTCAATTTAGATCAAGAAAAGGCGGGCGAGGAACGACTTTTGCATTTAAACGAGCTTGATGAAATGCGATATGAGGCGTACGAAAACGCTAAACTCTACAAAGAACGGACGAAACGGTATCATGATAAGTGTATCGTTCGTAAATCTCTCGAACCCGGTATGGATGTTTTGCTACATAACTCCCGTCTCAAACTTATGCCCGTAAAATTGGTATCGCGATGGGGCGGACCATTCAAAGTCGTTAAAGTATGGCCGCACGGAGCAGTTGAACTTCTCGATCCTCGGAAGAACGAGCATTTTAAAGTAAATGGGCATAGAGTGAAGCCGTATTTCGGACGAACCGAAGAAATCAATGCGTTCGAGTGCATAGAGGTGCACGACGTTGAAGCTTGAGCAGTGGGAAGAAGTCGAGCTAAAGACTATAAAAAAGCGCTACTTGGTAGGCAACCCAACGTTTTAGTTAGATTTTTTTCTTTTATTTTTCGCATTTATTTTCCTTGTTTGTTTTTATCCGATTCAAAACTGACCGGTTCGACTGTGGGTACTAAAATTGCAGGAAACCAGTACGTTTTAAGAAACTAATAATCTGGAGAGGAAGGACACGGCCGAGTTGCCACAGGACACGGCCGGGCCTCAAAACAGTAAGAATTTGATTATTTCGAACAGGACGACACGGCCGTGTCACGGGACACTCGGGCCTCAATCTGACAAGAGTTGGATTTCGTGATAGTGCGACACGGCCGTGTCGTAGGACACGGCCGAGTCGGCCACGAAGGTTTTGAGTTATTCCGCGACACGACACGACCGTGTCATATTCAACACGGCCGTGTCAGTCGATCAGTATAAAAAGGAAACACGGCCGTTTCCCCAATTTTACCTTCTCCAACTTTTATCTTTCTCCCTCCCTGCGACCTGCGAACCCTAGCTGCTGCTGCATCGATTTTTCTCTTCCCTTTAAAAAAAAAAATTTTATGCAAAATCAAGAAGAGATACAAGAATCAACTTTATAATCATCATCTTTCAACCAATTTCATTCATCTGAGGAGCAACTCGGACGAATTTGGACCAGGGTTTAATTTTCTTTCTTTCTTCAAATTCTCCGATATCAAGGTATGATTCTAATGCTTTTGATGATTATTATTTGTTATGAACATGCTATGATAATTTGAATCGATAGCCCTCAATTATCTAGGGTTCTTGAGTAGATTGAAGTTGATGAAATTTGGGGGTTTTGAATAATTCTTAATGCATTGATGATTAAATCTTTCGATTGAAAATTTTTATAATTAAGAGATAGTTTTCCATGATAAAGATGATGAATTTAAACGATAATTTTGCTTGGGAGACGTTTTGATCAATAGGGGAATTTTATTGCTTGATATAAGTTTGGGGGAGGGATACGTTACAAATACATGGTTAATGATAGATTAAATTTTTGCGAAATGGCACGCGGAAGAGGACGTGGAAATGCTCAACGGGAAGGGGTAGGAATAGCGGGAACAAGTGCGGCGGTAGAAGGACTATTCAAAGGGTGTGGAAACCCAGGAATCCTATGGAATCAATTTAGGAAACGCAAAATGAGAGGTGGGAAATGCTTGGGCGAGAAAAAATGCTCCCTACAAGATGGCCCGATGACGAATGCATGAATGCAATGGGGATAAGGGAAGATGTAATGAAATTCCTTGGGAGAGTGCATTGGCGTGGATGATGACTCAGCGATGGCCGACATATAGGTGTCTAACGATGGAATTTCTAAGCACTCTAAGCGTAAGAAGAGATCCTAGAATCAGAGAACCGTCCGAAATGACATTCCGGATCAACAACGAAGAGACACTGACTATCGTCCGGTTGGAGGAAATATATCATGCAAGACACGAGGGCCATTACCCGATAAATCGATTCGCTTGTGAAACTTCTTTGAGGGCCATGGTAGAATACCGGGTAGTGAGGCGCGATATTACATGGCAAGATCGGCAAAGGATCGAATATTCGCAATCCGTGCTCGAGATACTTACACAAGGTGGTTGCGAATACAATATATGGCGAAAGGAAACCGGGCGATTTCACTGCGGGAGTTGTATATCCTGACTCATATGCTCGACGACTCGATTCCGGCAACCGGGGCCATGGTAGCGGAGCATTTTGAAGATGTCGCAACAAAACCCAAGGGGGAGATATGGATAGGGGGTTTGATTACCCCTATCGCACTACACTTCGGTATTTCATTAGCCCAGAGGACCCCGCTTCCTGGAAATATGCTTCTCTCAATCTCCGTGATGAAAGTGATGAATATCCTGGACTACGAACATCGCATGGTCTTCATGCAGACGGATAACGACCATTTCCTCCTCCCAAATCCACCTTTAACAACCATAAATAACATTCGGGATATGGGAAATCTTCAAATGGCTACGGAGGCACACCGTCGGGCACGATGGGCAGCCGGCTTGGCTCCCCCGGGTCACAGCGCTGTCGACCGAAATGTTCGACCTAGGCGCATTACGGATGATGAGGATAGAGCCGAGAGGATGGAGGAGGAGGAGGCTTATGAAAGAGGCCCGGATGACGAGGAAGAAGAGGGTGAAGAAGAAGAGGAAGAAATCACGAGAGATCGGCCCGAGACGTCAAGGCGAGCCGAAATTGGACGTGCCCCATCGCGCCCATCATTGAGGGAGGAATTCGAAGCCTACCGAGAGGAAGCTAGACGGGACCGAGAGGAGGCTAGACAGGAGCGACGCCAGATATTGTCTCTTGTGAGACAAATGGTCGATTGGCATGTCCAGCAAGGCCACTTCCCTCACTTAGCGATGGCAAGTCGTAAGTATTTCTTGACCAATGAAATTCTTTTCTTTAAATACTATACCCCCTTCGTTCGTATATTCTTTAATTCAAGTTTGGGGGGGTCGGTCAAGAAATACTTCATTACTCTCGATTTTTTTTTTATTTTGCTTGTTTGATTATTTTTGGTGTGTTTTGAACATTTTGCACTTATTTGTGGTGTTTTTTTTTTACTTGGTGTGTTTATCTTACAAACTTGAAGAAAACTTTGAAAGTGTGTATTTTTTTTGGAATGCCTCGGGATTTATTTCGTTGTTCTGATATACAAATCGAGAATAATTTGTTGAAAAAAAAATTGTTGATAATCGAAACGGGTGTGAAATTGAATAAGTGGTTTTAATATCTTGGAAGTATGAGCAAACCTACTTGTGAGCTATTGAGCCTTCATGCATTTTCTTAAATGCAAGTTTCATTGTCGAGTGTTTCATTCTTGATTTAAAACTCTAGAACTTGCCTTGGTATCTTGTTTAAAACCACTGGTGTGTGTGTGCAAATTGAGTGAAAATGATTTTTGGCGCCTTTGATCTTTACCCTTCGATTTTGGCCAACCCGACATTTGATCATTTATTAAATAAACCCAATTGAGGTCATTGTCTATTTCATCGTTAAACCACATATCGAGCTTTCATTTACTATAATCCTTCGATCCCTACTTGAACAATTAGAAATATTTTTGACGAGGATGCAAAGATTGTGGTGACATTGGGTGCCATTTATATTGTCGGGAGTGTTGAATTGGTGAAAATAATTACTACGCTATTTTTGGGAACCTAGTAACCGGGTGTATTCATGTGACCCATCGTTTACATTCGCGTAAAACGGATCCCTTAGATATGAGTATGCTTGGAAGTAGTTGCGTATATTTTGATCCTAGTAACCGGGTGTATTCATGTGACCCATCGTTTACATTCGCGTAAAACGGATCCTTAAACGACCCAAGCCAAAAAAAAAAAAAAAAAAAACGGAGCAATAAGGAGGGTATGACGCTGCGTTTTTCACTTTCGATAGTGCTTGTTACAAGTGGTTCATAATTAAGGGGATGAAAGAAGCAAATCTCAAAGCTTGAACTTCTAAAGCGACTATGGTGATTCAAATTCTAAAAATTGCTTGAGTCAAGTTACTTTAGCCATATATATCCCGACCGGACCAAAGCCTACATTTCAAGCCGAGTAATGCCCATTTTGATTCACAAAATTTTTGCATAAACAAAACAGTGGTAGAGATTAAGACGATTGGCAAGCCTATGGGGTTCCTTATTTCATTGAATAATTTCCGAGCGTATACTTATCCATATCACTTTGAGAGTGAGCGAATACACTTGACCAGTGAGGTTTATATTGCCAAGTATGGACTATGATTTTAAGGAAGCACCCCGGAGGTTTGAAAACTTTGTAGAACTCGACTTATTTTACTTGTGAGAATTGATGAAATTTTCGAAGAGATCCTTTGAGGTATTTTAACAGTTGAGTTCCCCTTTTCAGAATGGTTATTTTAAAGTGATTTGCTCGGGACGATCAAAGTTCAAGTTTGGGGGGGTTTGATGAGTCGATTCTTGATCGACTCATTCTGTTCTTTCTAGTCGTGTTTTTGTTTGCTTTTTAGTATTTTTGTTCTCTTTTATGCATGGTATGTGTGTTTTTAATTTATAGGTAGCCAAGCGAAGATTGTGGTGAAATATGCGCTTTCATAGCTAATATTGGAGTCCATGACGATCAAAAGCTAAAACGGGGCCTAAAACGACGAAAGATTTAAGCAGTATCGGTCAAATCTCCTAAATCCCAGAATCTCCACTCCGAATCGAGATGTATTCTCCTTTGATATAAATTCCTCGTGAAATTAGCTTCGAAACGGTATATCATATGCTAAAATCCGAGGTGAATTGATACAAGAACGAAGGATCTAGCCGAAGAAGACCAAAAACCGGACTTGGCTGCACCAGACGACTCAACTAGGCTGCACAGGCGACTCGAGCCACATCAGGTAACTCGGCCGTGCCACAGGACACGGCCGGGTCTCATTCCAGCAAGAAACTCATTTTCCGGAAGGGAACGACTCGACCGTGCCTTTTGGGACACGGCCGAGTCACTATCGGCCATTTTCACTCCCTGGCGCAGTACAACACGGCCGTGTCATGGGACACGGCCGAGTCTCAAGACAGTTACTTTTTTCGTTTTTCAGCGTAGTGCGACACGGCCGTGTCCCAGGACACGGGCCGTGCCACTTTTTGGTTCATGTCACTTTCCTTGACATTTTTTTGCATACTTTAAGCCTTTGTCTTGATTTTTTTGGCTATAAAACAAAGTGGAGTGACCCCTTGAGAGGTGTACTTGTCTTGTGAAGAAGATATTTTGTGGAAAAACACAAGATTAGGAAAAAAAAAACACCAAAAGAGTGGGAAAGAGAGATTTTCATCATCTTCCTTGTGTGTTCTTGGAGTGAGAAAAATACTTTAGTGAGATATAATAATTCCTTGTATAAATTTGTTGTGAGTTCTTGTAAGAAGATCATCAAACCTTTTCGAATTCGATTTCGCATTTACAAGGGAAGTTTTTACCATGTTTTGTTCTTCAATTTCCATTATTGTTGTTGAATTAATCATGTGTGGCTAAACACTTCATATGGGTTTTTAGATATAGCCACACACATGTTTTTGATTATTAGTTCCTTTTGATTTTCCGGATAAAGTTTGGGATTGTTCCTCTTGTTCGTTCTTCGTTTAAGAACTTTTGAATTAGATCATCAAACCTTTTTCATTGTTGTTATTATTATTCGACTCGAGGGTTTTTATCGGTGTTCGCCATCAAAGCGACCGAAAGAAAGCGATTGTGAATGTTCTCGAGCTTTTCGCGATCTTTTAACGATTTACCTCATCAAAAGTAGTCGGTTAATTGATTGTTAGCTAGGGTTTCGTCCCCATCAAAAGAGTATCCCTTAATTTTCGTTGAGAACAATCGTGATTTTTAGAATTTCCGCCATCAAGCGGATTTCTTTTAATCGTGAGCAATCGATAATTCCTAACCTTATTTATTTGAGTATCGGAACTAATAATTGATTACGTGTGTGTCGGTGACTCTAAATTCCCATATTAATCTCATTATTGTTATCTCTCATTTATCCGACTATCAAATTGGTGTTGATATCACTTAGTTCAATTTAAATTTTGTGCATTAGTAATTGTAATCATAATCAACAAATGATGTATTTTAATTTAATTTACCTTTGTTCATTCGACTATTTGCCGAACATTATCGAATTTTAAACCGTTTCCAATTCCTCGAGAGATCGACCTCGGAGTTACTTGCCGCTTACTAAAAGAGCGATTCGTACACTTGCGAGTATTTAATTTGAATCCATCAAGTTTTTGGCGCGTTCTTGGAATTGGCGTTTAATTTTTAATCTTGTTTTAATGATAGTTGAATTGCTATTCTTGATCAATACTGTTTCGATAAAATTCGCTCTTACTTCCTTTGTTTATGCTTGGTAGGAGATCGTTGGGTAACCCGATTCTTCCACCGATAGACGAAGTTCAAAGAATTAGAGCACCAAAAATAATGGCCACAACATCAATGGCAAACGACGAGGTGAATCCGGACTTTGAAGAGCGACTTTTGATCCAAGAAGAAAACACTCGTCAACCAAGATTTCCGAGATATGATAATGTTGGGCGCAATCAAGGAATACCGGAAGCTCAACAAGGGAGGTACTTTTATCCGAGACAACCACCCGTCGGAATGCAATATGGAGCGAATTATTATCCCGGACCTCAATATGGGATGGATGTAATACCCGGTTGTAAGTCAGTAATTATCATTCAGTGTTTATCATTCAGTAATTGATACTCAGTAATTTCATTCATTATTGATCATTTGTCACTCAGATTCAGTCATGGTATTCATCATTCAGAGTAATTGTATCGAGTATCGATCGTCATTCATCATTAATCTGATTGGAGTTTCGTGCCGTGTTTATCATCATTGTCATTTCCGTTGCAAGCTGTGCTTGAGGAGTAGCGCACGCTACATACTCCTTTTAGCGTACGCTAATTGGGTATAGGTAGCGCACGCTACCGCTCAGCTTTAGCGCACGCTAAGGCTACCTTGCTGCGATCCGGAGGTACCGCTGCGGTGAGAATAATTGTAGCGCACGCTACGAGTGGTAAGTAGCGCGCGCTAACGGTCGTGTAACGCACGCTATATGTGTGGAGTAAGCGCGCTAGGGCGGATCGGGTTGAGTCCGGTGGCTCTTGGATCGCACAGGTTTATTCATAGCGCACGCTAAGCATTGTTGTTAGCGTACGCAACCGATATATTAGCGCACGCTAAATAATGGTTGTAGCGCACGCTATCGAGGTTAGATCAGAGGGCAGATGGTTTTCTGGACTCCAGTACTGGGCGTTAAATATTTCGCTAGCGCACGCTAACAATGGATATTAGCGCACGCTAGTAGTATGGCCGTAGCGCACGCTACAAAGAGGTACGTAGCGCGCGCTACCGTGTTCGGACAGTGGGTACTGGACTACCCAAATTACTCGTTAGCGCACGCTATGCACAAGGACTAGCGCACGCTAACCTGGTCTGAGTATAAATTGGACAGTTAGTCAGACTTCTTCATTTGTTCATCTCATTTCACTCCTTCGGTATTTTTGGGCGATTTCGAGCGATTCAGAGAGGGTTCTTCGAGGTGTAATCATCAACCATCATCTTCAAGCTCATCTTTCGGATTGATCATCATTTCATCATCTTCATCACATCGAATCAAAGGTATTAATCTCTTGGATCTAGAATTTCGGATTTTTGGGTTTTCCTTCCGATTTCTTCGTGTAAGCTTGGATTATCATTGGGATATGTTAAGTTATGGATTATCTACTTGGATAAATATATTTCTCCGGATTTAATGGTTATTTTCGGAATTGTTTTCAAGAACCCTTGGGGTTGACTTCGGTTAATTGGGGATTTTCCGATTGATGTCGTTATAATCATGAATTATGGATTCCTAATGGATTATTGATATCCTTGAAGTGTTTTGTTAGTTCGAAATACTCATTTTGGTGTGGGTTTCGACATATTCGGGATTGGATACTTCCGAAGTTGTGCGGTCGGTTATGTATTCGTTGGAATGCCTATGAGTTTGTTTATCGTTGTTTCGACCCTTGGGTTAGTCGTGTTTTGTTGTTTGATACGTGTATTGAACGATTGTTGGTAATTATTGTTGTTCAAGGTTGTTCGAGCGATCGGTATCTTGGTTAGGGCGTTGTTCGTGGACGGACATTCTTCATCGGTATTGTGTAAGTTAAATCTTACTCGGTTAAAAGGATACTCATTCCTTTTGTTGTTGATTGCTCATAATCATAATTCATTCATCATAATAATAATCATTTTGAGACTTGTAATTGTCGAATAATCATTTCATTCACGAGGAACAGCGGTTCCAAATCATTTCATTGGTTTATCAATCACGTCACTATTACTTTCATATCGGTGAGTCATCTTGGCCTTGTCTAATTATTATTCATTGGTTTTCATCATGGTCATTCTCGTTCATGTGACCTTAGGGTTCATATTGCGTGGCCGGGTGTGGTGTGTGGAATTTTTAGTAGGGCACATGATGGTCATGTATTGGGTTCACCGATACATCGGACCGTGCACACGTTAACGATTACCTCCGTGAGACTAATTAGGTACAAGGACGGCTGTGTCCGGACATTCGTCTTGTACACTTGCACAGACATTACGGGCGTACTATGATGCTCCTCTTGATAATTCGTAATTAAGAATTTTTCATCACTTGATTAATTCATGATTGTGTAATTTCAACTCTTGAGGATTGTTGTTACGTATGGCGGCCCGTTGGGGATTTTGTTTTCGTGTCACGGCAAGGCAAAGGCACGGAAGAGCATGTTGGCGGCGAGTCCCAGTGATACTAGTAGGGGCCCGATGCTCAGTCATTCATTCAGTCATTTATGTTTCCTTTATTCATTCCGATGCAGACATTCCGTTTGAATGCTCATTTCATTCAGTGTTGTGTATTTTATCGTCACATAAAATACACATGTATTCTATTTTATCCTGGGTGTTGTATAAAACTCCTCATCGGAGTAATTGATGTTGTAATGTGGTTCGGTACTACATTTACCTGTGTAATTCATTCATTCTCATTCGCCTGGTGGGTCCCAGTCGGGGGTCCACGGCACTGTAATCTCCGCCTAGTTTGGGGTGTTACAGAGTTGGTATCAGAGCGTGGTTTTGAATACTACCCTCCAAGTCATGTCTCATTTGAAATCATCGTCATCGGACTAGTATCATTGGACTTTCGCGTCACGTGTGACCTGTGCAAATGCCGAGCCAATCAGACCAAGAACTGTAAGATTTCTGATGCCATGGTATAATTTCTGGCAATAATCATTCATTCATAATTCATCAGTTAACAATCCTCATTCATCAATTTCAATTGTGATCAAGTCGATAATGTTAACTCATTAATCACTCAATTCATTTCATTACTCAGTTGTTGATCTTGAAGATCATATCATCGATCTTGTTAAATTGTTCAAGATAATCATTTAATTTCATCAGATAATCATGTCACTTCAGTAAATCATTCATATAATCACTAAGTTAGAACATGTATACTCATTTTCATCATCTCATGACATCATCATAACGTGATAATCATGCGGGAAATATAATCATTATGCGACCTTCCTACTTCAGTATGGAAAGGGCTGGCACAGGACGTGGAGGACGAGGCCGCGGTGCGGACCGACGTGGAGGACGAGGCCGCGGTGCGGACCGAAACCTGAGAATTAATCACTCGCTGCCGGGAAATCGTGCCCAGGGCTCGGCTCGATCAGAAGATGTTCGGGTTGATCCACTCACTTTTATGCAGGCCATGATGACCCATGTGCAGTTGCTCAATCATCATTGCGCCACTCTGACCGGATTAATCGAGAGAACTCTCCCGTATGAGCCACCGCTAAGGAAAGTGCTGAACAACAACCCTCATTTGTCGGCAAGAAATCAACGGCGTAATCAATCCGAAGGCGGTCGACCAACCTTCAAGAAGCCTCGTGTGAGTCCTATCGGTTACGGCGACCTCTACGGCGCATAATCGTGCGGAATCTCATTCCCGAGCGGCCAATTCTGCCATCACTGTTATAATCGGGGACCTTGGTCATGTCGATTACCAAGTATCCGAGACACCATCACGTGCTATAATTGTGGGAATTTTGGGCATAAGGCCCGTTTTTGCGAAAGGACTCAGTCGGCTCGGCGGCATCTCGGGCCGGCAACCAGGCGTTTGAATCAGATCGCTTTGTCATCGCTGCTTAAGACAATGGAAGCAAGTAGAGTTAGAGCTCGTATTTATCGAGACGGAGCGTCGGTTCGGGGCCAAGTCCCGATTCATATGATGAGGAGGATCGACGATCCGGTGGCCCGAATGATTTCGTATACTCGTAATGTTATTTCAACTTGTGTGTACCTTTTGATCTTTGGTACACCGCATTCATTCATTTTCGAATCATGCTTGAATAGACTTATTTCGGGATAGTCCTATTGCTTGTGGACCTCATACCATCGGTCTACCTGACGATGGAAGAATTTTCGGAATCATACCAAGGTAAGCTTAATGACCGCAATTGGTTAGTGGACCTAATCGTGGTGAATTTATCTAAGGACGATGTAATATTGAGTGTTAATTAGATGGATTGTCATGATGCCGTTCTCAATGTTCGTAAGCGCATGGTCACTATCATTTTCGTCGTTGGTCGTCGAATGTGTACTTCAGGGAGGTAATCCCCGTTGTCCCAGAAGGACTACTATTATGATGGAAGCAGAGAATTTCCGCAAGCGAGTTATTCAATCATTCATTGTATCATTTTCATCGATTGGCCTTTCTAAGGCAATCGAGCTATTCAATCATTCATTGTATCATTTTCATCGATTGGCCTTTCTAAGGCAATCGAGTTATTCAATCATTCATTGTATCATTTTCATCGATTGGCCTTTCTAAGGCAATCGAGCTATTCAATCATTCATTGTATCATTTTCATCGATTGGCCTTTCTAAGGCAATCGAGTTATTCAATCATTCATTGCATCATTTTCATCGATTGGCATTTCTAAGGCAATCGAGATGTTCAATCATTCATTGTATCACTTTTTATCGATTGACCATTCTCGCAATCAAATGTTCAATCATTCATGGTATCATTGTCATCGTTTGACGAGGTATTCCGCATTTGTTATCTGGTTGCTTTCTCATAGAGTAGTGGAATTCAGGAGCGAGTTGGAGCCGGTACGTCCCCACTATCGAAGACACCGTATCGGATGGCCCCGACCAAATGCAGGAGTTGAAGAATCAACTTGAGGAATTGTTCGGGAAAGGTTATATCCGACCGAGTGCGTCCCCGTAGGGAGCACCAGTGCTGTTTGTCAAGAAGAAGGACGGTTCTTTTCGCTTGTGTATCGATTTCGGGAGTTGAACAGGGTGATGATCTAGAGTAGTATCCCTTACCCCGTGTTGATGATCTTTTAGATCAACTTCAGAGAGCTTCAGTATTTTCCAAGATCGACTTAAGATCTGGATATCATCAGTTGCGGATTCGAGAGTCGGGTATCACGAGGACGGCTTTTCGAACACGCTTTGGTCATTATGAGTTTGCGGTTATGCCGGTTGGGTTGATTATTGCACCTGCGGTATTCATGGAGTTAATGAATCAGGTTTTCATCGACTTTTGGATCAGTTTTGTTGTTGTCTTCATCGATGACATTTTGATTATTCTCGTGACCGAGAGGAACACGAGGTTCATTTTCATCAGGTTCCCGACGTGTTAAGACGAGAGCAACTTTATGGAAAGTTTTCCAAAGGTGAGTTCTGGATGTCCGTAGTGACTTTTCTCGGACCTGTAATTTCATCAGATGGAGTGCGTGTTGATCCTCAGAAGACGAAGGCTATCCAAGATTGGTCACCTCCGAAGAATATTAAGCAAATCCGAAGCCTTCTCGGATTAGCCGGCTATTATCGGCGGTTTGTGGTAGGATTTTCTAAGAATTACTCAGTCAATCTCATTATTCAGTCAATTCATTCATCACTCAGTCAATCTCATTGTTCAGTCAATTCATTCATCACTCAGTTAATCTCATTGTTCAATTAGTTCATTCATCACGGAGTCAATCTCATTGTTCGATTAATTCATTAACCATCCAGTCCATCTCACGGTTCAGTTGTTGATCTTGTGAATCAAATTTTTCAATCTTGTGAACTTGTTCAAGGTAATCATTTCAGGAATTTCATCAGATAGGCTTGTCACCTCACTTGATTTTTCATGCGATATTCTCATATCACGGCGTCATGTCGACGATCGTTTTACTGCATTATTAATGCATTCATTTTGTTAGAGCATGTATGCTCATTGTTATCATTCCATCTCGTAATCATAATGCAATCTTCATACGAGATCTGTAATTATCACGTGAATTTCCTGCCTCGGTATGGAAAGAGTTCAGAGGGACATCGGACTCCGACGTCCAAGAGATCGTTTCTAGTCGTATTCATGCTGGGAGAGCATCTTCATCTCAGACAACGAGTTCGACTGTTGTTTGCTTAAACAGTGATACAACAGGACATTCATCACCAGTGTTGAGCAAGTTAATTCTTGCTCGGTAATAGGATAATCATTCATTTCATCGCCGTTCAATTATTCGCATAGGTAATTCATCATATATCAATCACGTTAAGACTTATATTTATCAACCAATCATTCACTTCACGGGGAACAATGGTTCCAATAATTTCATTTGAGTTATCACTCATTTCGTTATTAGTTCACCTCGGCGAGTTATTCTTGATCCTTGTCGGATATCTAATCATTTATCATTCGTCATAGTCACTCTCGTTTTGGTAACCTTTCGGGGTCATATTAAGCGGTGAGTTCAGGTTTGGGTTTTCGTCGAATCGTTGGGATCGAGGAGATCGATGGTATGGAGGATATCGATGTTGGGTACATTTGATATATAGCCCTGTCTTTAAGATGACTATATAACTCAATCCGTAATAATGTGTCGTGGTTGTGGATCATTTATTGTTGATCTATCTTATAATGATCGTATTTGAGAACCTTGAGATTGTGAGATTGTTTGATGCATTCCTTTTGGTTTCGTACCGAGACTTCGTGATATTCGGGAGATCGTTCACTGTGATCCGAGACGCCAAGACTTGGGGACTTGGGCGTGCATTTGAAGTGATCCCGAGAACTTTTTGGACTTTATTGTTTGCAGATCGTGAGGGATAGTTCATATCCCGAGTTGTTTACCCTTAGTTTCGGGGATGAAACTCTTTTAAGGGGGGGTGTATGTAATACCCGGTTGTAAGTCAGTAATTATCATTCAGTGTTTATCATTCAGTAATTGATACTCAGTAATTTCATTCATTATTGATCATTTGTCACTCAGATTCAGTCATGGTATTCATCATTCAGAGTAATTGTATCGAGTATCGATCGTCATTCATCATTAATCTGATTGGAGTTTCGTGCCGTGTTTATCATCATTGTCATTTCCGTTGCAAGCTGTGCTTGAGGAGTAGCGCACGCTACATACTCCTTTTAGCGTACGCTAATTGGGTATAGGTAGCGCACGCTACCGCCGCCTTTAGCGCACGCTAAGGCTACCTTGGCCGCATCCGTAAGGTACCGACCGCAGTGAGAATAATTGTAGCGCACGCTACGAGTGGTAAGTAGCGCGCGCTAACGGTCGTAGTAGCGCACGCTATATGTGTGGAGTAGCGCGCTAGGGGCGGATCGTGTTGAGTCCGGTGGCTACCGGATCGCACCGGTTTATTCATAGCGCACGCTAAGCATTGTTGTTAGCGTCGCAACCGATATATTAGCGCACGCTAAATAATGGTTGTAGCGCACGCTATCGGGTTAGATGCAGGGCTGATGGTTTTCTGGACTCCGATCGGGCGTTAAATATTTCGCTAGCGCACGCTAACAATGGATATTAGCGCACGCTAGTAGTATGGCCGTAGCGCACGCTACAAAGAGGTACGTGCGCGCGCTACCGTGTTCGGACAAAGGTACCGGACTACCCAAATTACTCGTTAGCGCACGCTATGCACAAGGACTAGCGCACGCTAACTCGGTCCGAGTATAAATCGACAGCTAGTCGACTTCTTCATTTGTTCATCTCATTTCACTCCTTCGGTATTTTTGGGCGATTTGAGCGATTCGAGAGGGTTCTTCGAGGTGTAATCATCAACCATCATCTTCAAGCTCATCTTTCGGATTGATCATCATTTCATCATCTTCATCACATCGAATCAAAGGTATTAATCTCTTGGATCTAAAATTTCGGATTTTGGGTTTTCCTTCCGATTTCTTCGTAAGCTTGGATTATCATTGGGATATGTTAAGTTATGGATTATCTACTTGGATAAATATATTTCTCCGGATTTAATGGTTATTTTCGAATTGTTTTCAAGAACCCTTGGGGTTGACTTGATTAATTGGGGATTTTCCGATTGATGTCGTTATAATCATGAATTATGGATTCCTAATGGATTATTGATATCCTTGAAGTGTTTTGTTAGTTCGAAATACTCATTTTGGTGTGGGTTTCGACATATTCGGGATTGGATACTTCCGAAGTTGTGCGGTCGGTTATGTATTCGTTGGAATGCCTATGAGTTTGTTTATCGTTGTTTCGACCCTTGGGTTAGTCGTGTTTTGTTGTTTGATACGTGTATTGAACGATTGTTGGTAATTATTGTTGTTCAAGGTTGTTCGAGCGATCGGTATCTTGGTTAGGACGTTGTTCGTGGACGGACATTCTTCATCGGTATTGTGTAAGTTAAATCTTACTCGGTTAAAAGGATACTCATTCCTTTTGTTGTTGATTGCTCATAATCATAATTCATTCATCATAATAATAATCATTTTGAGACTTGTAATTGTCGAATAATCATTTCATTCACGAGGAACGACGGTTCCAAATCATTTCATTGGTTTATCAATCACGTCACTATTACTTTCATATCGGTGAGTCATCTTGGCCTTGTCTAATTATTATTCATTGGTTTTCATCATGGTCATTCTCGTTCATGTGACCTTCCGGGTTCATATTGCGTGGCCGGGTGTGGCTGTGTGGAATTTTTAGTCGGGCACATGATGGTCATGTATTGGGTTCACCGATACATCGGACCGTGCACACGGTAACGCTTACCTCCGTGAGACTAATTAGGTACAAGGACGGGTGTGTCCGGACATTCGTCTTGTACACTTGCACAGGACATTACGGGCGTACTATGATGCTCCTCTTCAGCATAATTCGTAATTAAGAATTTTTCATCACTTCAGTTAATTCATGATTGTGTAATTTCAACTCTTGAGGATTGTTGTTCTGTGTAACTGACCCCGTTGGGGGATTTTGTTTTCAGGTCACGGCAAGGCAAAGGCACGGGAAGAGCATGTTGACGGCGACGAGTCCCAGTGATACTAGTAGGGGGCCCCAGTCTGTTCAGTCATTCATTCAGTCATTTATGTTTCCTTTATTCATTCCGCTGCAGACATTCCGTTTGAATGCTCATTTCATTCAGTGTTGTGTATTTTATCGTCACATAAAATACACATGTATTCTATTTTATCCTGGGTGTTGTATAAAACTCCTCATCGGAGTAATTGATGTTGTAATGTGGTTCGGTACTACATTTACCTGTGTAATTCATTCATTCTCATTCGCCTGGTGGGTCCCAGTCGGGGGTCCACGGCACTGTAATCTCCGCCTAGTTTGGGGTGTTACAATGGAGGTGAACTATAACATGCCGCAACAACCTCCGGTCGAACATCTTATGAGGGACTATGCAAAGCCCGTAGTGAACTCCGCCATTTCATGCATCCAATTAGCACCGGCCGCAAGGAACTACCACATAAGCGGATTTCACATCGAGCAATTGCCCTCATTTCACGGATTAGCACGAGAGGATCCGTTATCATTCATCCGAGATTTCTATGTGGCGATTGATAACTTCCCATTGAATGGGTTGAGCGAGGATCAACTACGAATGAAGTGTTTCCCTTATACACTCAAGGACGGGGCGAAACAATGGTTGATGACTTTGGCGCCCGGATCACTAAGAACATGGGATGAAGTTTACGATAAATTCATTACCAAGTACTTCTCCCATTCAAAAACGACGCAATTGAGAACTCAAATCTCAACTTTCGACAACAAGACGGAGAGGCATTTCACGAAGCGTGGGACCGATTCAAAATGCTACTCATTCAATGCCCACACCATCACTATCCGCTTCAACTACTCAATCAATTCTTCTATGACGGATTGACTCAATATTGCCAAGGAGCGGTAGATAATGCAGCCGGTGGTTCGTTTTGGGGTTTGACGGAGAGACAAGCATATGGCGTGTATGAAACATTGGGAGCAAATTCTCAACAAAAAAGTGTACGTGTTCGTAGGGGAGCCGTGCACCAAGTGAGCGAGAAGGACGAGATGCAATCTAAAATCGATGAGTTGACAAATGAAATAAGACAACTCAAGACTCAAAATAAACCTTCTAGCTCACGACTTTGCGAGATTTGCGGAGCACCCGGACATGATGCCAATTCATGCCCTCATACTTTTCCAGGAGAACAAACCGAACAAGTTAATTGGGCTATGGGGCAAAGCACGGGAAGGCCCGAATGGGAAGAGAGGAGAAATAATTATGACGGAAACGCAAGAAATGTACCTCTCCCAAATACTTATCATCCTGGGCTAAGAAACCATCCGAATTTCTCATGGAGAAACAACAACCCGGTGCCATACGACACAAACGCCCAAGCTCAATACAACGGAGGAAACCGAGCCCAACAACCAACGCGAAGTGAACCACCTCCACAACAAAGGAACTCTCTTGAGGAGAGTATAGCGGCATTCATTAAGGAAAGCAAGGAAAACCGAGAGGAGAACAATAAAAGGTTCGAATCTTTAGAAGCTTCGATGAAGAAAATGGAGGTCCAAATTGGGCAACTTGCTACCGAGGCACGTAGACAAGAAAGGGGTAAACTACCGAGTCAACCCGAGCAAGCTCAAGCCATTACCACTCTCCGAAGTGGTAAAGTGATTAATAAAGAAGTTAATTCCGAAGTAAAAGAAAGAGGCGATGAGAAAGAAGACGAGTCGGGAAATCAAGAAGAGAAAATAGACGAAGCAACTTCAACTTCCAAGCTTCACAAATCCGCTCAACCATATAAGCCACCAATTCCTTTCCCGAGTCGTCTGAGAAAAGCAAAGCAAGATGAGCAATTTTCCGAAATCTACGACATGCTTTCGAAGGTTCATGTCAACTTACCTCTTTTGGATGTTGTGAAGAACATTCCCGCTTATACAAAATTTTTCAAAGAGTTGACCTCGAACAAAAGAAGATACAATGGGAACGAGAAAGTAGTGCTCTACGAGGTAGAAGCAAGGGGTCAAAAGAAAGGCGATCCCGGAAGTTTTATGATCGACATTACTATGGGAGACAAGAGAGTTGCTCGTGGGATGCTAGATTTGGGGGCAAAAGAAAGTCATGTCTCATTTGAAATCATCGTCATCGGACTAGTATCATTGGACTTTCGTGTCACGTGTGACCTGTGCAAATGCCGAGCCAATCAGACCAAGAACAGTAAGATTTCTAACGCCATGGTATAATTTCTGGCAAGAATCATTCATTCATAATTCATCAGTTAACAATCCTCAACCATCACTTTCATTTGACCAGGACGGTCATGTCAACTTGTTAATCACTCAATTCACTTCATTATTCAGTTGTTGATCAGGAAGATCAAATCATTAATCATGTTAACTTGGTCAAGATAATCATGTCACCTCAGTTAATCATTCATGTAATCACTGTGTTAGAGCGCGTATGCTCATTTTCATCATCTCATGTCATAATCATAACGTGATATTCATGCGGGAAATATAATCATCAAGTGACTTTCCTACTTCAGTATGGAGAGGGCAAGAAGAGGACGTGGAGGACGAGGCCGTGGAGCGGGCCGAATCCCGAGAGCTCGTGTGAATACACGTGCAAACGCGAGGAATAATGCTAATTCATCGAGCAGCGACGCTGCCACTCATTCACCTGGACGCGATCATTCACTATCGGCGAGTCGTACCCGGGACACGGCTCAGTCAGAAGGTGTCCGGGTTGACCCACTCGCTTTTATGCAGGGCATGATGGCCCAAATGACGCAGATGGCACAACTTATAGAGACGATGCACAACTCAGTCAATCAAAATCAGCAGGCTCCTCCGCCGCCACCTCAGAGGCAAGAGAGGAATGTGAGCAGTATCATCGGCGACATCTCTCGCCAGAGGCCACCTACTTTTGACGGCTCGTCTGAGCCGGCGGATATTGTGCATTGGCTCGAACACTTCGAGAAGCTATTTGCAATGGTAGAGTGTCCCGAAGGACATAAAGTTTCAGTTGCGGCTTACTATCTGGGTAAGAGCGCTCATTCTTGGTGGTTGTCGTTGAAACCCACCGAAGGATCATGTACTTGGGATCAGTTCAAAACTCTCATGATGGAGAGGTATTATCCAGCCCCACTCAGGGAGGCTAAGCTATCAGAATTACTCACCCCCGACCCCTCAGCAGACGAGGATGTTCTCGCCATTGCCGAGAAATTTCAGGAACTTCTTCCTTTCGCCTCATCCATCATTCATTCAGAGGCGGATAAAATCAAGTATTTCAGCAAGAGGCTGAAACCCCGTATGAGACTTCAGTTGCTTAATCAAAATTGCACCACGTTGGCCGAATTCATCGAGAAAGCTCTAACTTATGAGCTTACTGCTAAAGAAATTACTAAGCAGCAACCTTCGTCTGCTAGCAAGAAATCGAAGAATCGTAATCAGTCTGAAGGCGGTCAGACAAGCTTCAAGAAACCCCGTGCGGGCTCTGATTTTTCTGAGCGACCTCTTGTGTCGTCTAAACCCGCGGAATCTCAGTCTCGAGTGGCCAGTTCGGCCATCACCTGTTATAACTGTGGGGATCTTGGTCATGTCAGCACCAAGTGTCCGAGACAGTCTGTCACGTGTCATAACTGTGGAATTGTTGGGCATAAGGCCCGTTTTTGCCGTAGGGACTCCAAACCTACTCAGACGTCATCTCAGGCCCCTAAGCAGTCGGCCGTTCAGAATCAGGCCACTCAATCAGCATCGTTTAAAACGACAGGAGCGACTAAAGGTGGAGCCTATAGCCAGCAGACAGGAGTGTCCGGTGCCGGGACTAGCAAGCCCCGGATTTATGAGATGAAGAAGACCGATGATCCAGAGGACCGAATGATCTCAGGTACACTCGATATTCTATCTCAACCTGTGTGTACCCTTTTTGATACTGGTGCATCGCATTCATTCATTTCCGAGTCATGTTTGAGTAGACTACGTCTGGGTAGTGCTACTAGTTGTGAGCCTTACGTCATTGGTCTACCTGATGGTAGACGAATCATCGGTAATCGTGAGATTCAGAATTGTCCGATTCAGCTTCATGGCCGTGTATGGCCAGCGGACCTAATCGTGGTAGATTTGCCAAGAGACGACGTCATCTTGGGTATTGATTGGATGGATCGTCATGATGCCATCATTAGTGTCCGTAAGCGTATGATCACTATCATTTCAGACGATGAGGTTGAATGTGTGTTTCAGGGAGGTAATCCCAGCTGTTCTGGTAAGGTCATTAATTTGATGAAAGCAGTAAGATTACTCAATTAGGGATGTGTCGGTTATTGGTGCCATATGGCCAAAACCGAGGAGTCATCAGTAATGTTGACGGATATTCCAGTGGTGAGGGAATATGCCGATGTTTTTTCAGACGAGTTACCTGGTTTGCCTCTACAGAGGGATGTGGAATTCACGATTGAGTTGGAGCCTGGTACGTCCCCGATATCGAAGGCACCGTACCGGATGCCCCCGACCGAAATGCAGGAATTAAGGAACCAACTTGAGGAGTTGTTCGAGAAAGGTTATATCCGACCGAGTGCGTCCCCGTGGGGAGCACCAGTGTTGTTTGTCAAGAAGAAGGATGGTTCATTTCGCTTATGTATTGATTATCGGGAGTTGAACAGGGTGACAATCAAGAATAAGTATCCCTTACCCCGTATCGATGATCTTTTAGATCAACTTCAGGGAGCTTCAGTATTTTCCAAGATCGACTTAAGATCTGGATATCATCAGTTGCGGATTCGAGAGTCGGATATCGCGAGGACAGCGTTTCGTACGCGCTATGGTCATTATGAGTTTGTGGTTATGCCGTTCGGGCTAACTAATGCACCTGCGGTATTCATGGAGTTAATGAATCGGGTTTTCATCGACTTTTTGGATCAGTTTGTTGTTGTCTTCATCGATGACATTTTGATTTATTCTCGTGACCGAGAGGAACACGAGTTTCACCTTCATCAAGTGCTCGACGTGTTGAGACGAGAACAACTTTATGGGAAGTTTTCTAAATGTGAGTTCTGGATGTCCGAAGTGACGTTTTTCGGACACGTAATTTCATCATACATAGTTCGTGTCGATCCTCAGAAGACGGAGGCTATTCGAGATTGGCTACCTCCGAAGAATGTTAAGGAAATTCGAAGTTTCCTCGGATTAGCGGGTTATTATCGGCGATTTGTGGAGGGATTTTCTAGAATCGCTCAACCTTTGACGAACCTTTTACGGAAGGATAAGAAATACACGTGGTCCGACGCGTGTCAACGGAGTTTTGAGGAACTCAAGAGCCGGTTAATGTCAGCACCTGTACTTTCCTTGCCGTAGGGGACGGAAGGATTTGTGGTTTATAGTGATGCGTCCGGACAGGGTCTCGGATGTGTGCTCATGCAGAATGGAAAGGTTATTTCCTATGCTTCATGGCAATTGAGACCTTACGAGGTTAATTATCCGACCCACGACCTGGAGCTAGCAGCCGTGGTGTTCGCTTTGAAGATTTGGCGTCATTACCTTTATGGCGTTGCCTGTCAGATATTCACCGATCATAAGAGTTTAAAGTATATATTTACTCAGAAGGAGTTAAATATGCGTCACAGACGGTGGTTGGAATTAATCAAAGATTATGATATCGAGATCCTTTACCACCCGGGCAAGGCGAACGTTGTCGCCGACGCCTTGAGTCGTAAGTCCGTTCAGGAGCAGATGCTTGCCCGTTTAACAGTTCAGAAGGAGCTTCAGCAGGAATTCCTTAGACCCGAGATCGAGGTCTGGCTTCAGCGAGCTCAGGGACAGCTTTGTATGTTGGAGATCTCATCGTCACTTGAGGAGGCAATCAGAGAGAATCAGGGTTCGGACCCATCATTGTTACGCATCCGTGAGGATGTGGTTCAGGGGAAGGCCCCTGGGTTTGTGGTCCATGAGGATGGAATTTTGAGATTTAAGAATCGATTGTGCGTATCGGCGAATGACGAGTTGAAAAACTCGATTTTGAAAGAAGCTCATGCTACCCCTTATTCTGTTCATCCGGGGTCTAGAAAGATGTACAAGGACTTGAAACAAAATTACTGGTGGAGTAATATGAAGCGAGAAGTCGCAGAATTTGTTTCAAGATGCTTAACCTGTCAACAAGTTAAGATTGAACATCAGCGACCGGCGGGTATGCTGAAACCTCTTCGTATTCCCGAATGGAAGTGGGAAGACATTTCTATGGATTTCATCACGAGTTTGCCGACGAGTCGTCGTGGCATGAATACGATCTGGGTGATCGTGGACCGCTTAACCAAATCAGCTCATTTCCTTGAGATCAAGGATACGTGGGGTCCCGAGAGACTTGCCCAGCTTTTCATCAAAGAGATAGTGAGACTTCACGGTACTCCTAAAAGTATCGTTTCCGATCGTGACGGACGGTTTGTGTCTCATTTTTGGAAATCAGTTCATCGTGCTATGGGAACTCAGCTTAATCTCAGTACCGCCTTTCATCCTCAGTCCGACGGGCAATCAGAGAGGACTATTCAGACATTAGAGGACATGTTGAGGGCATGTGTCCTCGATTGGAAACACGATTGGGAAGCCCAACTACCATTGATCGAGTTCACGTATAATAATAGTTGGCATGCTTCGATCAAGATGGCACCTTACGAGGCCTTGTATGGTCGTCGTTGTCGATCTCCTTTATGTTGGGATGACCTATCAGAATCAATCGGCACCGAGCCCGATATGCTTATAGCCGCCCGTGAGAAGGTAACTTTGATCAGGAGTCGTTTGTTGACCGCTCAGAGTCGACAGAAATCATATGCAGATAACCGTCGTCGACCTTTAGAGTTCGAATTAGGTGACCATGTTTTGGTCAAGGTATCCCCGAGTCGTGGTATCTTCCGTTTTGGGAAGAGGGGAAAGTTGAGTCCGAGATTCATTGGACCGTTCGAGATTTTGTATCGAGTAGGCGAGTTAGCTTATCGACTGGCTTTACCTCCGATGTTGAGCCGAATTCATAATGTGTTTCATGTCTCTCAGTTGCGGAAGTATGTTGCCGACCCGAGTCACATACTTCAGTTCGATGAAATCGAGATCGCCGACGATCATTCATATGAGGAGCGTCCTGTGCGAGTTTTAGAGTGGCGAATCAAACAGTTGAGGAATAAGACGATTCCTTTGGTTAAGATTAAGTGGTCTAGGCACGGAGTCGAAGAGGCTACTTGGGAAACCGAGGATAGTATGCGGGAGAGTTATCCCGAGTTGTTTGACCCTTAGTTTCGGGGACGAAACTCTTTTAAGGGGGGGTGTATGTAATACCCGATTGTAATTCAGTAATTATCATTCAGTAATTATCATTCAGTAATTTCACTCATTAATGATCATTTGTCACTCATACTCAGTCATTGTATTCATCATTCAGAGTGATTGTATCGTGTATCAATCGTCATTCATCACTAATCTAAGTTGGAGTTTCGTGCCGTGTTTATCATCATTGTCATTTTCGTTGTGGGCTATGCGTGAGGAGTAGCGCACACTACGTACTCTTTTTAGCGCGCGCTAATTGAGTACAGGTAGCGCACGCTACCACTCAGCATTAGCGCACGCTAATGTTGCCCTGACTGCAGTCCAGAAGGTACTGGACTGCAGGTGAGTTATATGTAGCGCACGCTACGAGTGGTAAGTAGCGCGCGCTAGTGAGTTGTAGTAGCGCACGCTAATATGTGGTGTAGCGCGCCCTAAGGACGGATCAGGTTGAGTCCAGTGGCTACTGGACTGCACTGGATTAATTCATAGCGCACGCTATGAGTTGTTTTTAGCGAACGCAATTGACATTATAGCGCACGCTAAATATTAGTTGTAGCGCACGCTACCTAGGTCAGATCAGAGGACAGACAGTTTCTGGATTCCAGTACGGGGCATCAAATAATTCGTTAGCGCACGCTAACTATGGGTATTAATGCACGCTAATGGTATGGTTGTAGCGCACGCTACAAAAGGTACGTAGCGCGCGCTACCGTTTTCGGACAGTGGGTACTGGACTACCCAAATTACCCGTTAGCGCACGCTACACACAAGGGCTAGCGCACGCTAACCTGGAGTGACTATATATTGGACAGTCTAACCCAGATTTCGTCATTTGTCATCTATTCTCATTCTCTCGTCGGTTCTAGGCGATTTGGGCGATTTAGAGAGTATTCTTCAAGGTGTAATCATCAATCATCATCTTCAAGTCTTTGAGTTGGATTAATCATCACTTCATCATCTCCAAAACATCAAATCAAAGGTATTAATCTCTTGGATCTAGAATTTCGGATTTTTGGGTTTTTCCTTCCGATTTCTTCGTGTAAGCTTGGATTATTATTGGAATATGTTAGATATGGATTATCTACCTTAGATAAATATATTCCTACGGATTTAATAGCTATTTTCGGAATTATTTCAAGAACCCTTGGGGTTGACTTCGGTTAATTTGGGGATTTTTCGATTGTCGTTGTTGTAAACTTGAATTGTGGAATCCTATGGGATTATTGATATCATTGGAAGTGTTTTGATGGTTTGTAATACTCATTTTGGTGTTGGTTTCAACATATTCGGGATTGGATATTTCCGAAGTTGTGTGGTTGGTTACGTATTCGTTAGAATGCCCCTATGAGTTTGATTATCGTTGTTTCGACCTTTGGGTTAGTCGTGTTTTGTTGCTTGATACGTGTATTGAACGGTTGTTGGTAATTATTGTTATTCAAGGTTGTTCGAGCGACCGGTATCTCGATTAGGACGTTGTTCGTGGAAGGACTTTGTCATCGGTATTGTGTAAGTTGATTCTTACTCGGTTAAAAGGATATTCATTCCTTTTGTTGTTGATCATTCATAATCATAACTCATTCATCATTCTATTAATCATGTTGAGACTTGTAATTGTCGAATAATCACTTCATTAGCGAGGAACGGCGGTTCCAATCATTTCATTGAAACTATCAATCACTTCATTATTACTTTCATATCGGTGAGTCATTCTTGACCTTGTCGGATTATTATTATTATTCATTGATATTCATTATGGTCATTCTTGTTCATATGACCTTCTGGGTTCATATTGCGTGGCCGGGTGCGGATGTGTGGAATTTTTAGTCGGGCACATGATGGCCATGTATTGGGAGTGATACATTGGACTGTGCACACGGTAACGATTACCTCCGTGAGACTAATTAGGTACAAGGACGGGTGTGTCCGGTCATCCGTCTTGTACACTTGCACAGAACACTACGGGCGTACTATGATACTCCTCTTCAGCGTAATTCATAACTAAGGATATTTCATAAATTCAGTTAAATCATGATTGTGTATTTTTCAACCCTTGAGGATTGTTGTTCTGTGTAACTGACCCCGTTGGGGGATTTTGTTTTCAGGTCACGGCAAGGCAAAGGCACGGGAAGAGCATGTTGATGGCGACGAGTCCCAGTGATACTAGTAGGGGGCCCCAGTCTTTCCATTTGTTTCAGTCATTTTCAGTCATTTCAGTCAATTCCGTCATTGTATTTTCCGCTGCAAATTCCGTTTGAGATGTTTATTTGTTCATGGTGGTGTATTTTATCTCCATATAAAATATACTAGTATTCTGTTTTGTCCTGGTGTATTGTACTTAAACTTCTCATCGGAGTACTTGGTAATATAATGTGGTTCGGTACTACAATTATATTATTTAATTCATCATTTTCATTGCCTGGTGGGTCCCAGTCGGGGATTCACGGCACTGTAATATCCGCCTAGTTTGGGGTCTTACACAAACATCGTTCGTACACATCATGTACCGAACTCCAGAGGTCTCGTCAGACCCTACCTGGATCACACACCTTGTTCGTACACATCATATACCGAACTCCAGAGGCCTCGTCAGACCCTACCTGGATCACACACCTTGTTCGTACACATCATGTACCGAACTCCAGAGGCCTCGTCAGACCCTACCTGGAACACACACACACATCGACACGACACAACTCATAATCATCAAATATCAAGCCATTCCACATTACACCGAAATGTATAATCAAGTATGTAAACCAAAATAACACAAATATCATAATCATCACAACAACTCAACAATGATCAAACACGCCTGGCACATACTTAGATGATTAACACGACCAACACAATTCCACGACGTTAGCTAAGTGAGAGTATTATCGCTACCATCAATTGTTTATAATAATTAATTCCTTACGAAGCATATTCACGAAAGTAAACCAAATTCATTACAACCATAACACGACGTCCCTATTCACAAGACACAATTCATATAGTAAAATACTTGCCTTAATAACTGCTACCAAATACTCCGAAGAACACGGTTCGACCGGGAAGCTCGGACCCCAAAGAAGGCAACGAACGGAAAGGTCCCGACTCGAGTTCTTCACAAGAATTCGTTCCTAAGTCACAACGATATCAATTCAATCACAAATCTACGAAAACGTATAGAACTTCCCAAGTTCTACCCATTGAAGCTTTTTATCGGATACTTTGAGGGCATAGTCCAATTTAATCGATTAAACGGATAAATACTCGAATTTCTTCCACAAAACTTCAAGGGTAATGAATGATTACGAGTTTACAATCAAGTTCAATCAACAATCTGAATCAAAACGAAGCAAATCGGCCAAAACACAAAGAAACTTCAAGAACATCCAAAAACCAAAAGTTTAGGTGTTCTTACCTTCGATCCGGGTGGAAGATGATGTTAATCCATGATTCCAACTTTCAAAACATGTTGTTAAGAACCCGGTTTTGAACCCGGTTTTGACATCCATCTTCAAATCTTCATATCCAAATGCGCAACTATATCTAAAAGAATCTCGATTGACTTAAGCATGGCTACCAAAAAAAAGGTTTCATAGTAATCTATACCCTCATTCTCAGTGTAACCTTACACTACAAGCCTAGTTTTGAAGGTTTCAACCTTCCAAATAGCATGTACCCTATTAGGTAGTTCTACTAGGTTCCACACTTGATTATAACCCATAGATCTCATCTCTGATTCTATTGCTACTTGACAGGAGTCAACATCTTTCTCTTGGATTGTCTCCTTGTAAGTCTAGGGAACCGATTAATCTTCGCTTGAAATTGAGTCTGAAGACTCCCATGCCTATGAATTAGTCGTCTTGGCGAATAGCCCTCCCATTACGATGAGGCAAGTCCCGAGTTGGTGTAAAAAAGTTTCAGAATCGATACATGGTTTAGTGTTAGTTGGTGCTTGTAAGATTGGTATAGACATAGCCTCGCCCCTCAACTCTTCCAAGATTATCCCGCTCACGGTCTTGTGACAATTGTATAATCGTTTTCCACGAATCAGACATTGATGTTAACAATGACCTTCTGATCCTGGGACTATAGAACAATCCACGCCTTGTTCCCTTAGGGTATCCTACACACACTTGTACTTTTATATGAGGTGCTAACTTATCAGCACCTTATTCAACAACGTGCTTGAGAATCCAAATCCGAATATGTCGTAGACTGGGCTGCCCCTACTCCATAGTTTTCTGGGTGTTTGGAACTGATCTCAAAGGCACTAGGTTTAAAATATACGACGTTGTTTTCAAGGCATACACCCAATACAAAATAGATAAATCTGAGTAACTCATCATTAACCTAACCATCTGTAAACGAGTTCAGTTCCTTCATTCAGCAACACAATTTTATTGTGGAGTTCCCGGTGGATCGAGTTGGGACGTATTGCCTCATTCACCAAGAAATCTAAAAACTCTCTACTAAGGTATTCGTCACAACGATGAGATCGTAGTGACTTGATAATCTTTCTATGACGCTTCTCTATTTCAGTCTTGAAATTTCTGAACTTGTCAAAGGCTTCAGACTTACGTCGCATCAAATAAACATATCCATATTTAGAATAATCATCTATAAGCGTGATGAAATATTCAAAATCACTCCTCGATGTTCATTAGACCACACACATTCTGGGCATAATTTCTCTTGGTCTTAAAAAACAATTTGATCATCTGACCTTCCCGATAGGATTCATATATTGTTAATGACTCAACATGGAGTTCATCCAATTGGCAATCATTTACCAATATTTGAATTAATCATAAATGCCATATATATATATTTGGTTTATGCTTGAAAATTCTTTTCTCCTTTTAGATTTAGAAAAAGAGTTAAGCGATTTATTTTTATTTCTGGGAGTTTTTGCAGTAGTGGGAGTTTTTGCAGTATTAATTATATGTAGTCCATCATAATAGATACCTTTACAAATATATTCACTGTTTCTTCTAATAATAGCATCATCATGAAAAAATGAGTAACCATCACAGCGCAATTTAGAAACCGAAATTAAATTTATTCTAAAATCAGGTACCAATGGTACATTATTAAGAATTACAATCTTATCAGTAATTAACACACGATTCCCGCAGCTACATCCATAAGCCTATAATAATCGCCTCAATTGATAGTAATCTCGCTCGTACTAAGTCGACTGGTTATTTGGAAACCATGCTAGTCGAAACAAATATGATAAGTGGAGTCTAAAGCTACTATCCACGAGGTGGTGGAACAAGCTGACCCACCTCGGCCGACCAACTTTTAGCCGACGACCGACCACTAGGGCTGTCAAACGGATAATACGGAGCCGTATATGGCCATATCCGGCGGATGCTATCCGGATACGGCTACATTTTTCTAATCTTCAAAAATTTAAATGCAGGAGGAGGGATTTGAACCCTGGTGGACCTCTTCTCCTTACAAAATTCCTAATGCCAATACCACTTGGGCTAGCTGACTTGATTGTTGTGTTAGAAAGAGAAATAACTAATAAGTAAAGATAACGTATCGCATGCTTATATTTTAATATTGAGAAATAAAGAATGAAGACATGTGACAAAGTATTATGGGGAGTAGTGTGCTTATATTTTATAATTATATATTAAAATTATATTAAAAGTATATATTATATATAATTAATTTCGGATACGGATGCGCCTATATTCATATCCGTATCCGGAATCTTCGGATACAGATAATATTCGTATTCGCTTTTTTTTAATACAAATAATATCCGCTTTTTCCGGATACGAATACAGATATTTCGGACGGATATCGGATTTTTCGGATTTTTTTGACAGCCCTACCGACCACTTTAGCTGATAATCGACTTTAGTCGATGATTTTTGAGTGGAGTGAGAATGTAGCCATATAGACCCCTTACAACACAAATTATGTCATGCAACTTAATATTGTCAAATTCTAGCCAATTTCATGAAATGTGGACAAATTTGCCCTTACTGGTGGAAGTTTTTTTTTTTTCATTTTTCAAAAGTAATCAACTGATTACTTTCGCAATTAACCCATTTATCTCACTCTCTCTCTCTCTTAAAATTCTCTCTTTTACAGACATAAAAGCAATCAACTGATTAATTTAATAGAATTAATCTCACACACACTCTCTCTCTCTCTCTTAAAATTGAGGAAAAAATACAAAATACGTATCAAGCCCTTTTATGCAGATGAGCCCATTTATCTCTCTCTCTCTCTCTCTCTCTCTCTCTCTCTCTCTTTCTCTTAAAATTCTCTCTCTCTCTCTAGCCTAACCTAATGTCTCCCGCCGCTCTTCTACTCACTGGCAGCCGCTCCATCTTGCTCCGTCGCCGCCTCAATCTACTCTGTTCCATGGCTTCCGACAGCGTCCATGAGGAGCAACCCCACAAAGAAGCCGAACCAAGCCCCACTGATTCCGGCGACCAACAACACGAAGCCGCCGCCTCTGAAGCCGCTGCCGTCGCCGAGTCGAATTCAAGCGCTGATGCCACCAGACAACGAAAGCATAAGAGGAAAGAAGAGAAAATAATGGAATCCTATCCCGCTAAGAAGAAAAAAAAGGAAGAGAAGAAAAAAAGGGAAGAAGATAGTAGAGGAAGAAAATAGTGAAACGAGTGAAGAAAGTGAAGCAACAGACGACGGAGAAGACAACGCAGAAGAAGAACAACCTCGTCGACCCCTCCCGTACGAGAAACGCTTGGTAAAATTTTGAATTTTTCATATCCCGGGCTTGATACGAATTTCTTGACTTAATGCGCTAATTTCTTGAACCTAAGTTTTTCTCAGATCTGTTACCCATGTTACGAAAATAGAATTTCGTATTGAATATTCTGTTACTATTATATATCTTTGTAACACATCTGTACCGATTTGAAATTTTTTATATTGGAGTTTTGGTTTACATGTTACGAATTTTCACAGTTCGTAACGTCATGTGATGCTTGTTTTGTTTCTTTGTGCGATTTAGTAAGAGTGTAAAATCTGCTATTACGAATAGGTGGTGTTACGAATTTATCAATACGTAACTGACTCTGCAATGTGAGAAGTTTATGTTAAGTTACGAAATTTGAATTTCGTAACAGAATAGCTGGTGTTACGGTTTATAATTTCGTAACATGTACCTTTTATATGTGTTATGACACCTGTTACGAAATTATCATTTCGTAATGTTGTTTGCAATTTCGTAACATGGGTTACATTTACTGAATTATTGATTTGGTTGAATGGTTTGTTTTTTTGTAGAACAAATGGGTTTTCAAACGAAAGAATCTGGCATACGAGCACCACTGGATCATGCTAACCGGTGGTGAGAGCACAGTGGAGGATATACGGTGTGTTCTCGAATCATTCAGCAAAAATTTAATCAAAGAATTGAGGCAATCAGCAATTGGGGCATTCATGAAGCTCCCCGACATTGTCTCGAGATCCGACAGGGCTCTACATTACATGATATCTCGCCAAGTGACACCGCATCCGGAGGTTGATGAAACATCCTTGTGGTTCCAGGTCAAAGGGAGAGTTCTACGGTTCTCAAGGGTTGAATTTGCATTGATTACCGACCTCCGATTTGGACCTACACCTGCCAATTTCCAGCCCTACATGGCCCACCGAATACCCAGAAATTCAGTCTTCACGAAGATGCTTGGAAACAAAGAATTGCTGATTGCCTACATCCGAACAAAGTTCATCAACAAGAAATTCGAATTGAAAAAGTTGGAAGTGAAGGGTACCGAAGCCGACTACCTGAAAATGGCAAAGGTTCTCTTGGCTTGGCTTTATGTGCTTGGACTTGATCCTAACAAGAATAAAGTGCCGGAATGGATGTGGGCGTTGGTAGAAGATGATGAGGCTTGGAAGGAGTTCTCGTGGGGGAGTTATGCATATCAGATACTGATTCAGCAAATTGACGCTGTCAAAAAGGACATTCCTGGCCCCTACCATCTAAAAGGGAACACCATCGCATTCTTGGTAAGTTTCTGTGCAATTCGTACCAGTTTAGAATATATCATAGATTCGTAATGTTAAGAATTCGTAACAAGTCTGTTAAGAAACAATTATAATGTTAAGGATTCATACCATTAGAGTATATCACAGATTCGTGACATTATATCTTGTTTTGAGTAACAACTCTGTTAAGAATATCACAGATTCGTACCATTATGTTAAGAATTATTGAGTCACATATTCGTGACATTATATCTTGTTTTGAGTTACGAATTCTTGTTTCCCTAATGTTAAGAATTCGTATCATTAGAGTATATCACAGATTCGTGACATTATATCTTGTTTCCCAAATCCTGAATTCGTATCAAGTCTGTTAAGAATATCACAGATTCGTGACATTATATCTTGTTTCCTATTCGTATCGTTATTTGAAGCATCTTGGGTTTTTTGGTGGATTGTAGTAACACTGTTTAATCTAATGGTACGAATTTCCTTATTCGTAACATGTGTTACGAATTTCGTAACAGGTGTTACGATTCAGGAAATTCGTAACTAATTCTACTGTTATTTCTGATGTTACGATTTAATAAATTTCGTAACACATGTTTGGGTTGCGATTTATTAATTACGTAACAGTGTTACTTGTATTATGCATTACGAATTAATCAATTCGTAAAAGTGTGTCACTTGTTTCAATCCATTATAATAGCATGATTATTCTTAGATGTTACGAATATAATGTCATTTCGTAACTGCGTTACCATATTGACTCGTGTTACTAATTACGAATTTAACATTTCGTAATTGTAATATATATTGTTTGTAGTTATCTTATTACTTTCTGGTATGTTTGTTGTTTTTGCAGTTTCGCCAGATAATCTCCAGTGTCATATGTGCATCGTTATTACTCGACTCATACGTGGCTTGAAACTTATGCTGGTGAAGTGATGCCGATCCCAGATCAAGATGAATGGCTCGCACCCGATTACGTTGCCTCAAGGGTTGTTGGTACCCCTCCTAACCCTAGGCAAGCTGGTCGACCACGTGGGAAGAGGATTCAGCCTGCACATCGTGTGTGCTCTCGATGTCATCAAAAAGGTCATTACCAAAACACATGCACTACAATTTTAGAGGAGATTACTAGGGAGGAGGAAGTGAGTAGCAATCAACCAAAGATTCGGAAAAAGAATAAATGCGGGATCTGTGACGTAGAGGGGCATAGTCGTTTAACGTGTGAAGACCCGAATAGATTTGGTTGATAGTTTTTTGTTGTGAAGACCCGAATAGATTTTGTTTTGGTATTACGTCTTGTTAAGATTTTATTAATTTCATTACGAATTTATCTTTACGTACAATTTAGTGTGTTAATTTGTCTATTTCGAACCAAAATGATTTTTAGCGATTTTGTTTTTATGTTAAGATTTGATGATTTCGTTACAAAACCTTTTTGAACGATTTTGTTTTTGTGTTACGATTTGTGGATTTCATAATGAAATAATTTCTTACGATTTCTTTTTGTGTTACGATTTGCGTTACGTAACGAAATAATTTGTTACCTTGTTACGAAATTGTGTTATTCGTAACATGTTTTTTTAATGGTTATGATTTTTTTATATGATATGTTACGAATCTGTGATATTCTTAACATTATTCTTCGATGTTACGAACATGTCATTTCGTAACTGGGTTACCATATTGACTGGTGTTACAAGTTACGAATTTAACATTTCGTAACTAAAATTTATTGTGTTTGTAGTTATCTTATTACTTTCTGGTATGTTTGTGCAGTTTCGCCTGACAATCTCCAGTGTCATATGTGCATCGTTATTACTCGACTCAGACGTGGCTTGAAAATTATTTGTTACGAAATTATAACTCTTACAAACCAGATACGAAATATGAATTTCGTAATGAGTAACATCTAATAATATGAAACTCTTACAAAACAGATACGAAATATGAATTTCGTAACAGAGTAACATCTAATAATGCGTAACTCTTACAAAATAGGCCATAGAAATATTGTTTCAAAATTACTTTCCAATACCATGGGAATGGGTTCCTCGGTCTTTGTGAGCAAATATAGTTCTCGCAATGTGGTCACGATAATTATGGGCGTCTGTTCTTTTTCAAGTTTTTGGGCGGTGGGGTACTCGGCAGATCTGCTCCACATACTTCAATGCATAGAGCCCATATTTTACATTACCTTGTTGGTTGAAAGGATTATTTGTCTTTGGTGGTAAAGTCAACTCCCACTGTGTTAGAATCGTTTTTTTTATGCGATGATGCTGGAAGTATCCGATTTCCTTCAATATCTGAGGGAGTAGCCTTGCAATGGGTTTGTGATGTGATGATCCTCGAATATCCACTGAAATGAATCGTACAACACCAATTTTTGCATATTGAGATCCATTAGGAGCGTGCCCCAGTGTTCTTTGTAGTTGCAGATGGCTACCACCTACAAGGCATAGTGAGACGAAAATAAATTCGTAACATCAAATCATAACAAACTGATAAGAATTCACAAAATCATAACATGAAATTATGACAACGTGATACGAAATCATAAATTCGTAACATAGTATCATGACAAAGTGATACGAATTCATACAATCGTAACAGATAAACAGTAATGTTGATACGAAAAAAAATGCAATAGTTTTAGTTTTACCTTTTCGCAATCGATCCATTGCTTTATGTTCGGACCCCAATTCGGCAATGTACCCTCAACATGATCACGCAGTAACAATTCGTTGTGTTATGAAATCAACAAATTGTAACACGATAACAAAGCATCACAAATCTTTTCGTTACGAAATCCAGAAATCGTAACACAAAAACAAAATCGTAACAAAAATATTTTGTTACGAAATCAACAAATCGTAACATATAAACAAACCCGTAAAAACTCGTTTTGGTCCCACTGTCCTACATGATCACACAATTACGAAATCAACAAATCGTAACACAACATGATCACGCAGTAACAATTCGTTGTGTTATGAAATCAACAAATCGTAACACGATAACAAAATCATCACAAATCTTTTCGTTACGAAATCCAGAAATCGTAACACAAAAACAAAATCGTAACAAAAATGTTTTGTTACGAAATCAACAAATCGTAACATATAAACAAACCCGTAAAAACTCGTTTTGATCCGACTTTCATACATGATCACACGGTTACAAAATCAACAACTCGTAACATAACATGATCATGCTGTAACAATTCGTTGTGTTATGAAATCAACAAATCGTAACACGATAACAAAATCGTCACAAATCATTTCATTACGAAATCCAGAAATCGTAACACAAAAACAAAATCGTAACAAAAATGTTTTGTTCCGAAATCAACAAATTGTAACATATAAACAAACCCGTAAAAACTCATTTTGGTACGAAATAAAGGGAATCGCAACACACTAAATTATACGAAAATATAAATTCGTAATGAAATTAATAAAATCTTAACAAGTCGTAACACCAAAACAAAAGCATAACCAATCGTTTCGTTACGAAATCCACAAATAATAATAAAATAATTACGAAAAAAATAAATCGTAACAAAAAAATAAAATCGTAACATAATGCAAAAACAGTACAAAATCGATAAACATAGCTCAATACAAAAACACAACAACAATCACAGCAACCAATCCAAAACAACGACGACAACGGAAATAATACCGACAAAATACTAAATAATACCTCAAAATCGAATTCAAGTCAAGTCGCAAAATCGGAGCAAGAGAGAGGAGATCGCCGGCGAAATCAGAGGAAGAAGAAGAGATGAGAAATCGAAGAACTCCGACGAGAGGAGAACGCCGGCGAAATCGGAGGAAGAAGAATATATGAGAAAAGAATGAAAAAAAAAGAGAGGAGAAAGATGAACAGGAAAAGCGAGATAGAGAGAGAGAGAAATAGAGAGAGAAAAAGAGAAGAGAGAGAGAGGTGAGGAAAACAAAAGAAAAAGAGAGAGAAGAAAAAATGAAGAAACGAGAAGGAAAGAGGGAAAGAGAGAGAAAAGGAGAGAGAAAAAAGAGAAAAGAGAAAAGAGAAGAGAAGAGAAATGAATAAAAAAAAATGGAAAAAAGTGAAGAGAAAAGAGAGAGAAGTTGAAAAAAAAAAGGAAAAGTAAGGGTAAAATTGTCCCAAAGACCTGAAAATGGCTAGAATTTGACAATATAAAGTTTCTTGACAAATATTGTATTCCACCTAATCAAAGTGGCTATATGGTTGTATTACCTCTTTTTTATGAAAAATACAACTGGCAGGTTTTTTTTAAAAAAAAAATCTATATTTAAAAAAAAATATTCATCTTTTTATTTTTTTATGTAGAATAATATTCCAGTTTTTTTTATTAAAACAGTTTACAAATAAATTCCAAAATTCTTTTTTTTTTCAATTTTTTATTTGCGAATTTTAAATAAGAACTTCCGGCTTTTAATATTAATATTACATTTATTTTTTTCGTAAAAAAAAGTTAAAAAAAGCAGTAAAAAAATAGTTAAAAAAGCAGAAAAAATAATAATTTTAAAAAAAGTAAAAAAAACAATAAAACCCTACTTAAATAGAAAACTACACCTATTTGATAAATATGTTTGAAAGTACACCTATATGGTAAATATGTTTTAAAACTACACTCCTTTGATAAATAACTCAAACACAAGTATATACTATAGTAATTGAGGTTTGAGTGTTGTGTGGGGACTTGTGCAGCCTTCCGCTAGCGATTGGACATTTTGAAGGCTAGACTTTTTTGGTATATTTAGCAATGCCCTATGAATATTCCAATACCTATGTACTCTGCCATATGAGTACACGAGTACTCATGTACTCAGTCAAATGAATAATATACTACTCATTTATTCAGTCAAATGACTATTATTTTACTCGTACATGAGTATTATTTTAGTAATGTGATATGTATGAGTACTGATCGAGCGGTCGAGGCGCGTCAAAATTAAAATATTTAATTCATTGACTTACTTCTATTAACTAGTAGTATGAGGAATACATAGCGTGGATATATTATTTTTACTGAATTAATCGATTATTTTAACAAACAAATGGTTTTTGCCTGACCATTTAACTACTATTAATTTGAGTAAAATAAATAAGAAAATTTTATAATACGGTTAATGGTCCCCTTTTCATTCATTCGTTTTCAATTCAATAATGCAACACTTATCTCTTATCTGTCTGTCAAACTCATATTCCGATGATAACAAGTTTTGTCGACTCTATTGTTTCTTAAATAAATTCAATAAAAAACAAGCTCTTTTATTATGAATTGCAAGATCCATTCAAAAGGTAAAATAATGGAATATAAGATATTAAGTTCACAGACTCAATTTAAGAGATCTTAATTTTGTGTTACTCGATTGATTAGAATCGACTGTTGTTACTTATGAAATTTGAATTGCAACAATTATGAATTACAATCCTAATCTGGCGTAAGACATAATAGTCCCACTTTAGTTGGCCAAACTAATTCAAGAAATTGATGTCAAAGTTAATTCATTCAATAACCCAAAAATAATTCAAGAGAGTTGAGTTGAGAATACATTAAAGAATTGAATATGAGTTCAAAATTTCGTCATGAACTAAAATAAGTAAATTAGTCGGACATATTGGTTCTAAAAACACTGTTGTCATCATGAACATGAAGAAAATGAGAGAAACAATGAGGTTGATTTTGCTCTCTTTCTCCTCTTTTTCTGTTATTCTTTTTTGTGCGTGATGATCGATCTCTTTTGCGTTATACCCCATTTATACTGTTATGGACAATGTCTCTTCTTTAGAGCCGTTAGGGTTTGTCTTTTTTAGTTTTTTTGGGCCCAAAACAATATTCGAAATTTGGCATTGGGCTGACAGTGGACTGATCAATGTCTGCGGGTTCGTCCAGTATCAACTGACAGCTGACTGCTGCTTAATCAAAGCCCCAATCACATTTAGTATCCGTTTGTGGTCCATTGTCATCCTTCCACCACAAAAATAATTCAAATATTACCAAAAACAAACAATAAATTCCCCCAAGTGATGTTATTTGCATTTAAAACATAAATAAGTAGAAAGACATAATTTAACAATGAAAATTATACATTATTTTCTATCTCTCAATTATATTAGTACTCATGTACTCGGCCAAATGAATATATGAATATTCATTTGTTCAATCAAATAAGTACATAAATATTCATGTGTTCGGCTAAATAAGTACTGTAATACTCATGTAGCTATATAAATACAGCAATACTCTTTAATCAAACAATACGATTGATATAATAAATTTATACATGACTTAATACCGAATAACTTAAGCACGGGTACCATTTTCCTAAGGATTTCAAACAACTTGGTCCCCACACCATGTTCGCGCACATGCGCAGTAAACATGATTAATTATGATATGTATATGCATTGCTCTTGGACTAGGGAAATTGTCTGTGTTTTGCAGTGTAAGCAAGCAAACCCCTCCCCGAACAAGCATGAATCTTTCTCTCTTTTTGGATACACAAATCACCTTTCAACAATAATTAATTTCACTGGACAAGGAAACATCACGAAAAAGGATATCATTCCATAACAGTCTCAACTTGAAAAAACATCCTTAAAAAACATAATCCAAAAATAAAGGAATGATGATGATGAGTGCACCCAACCCATTGTTGGCAAAAACCGACAATATAACGTCACAACGAAACACGGAAACTCGTTTGACAACTTTTCAAATCTTCAATCAGAATCTTGAGGCTATCACGAAAGAGAAAGAAATCAATTACAACTCGATAAATAATACAAATGATATCAAAAACGATAAACAACGAGACGATTTTAGCGTGGAAAATCCATCAAAACGAGAGTAAAAACCACGGGACCGGAGCCGCTTAAACTTCCACTATCACCAATACACAATAGACAATCGTCCCTAGTACAAACTAGAGGTATACAACAATAATTTTCAAATACTTGGTAATAAACAATCTCCAAGTATTTGGTGTTGGAATCGTTAATGATTTTAATTTTATTTTGTAAAATTAAATATCATAGGATCGATCTACGTTCCGAGTAGATGATCGTGGTATATTCACCTTCTCTAAACCGATTCCCGGTGAGTGAGATATAGTAAATTAAAGTTTGTCACTTAATTGTGAATTAATAAGGGATGGTATCCCACATTGAATAATGAACCATCATTATTCTAGTATATAAGGAGTTACCTATATTCATGTAATAATTAATGGCACATGTGTATGGGCTTAAAACCCACACACGCACACGCGCGCGCCGCCGCCGTCCGCCCGCCTCGTCTCGGCCGCGGCCGCGAGTCGCGTGCCGCGGACAAGCTCAACAACATAGTTGAGCTCGTATGTGCACATAAGGATGTCCAGGTACATCCGTCAAGTGGTTAAAGAGTTGAATACAGTCTGTAACCTCCCAGAGTAATGAGGAGGAGTTAATGGCAGGTTTGAATTTCGTAATCCCTGCCATTTGTTTGAAATTCGTAACTCCTCAGCATAATGCAGCATAAATGACTGCATTATGACAGCCATAAGGGCTGTGTTTAAATCCCCTGCAGGTGAGATGGCCTATAAATAGGCATGCATCTCATTTGCATCTGACATGCAATTTTCGAACTGAGTATAATCAAACAGTTTTTAGCATTCTCTGCATATCATAAGTCGGAGCTTTGTCCTCACCTCTTCCAGTTCGTCGGAGCTCTCCAGTTTGCGGTGTTGCTACTGTAGAGACGTAAAGTCGTTGACCTTTGGGGACGAGCTGCCAATCCGTGAACACTACCGGGGCGTTTCTCGTCTTGCGGGCAGAAGACATCTTCCGGCGACTTCTACAACACTCTGGTTTCGTTTATTGTTTTTTGTTGTTTCGATTATCTTCTTGTATTTCTATTTTGTTTCTGGTTAGTGCAGATTCAATTTCATTTTTCATTGTATTTTCAATTCCGCCTCGAATCTTGTATTTTCAGTTTTCGAGTTGTAATTATAGTTTCCAGTTGTAATTTAATCTTCGCCCAACAAGTTTCTAAAGCAGAAAATTCCAACATTTGGAATACACAACAACAAGATCGAGAAAGAAAAACACCAAAAATAGCTTACACAAAATGCTAGCAAAAATACCCGAACTTCCGAACTCAAACCCTCGATCTATTCCGGTGAAAAGATTTGCCCAATGGCTACCAAGCTCTTGTCAAAATATCACGACGATCCGATCGATACAACTCCGGGAAATCGAACAAGTATTTCTCTCTTTCTTTTCTCTCTTTGTATTTCTCTCTTGCTGCTCTCTCTCAAATGTAGGTGATAGAATGAGGAAAAACACAGCACATGGCTGCTAAAAAGACCCCCAAAAACACATGTTGACTCCGGGTGCCGCGGCCCGGATGTTGTGTGCCGCGGCACACTCAAAAAATCTGCCCAGTGAAGTCTCAGGGGGCCGCGGTGTAATATCCGGATTTATTATTGAGTATTTCATCTGTATTTGAACCCTCTATTATTTGGAATTGTGATATCGATGATTGGAGTATGATATTTCTCGTATTTGTATCCTTATACATGAGTATGGCAACATGTAAATTTTTCCATGCAAATACGTGATAACGTACGTTAACAAGGATAGCTTAACGTACGTTATCTGTCGGAAATAGCGTACGCTAAGAATGTAGCGTAGCGTGCGTTAACCAGCCAATAATTAGGCTAGGCGGCTGTCACATGCGCCAGTCGGACATGGGTCCGGATAAGATTCCCTCGGATGAACCTGGACACTTTTGATGCCAACGATTGTTAACATACGCTAAGGATTGTGTCTAGCCTACGCTAACGTGTGTTACTTACGTACGTAACCTGATGATGTAACGTACGTAATCTAGGTCAGAATCAGGACAGTTAACTATCAGGATGATAGCGTACGCTAAATTATGTTGGGTAGCGTACGCTAAGAGGCTAACGTACGTTATGCATGAAGGCTAACGTACGTTAAGGACAGAAAATTATAAATAAAACATGACACCATTTCATTTAAGCTCGTTCATTTCACCTATCATTCAGCATACTTCGTGCCCAGAGATATCCCAGCCCCCTTAAACACCTTTAGAACAACTTTTCTTAATCATTGAAGATTGGAAATTACTCATTGAAGTGGAGAATCATTTTGGATTGACACACAAGCAACCGGAGTTGGATTCTATCTATTGTTTCGGTGTTTCCTTCATCTTAAGGTGTGTTATACTATCTCCAACCTTGGTTTTGTGTTCTTAAGGATATGATGATCATGCTATCAAGATATTAAGTTCCATTGATGAATTATTCGACCAAACATCACATTTAGAAGTTGGGATGATTATGCTTAAGATATCATTGTTGTAAACATCATTGTAGAATCCTATTACGTTAAATGATGAGAGTAAGGTTCTGAGATTGATTAACCGTATTAAATAACGTTGCCATATTGATTGTAGACTTGGAGATTGATATCACTTTTGATAAACAGACTTAAGAAAGAATCATCGAAGGTTGTATCCTTTCTTATAAGTTGGATTTGTTAGTTCTTTTAAATGAAATCTGAAAGTAATGATGACATTGGAATCTAGTGCATCAACCTTAGATCACCCGAACTTCACATGAGTATGATAATCGAGATTGAATATAAGTGTTGCAATGATATACATTTCCTTGGATTCGAAGATGTTTGAATCCGTAAGATCATTAATAGTTTTGATGAACATGTTATATTGAAGGATAACATATATTAATCACTGAGGATTTCGTAAGCTTCATCACGGTTAGAACAGTCATCTGCCCAGTGAGAAACTGCCATGCACGCTTAGCGTACGCTATGCTATATAGTTAACGTATGCTATCGGGCATAGTTAACGTACGCTACGTTTGGTACGTAACGTACGTTATGTCATCAGACGAGTCAGTCGACTGATCAGAGAGGGACTGTCAATACATGGTTAACATACGCTAGACTTCATAGTTTACGTGCGCTAACGAGTAGGTTTAACGTACGCTACCTATGGTACGTAACGTACGTTAAGTAGTTCGGGCAGGTTACGTTTTATGAACTTCTAACCGTATTTTGGAATGTTAGATGTCCGTACGACGTGAGATGAACTCTATATTATTTCTTTTGTTTAAGGTTCGAGCTTGCTACGTGATTGATCGAAGGGATGACCTTCGAGTGTTTCGTTTTTCATGGAAGTATTATTCTTGTCTTCGAATCGAGGCAAGTACCTTAATTGTTTTATGTATTGATGTTATACATATTGTTGTACATGTATGTCGTTATTGTATGTCCACCTCGTGTTGGTCCGACGGGATCATCGAGGGACCTATGCTAGCGTGCGCTGGATCATCGGACGGGCTTTTCCACCTCGGGTTGGTTTGACGGAATCATCGGGGGGTCTAGGCAGTGAACGCTGGATCATTGGAATTACCATGTGTATGTTGTGATATAATTTTGTGATTATCATGTGTGTATGTTATTATTGAGTTTCTCGCAGGAGAAGACTCTTTGGTTCTTTGTCATTTATGTTATTATTATTCTTCGTAAGATGTTGAATAATATGTTGTGGTACTTGTACTAGCATCTTTGTGCTAACCCCTTCGGGGGTGAACATTTGTTTATGTTCAGGATCCCGGAGAGCGGGGAAACAACCACTGGAGTTGCATGACAACGAGGGTGCAGAGTGATGTTCCGGCCGAGTTTAATTGTCTGTTGTTTGTATCGTTTTAATAAGTACTCGAGTACGTCGTCGTTTGTGATGATTTGGATTTGGTGATGTATTAATACTTTTCCTTTGGACATTTGTATTTTCAGTATTGATCAGAATTGTTGTATTTTATTTCAGTTACTTTCATACGTTGGTATCTGTTATTGTCTTTTCATTTCTCTAGCCTTGTAAATCCTATGTAAAAGGATTTATGGCACTGTAATATTCCTGAATATATCGGGGGGGTGTTACACGCGGCCCGGGAGGCGATCTTGCGCGACCGAGTCTGATCTCGACAGGAGACTTGCGGCAAACCGAAGGGTCGCGGCCGAGTCTGATGGGGCGGGTTCTCGGCCAAAAATGATGTGCCGCGGCCCGGATCGTTTGTGCCGCGACCCGGAGTCCAGTCGACACCAAGAAGGCCTATATTTCGAAAATAACTCCAACAAATCTCCCCCTTTCCGGAATATAGGAAGAGTTCGCCATCCCAGCGATCGAACAACACACTTTAACCTTCTCTCCACTCAATGCCTTAGTTAACATATCGGAACCATTATCATCGGTGTGAACTTTATCAAGTTCAAACAAACCATCCTCCAATGCATCTCGAATCCAAGGATATCTCACATCGATATGTTTTGTTCTCTTGTGAAAAGTCGCATTCTTCGCTAAATGAATCGCACTCGGACTATCACGAAGAACCACGTCTCGCCGCTGTCGGAAGCCCAGCTCTCGTAAAAACATTTTCAACCATAAGAGCTCTTTACACGCTTTCACCACCGCAATATACTCGGCTTCCGTTGTTGACAAGGCGACACACTTTTGCAATCTCGATTGCCATGACACGGCTCCCCCTGCAAACGTCATCAAATAACCGGGTGTGGATTTTCGGTTATCTTCGTTTCCTGCCATATCCGAATCGTAATAACCAACAAGCATTGCTTTCACATTTCCAAATGTAATGCCCAATTTGGAAGTACCTCGTAAATATCTAAATATCCACTTTACGGCTTCCCAATGCTTCTTTCCCGGATTCGATAGAAAACGACTCACCGCTTCCACGGCATGAGCAATGTCGGGCCTCGTAGATACCATAGCATACATCAAACTCCCAACCGCGGAGGCATACGGAACTTTATCCATTTCCTCAATTTCTTCCTTCGTCGTAGGGCAATCCTTGCTCGTCAATTTAAAATTGTTAGTAAGAGGCGAACTAACAACTTTAGCTTTATCCATGTTAAAGCGTTTAAGCACCATCTCAATATATTGCTCTTGTGACATGTGTAATTTCCGGGCTGCTCTATCCCGAGTGATTCTTATCCCAAGAATCTGTTTAGCGGCCCTCAAGTCTTTCATAGCAAAAGACTTATTCAACTCTTCTACAAGTTGGCAATCCTTTCGGCATTCTTGCCAACGATCAACATGTCATCCACATAAAGCAATAGGATGATAAAATCATCATCTCCAAATTTCTTGAAAAATACGTAATGGTCCAGGTTGTCTTCCGGTAGCCTTGTTCCCCGTAATTGACTCGAACTTTTTATACCATTATCGTGGTGCTTGCTTCAAACCGTATAAACTCTTTCGGAGTCTACAAACATAATACTCTTTTCCCTTAACCTGAAACCCTTCAGGTTGCTTCATATATATGTCTTTGTCGAGGTCTCCATGAAGAATGCCGTCTTGACATCCATTTTCTCAATCTCAATGTCAAGACTAGCCTCTATACCAAGGACCAATCGAATCGATCCTATCTTCACAACTGGAGAAAAAATCTCGTCAAAATCAATGCCTTTGTTTTGACTAAAGCCCTTCACTACGAGTCTAGCATTGTATCGGGGCAATGAAGTGTGCTCCTCCGACTTCACCTTATACACCCATTTATTTCTCAAAGCTCTCTTGCCCTTCGGCAACTTCACCAACTCGTACGTATTGTTCTCATGCAAAGAACTCATCTCGTCTTGCATGGCATCCATACACTCCTTCTTGTTCTCATCCTCCATAGCCTCCTCAAAATATTCGGGCTCTCCCTCGTCGGTGAGTAAAACGTACTCATCGGCGGAATAACGAGTAGAGGGATGGCGGTCCCTCGTCGACCGTCTAAGTGGAACAAATGAGGGCATGTTCGTCACGGGTAGCTCGGGATGAACTCCATCGGTATAATCTTGGACTAACTCATCATTGTCACCGACATCATGTTATTCATCATTTTGGACGTCATCTCCACCCGGTGTCTCAACATGTCGTGAAGGAAAGGGGTCCAAATCTGTAACACCCCCAATATATTCGGGAATATTACAGCGCCGTAAATCCTTTACATAAGGATTTACAAGGCTTGAAGAATTGAACAAGTATAAAAGGGTACTGACGAATGGAAATAACGGAATTACAGTACATCAGTTCTGACCAAAATACAGAAATAGTACAATTGTCAATGAACTCAATATTACATCACCAAATTCAAATCATCACAAGCGACTTCGTACTCGAGTACTTATTGAAATAACGAATAAGCGAAAGATAAATAAACCGGTCGGGACATCACTCTGCACCCTCGTCATCATACGGTTCCGGTGGTTGTTTCCTGCTCTCACGGATCCACGAACACAAACAAAATGTTCACCCCCGCAGGGGTTAGCACAACGATGCTAGTACAAGTACCACAACATATTATTCATATCTCACGGTGAATAATAATAACATAAACGACAAAATACCAACGAGTCTTCTCCTACGAGAAACTCAAACATAACATACTCAACTGATAATCACAACATGATATCAATACATACACATGGTAATTCCATCAATCCAGCGTTCACTGCCTAGAACCCACGATGATCCCGTCAGACCAACCCGTGGTGGAAAAACCCGTCCGATGATCCAGCGCACACTAGCATAGATCCCCCGATGATCCCGTCGGACCAACACGAGGTGGACACACAATAACGACATACATGCACGACAATATGTATAACAACAATACATAAAACAATTAAAGTACTTGCCTCGATTTGAAGACAATAACAATACTTCCACGAAAATGAATACTCGAAGGTCGTCCTCCTCAATCAATCACGTAACGAGACCAAACCTTAACAAAAGAAATGATATAGGATTTATCTCACGTCGTATGAATGTTAAACAACTCGATTAACGGTCACAAGTTCATAAGCGCAATGCCGAATAGCTTAGCGCACGCTAAGTACTCGTAGCGTGCGTTAAATGCATCGATAGCGCACGCAAACAACAGAGCCTAGCACACGCTAACGATGCATGGTCGATTACCTCAGCGGACCCGGCCGATTGACTTCGTCGATGGTCTAGCGTCGTTACGTACCAAGCGTGGCGCACGCTAACAAGCGCTCGATAGCGCACGTTACACCGCATATCGTGGCGTGCGCTATCTCTGCATGGCGCTTCTTTGGCGGCGATGGCTTGTTCTTGCCATGTTTGAAACAACGAAATCTTGCGTGGTAATTCATGTTACTACCATGAATACTATGTCTACACCCTCATGAAAGATTATACGGATAAAGACAACTTCGGGTTCAAGGATATGCATGCCAATATAAAACCATATTCTTTTCCGACTTCAAATCTTCATACGATAATACGAAAAACTAATTGGTTGGTATCAACACCTCTATATCAGTCCATATTATCCCACTGAAGTTGATAAACGTCCTATATATACTAGATAAATCCTTCCATGATCAAACCTTTAGATTTATCTAACAATAAGGATGTTAACGTCTAGTCCAAGATTACTATGAAATCATCTATTAGATTCGGTTAACCATTGATAGAAGCTTCTCTTCACATATTCAGTGTACTAAGATTCGAATCATGATGATTATAATCAAGGTATTCCAGGCTTATACAACTCACTATTCCAAACATGATATATTTGGATAATTCATCTATGAAAATCCATATCTTGTTAACATGATCATCCAAATCGTTAGAATTTAACTCTAAGTCTGGAGATAGATTGAACATACCTTAAAATGACGAAATCACTGAACCGTAAGGTAGAATCCAACTCCGGTTGGTTGTATGCTCTTCCAAGGTGTTATCCCACTTCCATGAACATTCCACGTGGTAACCAATGTATAAATATCAACAATATGTGCTCTTAAGTGTATAAGAGTATTTCTACAACTCTCGGAACTCTCAAGATTGAGGAAAGTGCGAAAGAAATGCAAGCCAACACGGTTGATGTCCCATTTATAATTTCTGCATTATTGATAAGTTAGTGCACGCTACTAAGCATCCCTTAGCGTGCGCTAATAATGGTTGACTTCAGATTTTGTCCGGGTGCGTCAGCGGGAATCTTATCCGGACCCATGTCCCGCTGGCGCACGAGCCAGCTGCCCCGTTCAATAATTGAGTCCTTAGCGCACGTTACTCATACCTGCATAGCGTGCGCTAATAATGGCCCGATAGCGCGCGTTAAGATACATTCTTAGCGTGCGCTATCACAAGGTTGTTTGAGCAATTACACATGTTTCTATACTTATGCACAATGACATTAATGCACTAAATATCACACTCCAATAATCAAAATCATCAATCCGAAATAATACATGGTTGAATACAGATGAAATACACTGTAATAAATCCGGATATTACAAAATCAATAAGATCATAATCATGTTGTGGATCCGACTCTACATTCTCAACATCTTTAATCGTTTGATCTTCAACAAAAACATCTCTTGAACGAACAAGCTTCTTAGCCATCGGGTGATACAATCTATACCCGAACTCAAGACCATATCCGATAAAGATACATGGCTTCATCTTGGAATCAAGCTTCGACCTCTCATCTTTCGGAATGTGTACAAATGCTTTACATCCGAAAACCCGAAGTGGCAATATGAAATATCTTTACCGCTCCTCACTTTGTCCGGGACATCAAATTTCAAAGGAACACACGGCGTCAAATTAATCACGTGAACCACCATGTTCAAAACTTCTCCCAAAAATAACTTTGGTAATCCGGCATGTGAGAGCAAACATCAAGCTCTCTCAACCAAAGTCCGATTCATCTTCTCCGCCAAGCCATTAAGTTGCGGAGTCTTCGGTGGCGTCTTTTGATGTCGGATCCCTTGCTCTCGACAATACTCATCAAAAGGCCCAGTGTATTCTCCACCATTATCCGTCCGAATACATTTCAACTTCTTCCCAGTCTCTCTCTCCACCGAGGCATGGAACTGTTTAAAAACATCAAAAACTTGATCTTTGGTCTTTAAGGTGTATGCCCACACCTTCCTCGAATGATCGTCGATGAATGTGACAAAATATAGGCAACCACCAAGCGTCCTAGTCTTCATAGGACCACAAACATCGAAATGTATAAGATCAAGAACATTTTCCTTCCGTGAAGGGGTATGGCTCTTAAAAGTGACTCTCCTTTGCTTCCCGGCTAGACAGTGAGAGTACCTTTTAAGATGTACATCGTGAACCCCGGATAACACCTCATTCTTTGACAATAGTGCCATCCATTTCTCGCTCATGTGACCGAGCCTCTTATGCCATAGCTCGGTTACGTCATTATTGTCAACTGTGTTCACGGTATTAAGTTTGACCTTTGGATTTGTCACGTACAGTTTCCTTGTCTTCTCACCTCTACCGACAATCAAGGAACCTCGAGTGAGTTTCCACAATCCCTTGCCAAAACCGCTACAATAGCCTCATATCCGTAACATGTTTCACATTACGTAAAATAAGTTCCACACCGGTGTCGATCCTCAAATGTACGTCTCCCACTCCAACAATCTTGGATAACCCATCGTTGCCCATCTTGACTATCCCATAGTCACCCAGAGTATAAGAGGAATAGAGATCCCTACGTGATGTAACATGACACGTAGCTCCACTATCGACCACCCAACTCGAATCATCCACTACTACAAAACAGACATTTAACATCGGTTTTTTTGGGCATTTAACATCGGTTTTGGAACCGATGTTAAATGTCGCGATGTTAAAATTAACATCGATTTCTAATAACCGATGTTAAACTTCGATTTTAACATCGGTTGTTATAACAACCGATGTTAATTTTAATATCGTGATATTTAACATCGGTTCTGAGACAACCGATGTTAAATTTCGCGATTTTAAAATTTTATCGGACCGCGGCTAACCAAGCTAGCCCAACCCAACCCCAACCCAGACACTCGCCCAACCACCCGCACCAGCCCCCGCACCAATCCCCACCAACCTACAATAAATACCATTAAATTTCGTTGTTGGTGGGTTTCGAACTCACCACCTCTTGCTTGTGGAAGTGTGATATTACCACTCCGCCATATGAACTTCTTGTATATTTTTTGCAATGTGTTATATTTATATACTATATACATTTATAAATTTATATAAATATAAGATAATTTAATATATATATATATATTAACAAATCGAAAATTATTTTTTTAAAAAAATCTAGAATATTAATATTAAAAGTCGGATATTTTTATTTAAAGCTCGAAAATAAAAAATAATAAATTTAAAAATATGGATCTGATTTATAATTAATATTTAATCTGTTTTTTTTTATTTTTAGATTTTTTGTAAAAATATAAAATAGTTTTTTATGAAAAGTAAAAAAAATTACAAAAACAAAAACTAGCAGGTTTTTAAAAATATATAATAATTCAGTTTTTATTTATTTATGGAAAATAATATTCGACTTTTTTTTCAAAACTTTAAATAAAAACATCCAATTTTTATTTCCTATTTTCGAACTTTAAATAAAAACATCCGGTTTTTATTTTTTATTTTCGAACTAATGTTTATTTTTTATTTTTGAACTTTAAATAAAAATTTCCAATTTTTACCTTTTATTTTTGAACAATAAATATAAACATCCAATTTTTAATATTACTATTCCGGTTTTTTTAAAAAAAAATAAAGTTTCGATTTTTTTAAAAAAAGTTCCTGATTTTTTAAAAAATTTAACATCGGTTATACGAAAACCGATGTTAAATTACAAATTAACATCGGTTTTTCTAAAAACCGATGTTAAATTAAAAATTAACATTGTTTAACATCGTTTTTGTTAAAAAAACGATGTTAATCGAAACTTTTTTTAAAAATTAACATCGGTTTTTCTAAAAACCGATGTTAAATTAAAAATTAACATCGGTTTTTCTAAACCGATGTGAATTTGTTTTAAAATTTTCAATTATGCCACCGCGTCTTTTTTAACATCGGTTTTTACAAAACCGATGTTAAACGAGCGATGTTAAATGTCTTTTTTGTAGTAGTGATCTCTGGCAAGGTTCACCATATCATAATCGCAACATACAAAGAACTCTTCGGTAGTAGTATTTACTTCTGCTTTTTCATTACTCCCGCTCTCCTTCTTTTGAGTGTTCTCTCGGCCTTGGCGATTTTCCTTCTTGAGTTGTCGGCAAAATTTCTTCGTACGCCCTTTCTTACCACAATGGTAGCATTCAATATTGGCATACTTCCCTCTAGAATTACTTCTTTGTGGCCCTCTATTACTCGGACCTCTACTTTGACCTCTCCCCCGTCTTTCGGTAACAAGAACATCCGATTGTGATGAAGATCCCTATGACTTTCTTCGGACCTCCTCGTTTAGCATGTTCCCCTTAGCAAGTTCCATCGAAATGACACCATCATAGGCAGAGTTAGACAACGACGTACGAAACGTCTCCCAAGTATCCGACAATGTACCCAACAACCACAAAGCTTGAACCTCCTCTTCGAATTTAACGCCCATTCCTGCAAGTTGATTAATGATGCCTTGGAATGCATTCAAATGATCCGACAGAGGAGTCCCATCTCGATATTTTAGGTTCATCATTTGTTTAATGAAGAATAACTTGTTATTCCCCGTCTTCTGAGCATACAATTGCTCGAGCTTGTGCCACAATTCTCGAGCGTCTTTTTCTCCACTAATATGATTCAACACATTATCATCATCCCATTGTCAGATGTAGCCACACACTTGGCGATGCAAAATAGCCCAATCCGGGCCAGACTTGTCTTCCGGTTTGTCTTTGCGAAAGACCGGTAGATAATAATCCTTCACATATAGAAGGTCTTCCATCTTCCCCTTCCATACATGGTAGTTCGAACCATTCAAATTTACCATTCTACTTGTATTGGCTTCCATCTTACAATTGAGATAATACAACCACGAAACAAAAAATCTCGTGGCTCCGATACCACTTTGTTGGAAAAAACCGACAATATATATCATCACAACGAAACGCGGAAACTCGTTTGACAACTTTCCCAATCTTCAATTGTAACTTCGAGGTTACCGACGAGTAGAGTAAATCAATTACAACTCGATAAATAATACAAATGATATCAAAAACGATAAACAACGAGACACAATTTTTAGCGTGGAAAACCCCTCAAAACGAGAGTAAAAACCACGGGACCGAAGCCGCTTAAACTTCCACTATCACCAATACACAATACACAATCGTCCATAGTACAAACTAGAGGTATACAACAATAATCTTCAAATATTTGGTAATAAACAATCTTCAAGTATTTGGAATACACAACAACAACAAGATCGAGAAAGAAAAACACCGAAAATAGCTTACACAAAAAGCTAGCAAAAATACCCGAACTTCCGGACTCAAACTCTCGATCTATTCCGGTGAAAAGATTTGCCCAATAGCTACCAAGATCTTGTCAAAATATCACGACGATCCGATCGATACAACTCCAGGAAATCGAACAAGTATTTCTCTCTTTCTTTTCTCTATTTGTATTTATCTCTTGCTGCTCTCTCTCAAATGTAGGTGATAGAATGAGGAAAAACACAACACACGGCTGCTAAAAAGACCCCCAAAAATACATGTTGACTTCGGGTGCCGCGGCCCGGATGGTGTGTGCCGCGGCACACTCAAAAAATCTGCCCAGTGAAGTCTCAGGGGGCCGCGGCCCGGGAGGCAGTGCGCCGCGACCCGGAGTACAGTCTCGGCAGGAGACTTGCAGCAAACCAGCAGGGGGCCGCGGCCCGGAGTACAGTGGGCGCGGGTTCTCGGCCAAAAATGATGTGTCACGGCCCGGAGTACAGTGGGCGCGGGTTCTCGGCCAAAAATGATGTGCCGCGGCCCGGATGGTTTGTGCCGCGGCCCGAAGTCCAGTCGACTTCGAGAAGGCCTATATTTTGGAAATCGCTCCTACACCCATCTCTCCCGTCGTGAAGTGTAAATTCGGAAAATTTTGCCATACTGGTATTTGCTATCTATTTAGAAATTGCATACAGTATTATGATTAAATTCATCTTAAATTATTTTTATATTTTGTAATTGATGGTTTTGGTGAGAGACAATTTGAATTATGGACCGAAAGATAAATACATACACAACAACAACATTATCCCAATGTCTCAACGGCTCCCATAAAAAGCGGGGTAAAGAGGGATCGGATGTACGCAGCCTTATCCCTGTCTTAATACAGATAGACTGTTTCCGGATGATCCAAAATAAAAATTGTATCGAGAATTGCAGTGAATGACTAATACTTCATGAGAAAAAGAAGTGCAACCAGTTTAGTGCGTCATTTTGTTTTATTTTATTATAGTCCAGAATCAAAGAATAAAGAGTCTTTGGCCCATTAGAAATTCTTACTCCATATAATTAATTCTTTTAGGGGAAAATAACAAAAGTACAATTTCGTTTTAGAAAGAAAAAAAAAAACTATACATTCTCATTCACGAGATACATATAGAAGCTTCTATTCGACAAAGATATGTTCTTAATTTGTAAATTGTTTCGTTATTATTTTTTGTTCAACTTATTTTCATATTTGTTTATTGCATCTATTTTATCTCTACTTGACAAGTTAAATATACCATACTTATGTTACTATATTATGCTATAAACTTAATGACGTTACCAAATTATATTTCTAGTGAAATAAATAATACAAGATTGTACCGATAAATCAAAATTTAATATGATTGAGAATATATATATACGAGGCATTATTCAACCCGTGCGATGCACGGTCTTTGGTTGAATATCTACGTGTTTTGTACGTAATGTTGGAGCAGACGGTTGAATGAGCAGATTACAGAATTTAAATGGCTTTTAGAGAAGTTTATATGTTTTTTTTATTGTTATTATCCTTTTATTTTAGTCTATGTAATTAGTTATATGAAATGAGGCTTTACTAAACCGTATGTTCCTCCGGGGTTGTTTTTGGTTTATTCACCCGTGCGATGCACCGATTGTATCTAAGATTTCATAGCTAAAATTTAACAATCTTGTAATTTGTACTATCATTTAAAAGTTCATTTTAATCACCTTGTGTATTAAAAGGTGCATTTGCATTGTCATGTTTATCATAACTTTTGTATTTAAATTAGTTTATTTAAGGAGAATAAGTATTATATAGTATAGATATTCCTCCCGTTTCAAGATATATAGATAAATTTCCCTCAAGTAATGTTCGATAAAGTAATAACTTCATATAATTTCTTCCACCGACTTGGGCCAGCGTATTAAAGTCATAATTTTGCTAAATACATTACTATAGGATGATTTTTGTGAAAAATGATATTTAAGTTAATACATAGAAACTAATTTGGCCATAGATTTTAAGTTAATAGATGCTACTATTTACACTACACCATATATGGGTTTCTGCAACACCTGAAAAACTGTGTTCAAAAGTCCAAAAAGTGTTGCTGAAGGCAAAAAAACAAGCTACGGCTACACTTTGACCAAATTTGAAAGTGTTACAAAAACGGCCGCAACCATAGGGGTCTAAGGTAACACTTTGCTAGTTTTTGGTAACATACGAAAAAAGTGTAACAACAGACCCCTATGCCAACACATTTCTTGTCTGTGCCTACACTAAATTTTGTGTTGCTGTAGACTTAAGGCCACACTTTTATATATTTAGTGACACAAATATTTGCGTAGCTATAGACCTATGCTAACACTCATGAGGTCCAGTGTAATATTAAATTGTGAAACACTTTGACATCTTTACCAACAACTTTAACACTATGGCTACACTTATATATGAACAGTTCTAACTTTTGCCAACACACTTTTAATCTTTGCCAACACAATTTTTATATTTTGCCAACATGAAGAATTATAAATTAGTGTATATGGCTACATTTTTGTAGGTTTTCACCAACATTTTTCATGGTAAAATGCAGTTATATTGGAAAATAAATATTACCATAAAACAGTCAATACCATTAAAATATTGTCAACCATAACAACATCCAAAATACATGATCAAATATTCAATCCATAATCAAATGACCCAAATGCACTTACACAACCACACATCTAAATACAAGTTACCATCACAATCCATAAATACAACAAAACTACTTGAGTCACTTAGAAAAATTTCATCATCTCACCCCTCCCCCAAAATGACGGCTCTAGTTGCCTCATGGTCTACGTCGAGCGAGCGTTTTGCGTCTCCGACTCTAACAACAGCAAGCATCGATGAAAAGGAGAAACAAGTAGATTATAAGCATAGAAATGGAAAGTGAGAAAGATCAATAGGACATTAATCAAGAGTGCTTGGATTTGTTCCTTCGTGTAAAGATAAGAGTAAAATCAATAGTACAAATCCACTGAGTTTCAGTCAAAGACCTAATCTATTCTTATGAACAATAAAATAACATTATTAAAATAAAATTAAATAATCCACACATAATATCACTAGTCACCTTGAACAGAAAGTATCCCCAAGATAAATCAATGGCCGAAAACTGCAAACTACACATACCATTTGCGTTGTCGATTGGCTCAACAAGTATCAGGAGATCCTGAAGTGCACGATGGAGATCCTACAGAGCTAGAGATAAGTTAATCAAATCATCTATTGCAATTTTCATCAACTTTGCATCTGACGGTGCCTTTAGCTTCTCCATTATATCCTGTCAGCATGCAAAAAACAGCTTTATCAAGTTATAACAATATGATGTCAAACAGTGGCAGTGGTCGCAGCATAGGTATACAAAGAAGGAATACGCGGGAATCGAGCCTAATTTTTTTTTCAGATATCATAGAGGACCACATAAAATATAACCCCCAAAAAAAGAAGGAAAAAGATAATGTGGTTCTGATCGATCTCTTTCAGTAGCTCGATGAACTAATTAGTTATCTAAATTCAACCAATGTGATCTGAATTTCAAGTCTAACGTTGCATTTATATGTACAATAAATCAATCAGTAGAAATGATTCAATGAGAAACAATCATCTGTGAAGCTTGTTAAGTGGCAGACATGATAAATCTATAGCTCTCGTATATGCCAAAATACTAAAATATGGTACATGATTCATTACATAATATGGTTGCATTTCATATGAAGTTGCCTACTGAAGTTTTTCCTTTATGTTCCAGAAAGTTTTCTCATCATCTATTTGAATTTGTACCTTCTGCTTCAGAACAAAACTTTCAGTTCATATATTGGTGCAGAGATTTAAAGCGATAATAAGGGAAATTCTTACCCTGCCTTCAAGAAAAACAAGATGAGAAGGAATTAAATCATCAAAAGCAGCAACAGACAAGTAATCAACTCCTGCAAAAAACAAAAAGGATAAACAGATGGGGGTGGAAAAACTAAGCACACACAGACAAGAAGCATCAAAATGTTAAAAATGTTCATAGCAAATTAGCATCGAATTTGAGCAAAAATGTCACAAATTATTGCTGGGTTATAATGGCATGTTTTATCGGACAACCTACTTAATGACATTATAAGCTATCAAAACACAAGAATCAACACAATACTTTACGTCTTACGAACGAGTTTGATGTCGGTGTTCTCTACAAGCCATCAGGCCCCATCTTTCATGAATCCCACATAACTTGTGTCAAATGCCTTCTTATACATGAGATCCAGAAATTGATTTGTAGGAGTATAAGATATTCACAATACGAAAGTCTCTCACAGATACATTAATTTTATTCTATCTAAAGCGGACCATTGGGAACGTCGTATACTCAAAACTACTAACATAGCAGACTTAAATTGATTCAACCAAAGAATTATTGTCTTTACACCAAAAAGTGATTCGAAATAACCGTGTCATGCCAACATAAGTCATGTTTAGCTGAACTGGCGTTAGCTTTCATTTTAGGTAGGAGATTACATTATCTTTTGCATTTGATGGAATTTTGATCGGTCACGAGTCTCAAGTCTCCATAATTTCATGTCATTGAGCAATCATTAACGTTATAACATTCTCGATTCGCTTAGCATTCGATTCGTGCTCTTAGACAAAGCATATCCATAAAGCATTATCTATAGATTCCTAATATCCCTATGCTCAATCAAAATTCTACCATAACTTTAAGCTTGAACCGACAAACCAGAGCACCGTTAAAAGATGTACATCTTGTTCTTGAACCGATTACAAATGCAAGCTATAAGAAGATCATTGTTGATATAATTACCTCTCCGTATTAAGTGTACTAAAAGTACTCTTTCTACTCCCTTAGGAATGTTCAAGGACTTCATAACATCATTTGAAAACATAAGAAATGAAACAAAAAAGGAGTGAGTGAACATGTATACGGGCATGAAGTAAAGCATATAAAAACCTATCTCAATCAACCAAAGAAACACGTACTCATTCCACGACCTATAATACCACCCACATATTCGCTAAGCTAGTCTACGTTAGAAACTCATGCCTCACGAACATACACAACACGTACAATTAAATGCACAATGAAAAGCTAGCCTGGTCATATATCGAGGTCTGAATGAGCTTTATTTTCGCATTAATTGCAAATAATGGCACAGTTCATAAAAAATAATAGCAAGTACCGAATATTTTGGCACTTGTGTCTTTGGACAAACATAAAGTGATTATATATATTTAATGCTCAACTGCAGCAGGTGTAGCCGGTATAATATCATTTAGCGCATTTATATATATATATATATATATACACACACACACACAGTTAATAGAATTCTGAAAACAGATAACATGTGGTTATACGGGAAATTTTGTTCTATTGCATACCGGTAATATTTGTCTCTTGGAACATCAAGAAGTAATGCCCGACCTGCTCAAAAAACAAAAGGAAACTCATAACAACTATGCATAAATAACAACTGAACACTGGTGAAGAACATATATCCACAATAACGCACAAGTGACAGAAAAGAAGTAAATAGATACACAAAAGTATGTCCAAGCAAATCAGGAATTAAATCTCTTCAATCAAGCTAGAAGCTCTGATGAGAAGTTCTAGGTGACAAGGAGGACGACAAAAATGTTAGTAACAAAGAATTCAAACGATCCAAAGCACCAATGTCTGACCTAAATGGCTAAATTAAGCAAAGAGGTGTAGTGGATATAAAAGACAAAAGAAGTTGAGAAAATAAGAAGGTGCTCAGACAGAAACACACATTGTTATATACTTGCTTTTCGTAAATCCGCTACGTGAGTCTCATTTTTCCCAATACTCGAACTGAGGATTCCTCTGTTGAATGTTTCATTATCTTTGGTAATTTTTATTCGACACTCTAGCAAGCTAAAAGTTAAAATGTAATACATTTTCCCTCTTCTACTAACAAATATCTAATTACTTTATTAGTTTGTGTTACCTATATTCCCAAATTGAATTTAATTCTTGGTTAATAATCACCGAGTTCCAAAATACTTTCACGACCGTGTTTTCCTATCTAGCACATTCACAACATAGCACAAATTAAGCCCCACCAACGAATACCCAATTATATGGCTATCAAGAATGCACTCAACATTTCTCAAATTTTTAACACATTGATGGTTAAAAGCTAGAAAACACCTTGAATCACATTTGGAAGAGCGGTAGTCGAGACGGAACTCGCTTAAAGCTTGCGAATTATTTTAGATTTTGACCCTTGAGTAGCTTTAATCGTTAAACCTCAATCGAGTATTTTTCAAGCTTATCTAATCCGATTATACTTTAATCTTTCTAGATGAGTGTACCAAACCCACACCTTAGAACCTCATAGAAGGTTTTTAACGCGACAACATATTAATTCTAACCAAAGACAGAGAAACGAGAACTTAGAAAGAGCGAAGAAAATACCAATAGCCCGATGTAACATTCCTTCCATGGAAGAGAAGCCGCCGTCAAATGGTGTTTCTCCTCCTCCTCCCTCAAATCACGACCATCGGCTTGGTTTCAATCTCAAGAGATCGCGTGCCTCTTTCGCAGCTGGATCGAATGGAACCTACCGACACCGACTTATTTACGACAAAGACGACAAACCCCATAGCCGTGATTACCACCAACACTGTCACCTTCAGAGATTGAGATGGATCGCCGCTCCATCTCCGTCAATAGTATTTTCTTTCACAATCAACGACGGATAAGATATTAATGAGATATTAGGGTTAGACTCGTAAGGCAAGATATTAAGTGTAAAATTGGACCGAACCGTATTAGGATATATTAGACTCTTAAGGTAAGTCACCCATTGTCCACAGTGAAAAGGGCCCGGATTTAAACGGCCGCGATATATCGACCTTAATCTCGTTTTCTAAAGGGTTAAGCAGGTGGCAAACGGACCGCCGATTTAACATCTCTAATTTTAGCTAGATTTTACGCATATGTTTATATTCCAATTGTAGGATACGATAATCAAGATCACTTAGGACGATTCATAAGCATTCTAATTTAAGCTTGTTTTTATAATTATTTTCCATTCTTTGGATTTTACGGTTGTATTGGAGGTTTGAAATCGTTTTAAATTCCGCAAATATTTTAGAAAATGTATGTTTCGTAAAAACTTGAAATTTCTACAAGTTTTCTTTATTATAAAAAAGTATATTCATAAAATAACTTAAAAAAATCGGGTCGTTTTGAGAGTAATTTATTTGGACCGCCTAATATATTTTAGCAAGTCCGCCTATTTCGTTTAGTGTTTAGTTACACTTTTTTAAATAGCAACGGCTACACCAAAATTTTGTGTTAGCGTAGATATTCAATTTAGTCTACGGTAACACTAATTTATATCAATAATAACATTAGAAAAATGTGTAGCCTTAAATCAAATTTGACCAACTTTAAGGCATCTAAGGCTACATTTTTGCTTGTAACATCAAAAAAAATGTTGTTGAAAGCCATATATGGTGTAGTGTTACTCTTACAAAAAATTATACATGAAAAATATTATTTAACTTTATGCATATAATACATAATTTTAATCCATTAACATTTTGATGCATCAAATACAAATATTATATACTTATATTAATTTGGACCGTAAAACACTCGAAATTAGTAGTTCCAATTTATTTCTATTTTTTTCTCAAAATTCATTTGATTCTTTTCGATGAAAATTCATTCTCATGTGTACAGAACCAAGACCATTTTTTAGATGGAATCTAGAGCTGTAGGAATTTCAAATAAAGAAAAGAAAGCCACGTGCACATCTATTTTTTAATTTTTATTGAGCATTTAAAGGTAACTAGTGTATAGCTCGTCGAAACTCGACGGTAATCACTTTATATTTTAATTTATAAGCAAAAACTTAAAAATAATTTAGTACTTTGTTAGGGTTCAGTCACTTGGAATCGTACTGCAGCGGAACACCCCAATAAACAGAATTGATGAGAATAAGATTCAGCCACTCGAACTCATTTAGAATTTATGTACTTGTACTCGTCCTAAACCCGATTGAAGATAATTTTCCTACTTATTCGAGTTAAAAACTCGAATAGTAACATATGAAATAATGGGAGTATGGTTCAGCCACTCATACTCGTTTAAAATCTATATATCCGTATTCATCATAAACTCGATTAAAAGATAAATTTATTACCCATTTAAAAACCCAGACCATATATAATATCCACTAAGTACTAAACATTATACAATTTAAATAACTAAACATATGTCGCTATAGTAATTGGTTAACGCATCTCAATAAAACCTCAACCATTGTAAAGTAAAAGTTAATAATAGATATCATAAATTATAAAAGATTACAACTTAAATTTCTAGCATAAGTTTGGAATTATACAATCTTCATAAACTCGTTATAATTTATGTAGCTATATTTTGATGTGGGATTCAAGATTTTAGATAAATAAAAATAAAAAACTAACAAAAACATGCAAAAGAGGGAGTTAACATGCTACTCTGAATACGTAATTGCTTTTAGATACTTTAAGTATTTATTTATAAGTGAAGAGTGTCGAATCTATTAAAATAAATAAAATTATATAAAAATAATATTTATTTATATATCAATTAGATATTAAAAAATACTTACATATTTGGGCCATTGAGGTTTACTTAAAAATTTGCCAAATTAAATTTCCTAATAAGAATAAAGCCATTCATTTCGCCAACTCAATTGATGACCAAATTAAAGTAACAATGTAATAATTAAGGGTGGTAAAATACACATTTATTTTAAATATATGTTTAGTTATTCATTCATTCGAGTGTCATTGAAAAATAAGGTGAGACACAAGATTTATATAATTAGTAATCTTAAAAATAAAAAATACCATATATGAGAGAGTTAATATGGTGCTCCGGATGTGTAACAATATTATATATATTTATATATAATAAAACTATATTCGTTAATTAAATTTATTAATGCAAAAAACTCGCTAGTTATACGTATTAGTTAGGTTCAGCCAGTCGGAGTTCCTCACCAAGGCAGAGTAAAATAAAACCAAAAATATGAGGCAAAGATTCACCCACTCGAACCCGTTTATAATTTATATAACCGTACACGTCCCGACTTTCTAGGGTAAATCTTGTCAAGGATTTACGGGCTTAGGACTGTGAGTCGAGCACATTCATTTCAATCAGACATCATCATCATTTATTCAGGTGGGAATTTTCACTATCACTTTAATTGCTTTAATTGGACTGTGTATGTGATCTTCTATTCATGTTTAAAATTTATATGCACGTTGTAATTCAGGCTAACCTATTTTCGTGTAAGAGGCTGTCTTAAGATATATGTTGTTGCGGGGACACCTGCGCAACCTCAATATTCACATGCGTGTTCGATTCATGTTATGTGGTATTGTGTTTATGTTTTATGTTGTTGCGGGGACACCTGCGCAACCTCAATATTCACATGCGTGCTCGATTCATGTTATGTGGTATTGTGTTTATGTTTGATGTTGTTGCGGGGGCACCTGCGCAACCTCAATATTCGTGTATGCGTGCTCGATTCATGCTATACGTAATATTGTGAGTATGCAATTACGTTGAGGAAAAATGTGATAGATTATTCATGTTATGCTTTCCATGAGATTGTATATTACTGTGATCAGTGTGATTTCCACGAGCTGAAGGAAGCTCACCCCACCTTTATTGAACTGCAGTTGAACCGAGCCGGATGGACGAAGGAGCGAGCCGAGAGGGCATATGAAAGATGAAATTATTATATGATGTTTCTTTTTGTCAAATGTTTGAAAACTTATTTGGGGAAACGTTGATCAGAAATTTACAAATTAGGAATTATTCTTCCGCCGCAAATTTTTACCTCGCATTTATGATGTAATGTCACCTTATTTAAAGGTATTTATTTTTTATGTCATTGTAGCGACTCGACTTTGTAGGCGAGAATTTTTATATTCTCAAGAAAATTATTCTTCTCAAAATTTACCTTTTATTTATTTTCACCAATATTTACCCTAGAAAATCGGGGCGTTAAAAATTTTTGATAAATACGATTAATACAAGTTCGATAATTGATCAAATTAGATTCTCCAATAAGAAATAAAGTAATTAGTTTGACTAACTTAGTAATTGATATGATTAATATTGACCAAACTAAAATTTTTAATTAAATAAAGCAGATGTGTGATTCAAATTTTATAAACATAATTAATGTATATTTAATAATTGACCAAATTATATTTTTTACTAAAAAATTAAATTATTTATTTGCCCAACTTAATAATTGGCCAAATTAAACAAAATAAACTAAAATTCTTAAGTTTGTGTGTGAAATAACTATGATGTTGAAAAATACACAACGGATTCTAAATATTTATTTAGGTTCTCCATTGGTGGAGTTCTATTTTTAATCGATGTGGGATACAAGACACTGAATTCTATTTATTTAGGTTATCCATCGTTTAAATACCATTTTAAATCAATATGAGTTCCAAGACTTTAGATAAATAAGAATCCAAATATAAGAAAATGCCACATAGGAGAGAGATTTAATGTGGTGCTTTGAATCTGTAACGCTATTATATATATATAGATTTATTAAATGGATACTCTTTTCACTTTCCAAATCACTGATCCTCCCATTTTCATAGAATTCTATAGAAAAAGATTTTTACGATGAGATTTTCATAGAATATGTTGTGTAGACTCAATTGCTTGGAATCTTCACCATCTCATTGGAGCCGCATGAATTCTGTATATAGTGCGATTGTCATTGCATCTCGGTACAACATTATACTGATTGCGTTTACTCCACACAAATGGGGTTGGTTTACCTACTTGCTATTTTGGTCCGCGCCAAAATTATTAGAGGAACGAAGCCACATAGCTATTGCACAGGTTAATGATAATCACCTTGTTCAAGTATTTTTATATCCTCGTTATTTGGTACCTCCAATGTAAGAATGTGAAAAATATTATAAAAGAAAATAGAGGATGGAGAACTCCATATCGTCAGTTACGATGGAATTTAATGGCTCAAAATTCGTTTTCTTTTTGTAATGCATTGTTGTATTTCTCTATTCTTGTATTATGTTATATAAATTAATTAAAATTACTCTTTAATTGGTCCTATTTATATAATATTTATCTATTTAAATAATATAATTTTTTATTTTACACAAATTATATATGTTTATAATAAATAATTAAATTAACAAATTAAAAAGATTATTAAGTTGTCAATGCTGGCATCATAGAAGGGGGAAGGTATTTGGGAGTTTATTGCCAAAATAACCTCATGCAAGAAATTATATGTCAAAATAGCCTTTGAGAAAAAATAATTCCCTTACTAGCTTTTCATATGCCACATTAGATTTGATGTGGATTTTATAGGTTTATTTTTCATTTATTATTTTTCACATATTCTCTAAAGGTGCTGAAAACAAATACATCAGGATAGCAGTTTCCTAACTCGTATTCACTATGAACAATTCGTCAATGCCCCTCTCCCCACTGTCTCAAACGAAAAATAAATAGAAAGTAACTATTTGAATTTATTTCCGGCATGTGCACTGGAATTTTATCGCGTCAAGCATAACCGGATCTAGCACCTCATATTGCGTCTTCCATGGTTGAAAATAGGATTTGCGTATTGATTTTCATTTGTGATGTATATGAATTGGTTTTCCATTTGCTGATAGTTGCAGATTTCATGTGGCATGATTCGGAACATTTACTGTGACTATATTCTTGATGAATATATCATTTTGTGTTTATCCAAGATTATTTGCACATGTACTTAATAAAATGGATTATGGTGGAACAAACTAATTAGCTAGTTACGTGTATTTAAAAAAATCCACCTGAATTCTTATGTGGTGAAAACAAATATTTTTCGTGGAAGATTAGAATGAGATATATTTTTTTTAGTATTATCAAACTATGAGATATACTTTTTTAATCTTCACTGTATATTCACATTCATATTTTTTTCTTTTAATCCACACCACAATTCACCATCAACATAAATTACAAATGTATTATGTCAAGTTATTTACTTAAAATACATTATTATTTTTAAATATAAAAATTAAATTGGGAAAAAGGAAGTATTAATCAAAAAGAACTATTCAGGTCTATCGAAGAGAATACTAATTATAATGGAAAAAATTACACTTGGTCCCCTAATAAATACCCTTCACTCATCTAGGTCCCTGACTTTTTAACAACAACAAATTGGTCCACTTTTTGGACTATTCTGTAATTTATTTGGATATTTCTTTGGACGGTTGGGATTATTATGTTAGTATTGAAGTTAAGAATCCCAATATTATTACAAAATTTATTAAGGACAGAATAAAATTTGCCCCATAATGTTTTTGTCAAATGCTATCAAAGGTGTAATAAAATCAAACGACAGTTTCTCTTTGAATACGCTCAAATCTATATATATATGAAAAGTGTTGATGGAAATGAAAGGAGAGATATGCCACATGGGACAAAATCCTAGGTGGTGAATTCCAGCAAAAAATAAATGATTTAAAATGATTTCAATTATATTTTGCCATTCAAAATAGTTTGTTGAGTTTTCCACAATTTTAGCCAAAAGCTTACGTGGTAAATTCCAGTGGAAAAAAATGGTCTAATATTATTTCGTATATAAAAAACAATTCAAATTATATTCTGCCACAATTTTAGTTATTTATAATATTTATCATACTATCCATTAGTTAGTTAGATTTATAAGATTTTGTAGGGCACCAATAGTCATCATAAATCCTATAAAAAATTAATTAATTTAAAAATATTTCAGCTACAAATAGGGACCCGAGGGCAACTTTCAGTTAGATTTATGAGATTTCTTGGGAGCAGAATATTTATCACAAGAAAAATCGAGTGCTATATAAATGATATATGACATTCCTTTTCCACAATTTTAGCCAAAAGCTTACGTGGTGATGGAAATGAAAGGAGAGACATGCCACATGGGACAAAATCCTAGGTGGCGAATTCCAGCAAAAAGTAAATGATTTAAAATGATTTCAATTATATTTTGCCATTCAAAATAGTTTGTTGAGTTTTCCACAATTTTAGCCAAAAGCTTACGTGGCAAATTCCAGCGGAAAAAAAAATGGTCTAATATTATTTCGTATATAAAAAACAATTCAAATTATATTCTGCCACAATTTTAGTTATTTATAATATTTATCATACTATCCATTAGTTAGTTAGATTTATAAGATTTTGTAGGGCACCAATAGTCATCATAAATCCTATAAAAAATTAATTGATTTAAAAATATTTCAGCTACAAATAGGGACCCGAGGGCAACTTTCAGTTAGATTTATGAGATTTCTTGGGAGCAGAATATTTATCACAAGAAAAACCGAGTGCTATATAAATGATATTTTTTCCACAATTTTAGCCAAAAGCTTACGTGGCAAATTCCAGCAGAAAAAAAAATGGTCTAATATTATCGTATATAAAAAACAATTCAAATTATATTCTGCCACAATTTTAGTTATTTATAATATTTATCATATTATCCATTAGTTAGTTAGATTTATAAGATTTTGTAGGACACCAATAGTCATCATAAATCCTATAAAAAATTAATTGATTTAAAAATATTTCAGCTACAAATAGGGACCCGAGTGCAACTTTCAGTTAGATTTATGAGATTTCTTGGGAGCATAATATTTATCACAAGAAAAATCGAGTGCTATATAAACGATATATGACATTCCTCATACTACAAGGTCAGAATACCTGTGCTTATCTCAAAATATTTGATTCGAAAAGAATGATGATTATTGATAACTACGCAATGACAAATCTGCCATATGATTTAATCATGTGCATTATGGAAAAGCTTGCATGTCAATCAGCCAACGGCTGGGCAAACGCTATCGCCAGGTATTTTGCAGGTTTCAAAGGCTCTTCATTCACTGCCCGTTATTGTATATATGTATAAAATTATTATTTTCTAACTACAAACAATACTACGTTTCCTAGCTGTCGGCTCTTCTATGAGTTGGGTAACACAACAAGCATTTTGTAGCAGCTTAGTTTTGACATGCAACATGGTGTTTCTCCCCCAATGTTAGATAAACTGGTGGCTTCTAAAAATATCAAGCACTGTTCGTAAAATCATTGGTACATTAATATCTAATTAGTTACTAAATATTTTTATCTCATCTTCTCCTAATTTTATTACTATCTCATTTTTTTGTAGTTAAAGTTCTTCGTCAAGAAAATGAAGACGAAGCATTTGAATTAATGATTATCGCCCTAAACCTCAATCACCATGAAGCCTCATATTGTTTAAACTTCATGAAGTTGTTTAGTGGTGATGAAAAACACAGAGAAGAGGGAATTCACGGGTTGTCGATGTTGGAGGATAATTCTAAGAGCGCATACTATGTGACATCATGCAGATGGCAACTGAAAAAAAGACTTTCAAAAATGAAATTCAAGCTTCCTAACTACCTTGGTGTTCAAGTGACGAAGAATTTCTATCGCATCTAGAAAGACAACTTCCGCACAACCAGTGCCCTAGATGTGTTGCTGATATTGAAGTGGTCTATATGAATGCTATAAGTACATGCGAGCACGGCGCCAAAACCTAGGAGTATTTCAATATTGTTGTAATTGTCTCGATTCACATTTCTCAAGCAACTTATATTTGTGAATCATATTCACTTATCTTGGGTTTCAAATTCTCACTTTTAATTTCATGCGTGTTTCTATTATTTCAAACATGTTAACCGATTCTACTGGGAGCGTATAACATTGACAATTAGATATCTAATAGATAATTGGCTTTGTATAAATAATTGAAAGCTAGATCCTAACAACTATAGCAAGATAAATAACTTATATTTATAAAAGTTATAAATTACCTGTATTAGATAATTCCCATGTTTCTATGATTATTTTTATTTAATTCTAACTAAATAAAAAGACCGAATCAATTATTTTTATAGATAATGACTTGAATGTTTTAAATGCTCGAATCAAATTGTAAATTAATCTCATCAAAATTATTAACAGTCTTTCAAAAGATAAGGACTATTTTAATATTTAATAGAAACTGACATACTAACAACTCTACAAAAATAAACACCTTACATTAATAAAAGGTTATAAATAATCTGTTTAGATAATAAGATATCTACTATATTAATCAAAACAATGTTCGTTTAATCTAATTTGTTCGATCTTTTAACGCGCACTGAAGGATTGATTTATAATATTGTCAAAGACCATATCAAATTAATATTTAAATAACTAAAATTCGGATAATCTTAACTGAAACCTAGATCCTGAAAACTCTAGAAAGTTGAACCACTTCCGACTGTTTTGTTATATTTTCGAAGAGCAGATCAAATTGATACTCAAATAACTAAAATTCGGGTAATCTTAACAACTGATACCTGTATCCTACAAACTATAGAAAGTCCAATTCGGACTGTTTTATAATATTTTAAAAGACCACATCAAATTGATATTTAAATAACTAAAATTCGAATAATATTAACAACTGAGACCAAGATCCTGAAAATTCTAGAAAGTTAAACCACTTCAGAGTGTTTTAAGATATTTTAAAATACCGGCTTAAATTGATATTTAAATAACTAAAATTTGGATAATCTTAACAATTGAGACCAAGATCCTGAAAACTCTACAAAGTTAAAACACTTCAAACTGTTTAATGATATTTTAGAAGACCAGATCAAATTGGTCACTTGAATAGCTACAATTCGGATAATCTAAACAACTTAAACCTGAATCCTATAAACTCTAGAAAGTTAAAACACTTCAGACTGTTTTATGATATTTTAAAAGACCAGATCAAATTGAGTTTTAAACAGCTTAACATTCGGATAATCACAACAATAATTGAAAACCTTATCCTAAAGTCTTTTACCGAATCAACTTGCAAATTGGAGAACTAAAGAGTCCGGTAATCTAAATAATGGAAAACCATATCCTAATAATCCTACAAGTTTAAACCACTCGATTATAATAACCTAGATAATAAAATATCTATCATCAATCCGATTTAATTTTATTTCTGGTCGAGATAATCAAGTCTTTTGAAAAAGATGGACTGTAATGAAATTTTCGGATAACGACATAAATTCAATGGGTCATCTTTTCAACAGAGGTAAATTAAGATCAGTTCCAAATTAAGACTCCTACAAAATACAGTCACTCGAGGCAAGGGCCTGTTCTACACTATAAATAACATATTACATCTATGTATTAATAACCGCGAAGAAAAAATTTAAGAAATTATAAACATGACAAATATATTTGTTCGAGGAATTAACAAGGAGACCAAAGAACAGGACCATCACGGTGAAGATCTTGCGTTTATGGATTCCAATCGACAAACAAAAGAAACCAGTTTCGATCGAGGCAATTCTTATGGACAACGAGGTATAAGGACTCCACAAATTTTTTATTATTTCCATTCAATATTTTCATCTTAAACTAAACCGCTATATATCATAGGGATCCAAAATACCAGCTTACGTGAAAAGATGTTTACTATCAAATTTCAAAAAGCAATTAACCGAAGGAGATACAGTGAGTATTTCTGCTTTTGGTGTTGAGGACAACCACCAAAGCAAATGGAACAAGGCAGTAGAATGCCCAAGAAATTGATATTCAACTATATTACAAAAGTGTCCAAGTGTAAGCCCGACATGTGGATTCACCAAATGGACTCGAACTGATTCCTTTTGATGACATTCCTTCCTTTAATGGAAAATATTTTATTGGTAGGTTGTATGTTATTGTATTTTTATGATCTCTTGATAAATATTATTATGCTGATATATTATCAGTATTTTTCAGACGTAATAGGACGCGTTATACGAATTGGCAACATTATTTATGTCGATAAGGCACATGCTCGAAAGTTAGACATCGAAATTCAAGATGAAAGGTAACTTAATTTCGATGTTTTTTCTAATTTGAATAATTATTTTTAGTATTGCATTTTATCTTAGACTGTATAACATTAATGTAGGAATGTTAGCCTAAAGGTAGTGCTATGGGAGTCGTACGCGGACAAGCTGCTAGAAATAGCACCTACCAACAATAAGCTTGAAGACGGGCTTACTATAGCACTGCAGTTTGCACACAAGTCCATTTGGCAAGGTCATCAGTATTTCATACCAATTTTAAAGTACATTTCATTATTTTAAACACATACTAATAAAATCACGCACATTTTAACAGAAGAGCTACATGTGCAAACTACTATGCATGCCACCAAGATGCTCATAAATGGAGATTTACCGGAGTTTGAGGACTTCAATATGAAGTACTGCAGAGCAGTCTATTATACAAGTATTTTTTAATTATCGTTCTATGTTTTTTATAGACAAAACATTATTTTTTTAACTCAGCTCGCCATTTTATAGGAAGAAGATGTCCGGAAATGATTCAGTTAGTAGATCAATCACATTACGGAGTGACATTCGTACACTGAAATCAGAGGAATGGTTGAACATGGACAAACACAGGACAACTTCTCAGATCAAGAAAGAAAGCGAGGTAAATAATTGTACTTTATTTGATTTATAATATCTTTGAATCAATTTAATTAATGTATATTTAACATTTTCCAGCATGGGTCCTATATTCTCTTTGTCAAGTTCACTGACATTGGAGATACATGGTACTACAATTCATGCGTGCATTGCAAAACAAAGACCGGGGCCAAAAAGGCTGAAGACATCTGTCCGAATATAAAGTGTGGACATAAAATGGAGTCGATTGTACCTAGGTAATCAGGTCAATTTAAGCCATTTATACTTGATATTAGATACGTTTCTTAGCGATGGATAAAACAGGTTCAGGCTCAAGGTTATAGCAACAGATTCAAAATCAAACGATGAAATTACCATTGTTTTATTTGAGGATATGGTTGCAAACCTTATAGGCAAATCAGCTTCTACCGTTCTTGCTTCCCTCATTGAGGTATTTTCTGTTTCAATAAGTTTCATTATATATAAACTGCTAGGAAATTAGTATTCTGACAATGTTTTTTTTCTCACTGAAGGAAGGAGATGAAGAAGCACTACCCATGGACTTTCAACCAATACTTTTCAAATATTATTTGATAAGAATCTGAGTGTCAAGGGAATATAACATTGTAAAGGGTTATAATGACTACAGTGTGGAACATCTAACAGCTGATGACAAAATCATTGGTGAATATTGTGGTCTAGCAATGAACGTGAGATTACTCTACCTATTATATTTTTACATTTAAAATTAATATCATTATTTATCACACCATTAACATATTATAACTAACTATTTTAGGAGGTTGCATCGGAGTCCAAGAGGTTGGTTGAATGTGCCAAAGAGAAATATGTTGGAAAGGGAAAAGAAAAGGTTGACAGTGAATTTAATGATCAGGGCTCTAATGATATTTCCGAGACAATACTTACTCCTGCTAAGCGTGGCAGAGAGATTGAAATTGATGAAGAAGTCGGTATTATAGATCGCAAAGTTCTTCAACTAAAGTGGTGATAAAGAAGGAGAAAAATATTCCATAATTTGGGGCGTTTTGGAATAGTATAGTTTATTTTTTAGATATCTTTTGTTTTGTTTTATGTTTTGATTCCGTTCATCACACTATTTTGATATTTGGGACCTTTAGTAGTAATTTCTTAATGATTAATTGCATTTTGTTTTCTTCGATTATGCCTTATAATGATCAATTGCACTTTATTTTCTATGATTGCCTTAAATACAAACTTATCCATAACTCTATAATTTTATTTTGTAATATTCAAGTTAAGAAGTCGGTATTATAGACTGCAAAGTTCAACTAAAGTGGTGATAAAGAAGGAGAAAAGTATTCCATAATTTGGGGGCGTTTTGGAACAGTATAGTTTATTTTTTAGATATCTTTTGTTTTGTTTTATGTTTTGATTCCGTTCATCACACTATTTTGATATTTGGAACCTTTAGTAGTAATTTCTTAATGATTAATTGCATTTTGTTTTCTTCGATTGTCTTCATATAATGATCAATTGCACTCTATTTTCTATGATTGACTTAAATACAAACTTATCCATAGCTCTATAATTTTATTTGGTAATATTCAAGTTAAGGAGTCTAATCAAATCTATTTTGAAAGTGAGAACTATAACTTAACAATTATATACATACAATCCATACAAGTGTTTAAAGAGTTAGATGTCAACCATGATTAGCAAACTCAACATAATAAATAATTAGAGTTAGAAAGAGATATACCTCACGCATACGGCTTTGGCGATTTCAGGACCTCATGCATACGGCTTGAGCGATTTCCAGACTCGAATTCGTTACGATAAATAAATTACATATAAATATTTATTTACAATCACAGCCTGCCAAATTACATTCTAGATTTGAATAAGAGAAGATGTCTATTCTGTCGAGTTCCTGAACACTATAAGGACTTCTGGGATACCAAATCATATAATTCGACTTAAGGTCGGTTGTCCTATAATGCTTCTTAGAAATATTGACCAGTCTGCCGAGCTTTGTAATGGAACTAGATTGATCACATCGCGATTGGCAAGCAAGTTATTGAGGCTAAGACGATACATGGAAAGAACGCTGGAGTGAAGGTTTTCATACCAAGGATGGTACTTTCACCTTCTGATATTACCAAGTTTCCTATTAGATTTCAACGAAGACAATTTCCTATATCAGTTTGTTATGCAATGACTATCAATAAGAGTCAGGGACAGTCTTTATCTCATGTTGGGCTCTACCTCCCAAAGTATGTTTTCAGCCATGGCCAGCTCTATGTTGCATTTTCCAGAGTAACAAGCAGAAAGGGGCTCAAGGTTTTAGCATTGGATGAGGAAGGCAATCCCACCGACACGATCACCAACATTGTATACAAGGAGGTGTTTTCAAAACTTTGAGGTATATTTTTATCATATTAATACACTTTATGTCTAAAGTAGCAATATACATTTATTTGATTTTGTTATTGCTTACTGATATGTACAGATATCGTTTTGCAGTTGGCAATTATTCAGATGTCTACTGTGATTGTACACGGTAACTTTGCATTCTCTTTCATATTTTTCGATATACCGAACCTTTGATTCTATTTAGAGGTGTTTGAGATTGCGTTTATCTACTTATTTCGTTTTGCAAACGCAAAAATCGGTTTTGAGTGTTTGGCAAAAAAGTTGAAAAAGTGATTATTTGTGTTTCTAGGGGCCAAAACGCAGCTTTGAAAAAGTTACTCCCTACCTACTGTGACAAAACGCAGGTTTTGAAAAAGTGATTATTTCATTTATTTCTCACATGACCCACAATAAAATACCTTTATTACCCTTTGATTTAATTTTCATGGCACATGCAAATGTCTATTTCGTAATTTTATCCATTAAGTAACAAAATAATCAAATTTGCCAAACACTCAAAACTCGATTATTTGATTATTGCGATATCAAACAGCATAATCAAATCCAAACACTATATTTGAGAACCACGTTTTGCAACAGCTGATTATTTGATTATCCGTTTTCAAAACGAATAATCTATTTTCAATAAGCAATCCCAAACACCCCCTTAATATTATTTATTGTTTGGATTCACGTATTACTGATTTAAAGAAAATCATGCCGTGGCAACGCCACGGGTTAGTACTAGTTTGATTAATGGCTGAGAGGTGCGTAAGACATACGGCACAGCCTGAATTTGGGGAAGTCCGTGCAGACATAATAATCATCATCCACCACGATCAATTTATTCAAATCACATTTTCATCCCTCTCATCCCATAAGAAAAAGGCGTATAATTTTACAATGTAAAAATTGTGAACTTGTCCATAGAACAGTGTTTGTACTTCTTTTGTTAATAAAAAAATAAAATATTTAACAAATATCTATTTAAAATATTCTCTGTAATTATTTTTGCACGATATTTTTAATATTAAAGTACAAATATTATCAGAAAATTTATGTTACTTCTATAATATATTTTTATAACACTTCATTACATACGGTATTTATGTTTTTGTTACATATTTATCTCTCTTTTCATACAAAAAGCATTTAATAACGAGGACGGACGGACCTCGAGCGGCGGCAAAGGCGATGGATGGTATTGGTGGTTTTCGGCGATTGTTCGTCGCCTGGAAAAATTGAAGCCAACTCGGGTTTGATGGGTTGTTGGCCGCGGATTTGCGGCGATGCGACAGCGATAGTGAATCGCCGCTGCTGTTTATCTCTTTTTTTTTGGCAGATTTGATACTATGAACAAAATGAAAGATGAGAATGACGAATTTGACAGAAATTTTTTTTAAAGGTTTTGTTTTTTTTTACCTTTTACTAGAGTGTGATTGATTTGATATGTAGATTGTGAATCGTATGAATGATTTTTTTTATACTGTACTGGGATGATTGGAAAGGACACTCATTTATTTGTGTTAATTATTTGTGTCATAAGTTCTCAGAGTTATTTTGGATTAAAGATGGTAACTGAAGTCTAAAGTGGAAAATGTTTCAGCAGTTCAGAATGAGAGAGGATATGGTGGGGCTGGCCTAAAGTTAAGATATAATTCGGTTGAAATCTAATAGACCAATTTTCAAAATATCATTTTCTAATAATTTCGAGGGAGACCAACGGTCTTTAAGAAAAAAATGATTAAATAATCCCAGCGAAATTGAAATAAAGTCAACCATTCGCAAGTAACTAAATACAAAATTCTCAACATTTTCAAAACATCCATAATATTCAACCATGACATTGAAATTAAAGTTAAATTTAAATAAACGAAGAAGTAGATAAATATTATTATCATGCCACGCCATTGCCCGCCACGTAAGACTCCTCAACTTGAAAGATTTAAATAATAAACCCTTTCTCACACACCCTTTCTCATCAAATGTAGGAATATTAAAAAAAATACGTTTACTTCATTAATTTGTTTAGAATGTTTTTTTTTTTGTGTTGAAATGGGTGGAATCCTCTTTTATAATGGATTTTGAGATGAAAACGCATGAATGTTTTAAATATAATTAATTAATGGGGTTAAAACTCAACTTAAAACTCAATTAATGAGGTCAAGATTAAACTTAATTAAGGCTACATAAATTTAATTAAAGAGATAGAAAACTACGGAAAGAGTTTTGGTTGTTTTATTTTGTTTCACGATATTGTGAAATCAAACGAATTGTGCAGTGAGTTATATGTTGAGAATTAAGAAAACTTCATGGTGTTTCTACTAAAATGTTTGAAATAAAAAGTAGTGGGAATCAATTTTTTAATACCAAAGCATAAAATTGATAAGTTCTATATCCTCAATCATAAAACTATAAGTTTTTGGTACCATTTTGATTAAAAAGACTAAAATGTCCTCTCTTTTGTTGTATTGTTGACTTCTCACTTTTTTTTTATTTAATTTAAACTACTTTTCTTCTCTTTTTTCTTTTTTACTTTCCTCCTCCGATCGATATTAATGTCCAACAACCAAAATTTAACTACAAACATATACATCAAAACAACACAACCATTTTATTTTTGACAAAGGGTCTCTCAAAAAATCTTATAGAAATCACAAGATTGTTCGAAAATAAGAGTTGACGTTGAAATAGGATTTCATTTGTCATGCTTCTGAGTTCATAAAGAAGGTATGCATCAGTATTTGAACGATGAAAAAAAAATTCCAGATCTGTTCTTACGGACACGATCGCTGCAGATGATGGGAAGCCACCGTGTGCAACGATCGTGTGCAACGATCGTGCGCAACGACCTTAACATCGTGCGCAACACTAATGTGTACACGATCGTTTAACACGATCGTCTACAATCGTGTGCAGCGATCGTGTTCATGGACAGAAACTTGCACATGATCACTGCACACGGTAGTATACGACCGTGTGCATCGGTCGTGTCCAAGGCAGACCATTTTATAATATTGTTCGCTCATTTTTCTGAATAGTTATTCATCTTTTTGTAATCAGATGTCGTGGCAGCGTATTTTGATACATCACGGTGGTCATTGGGAGCGATCGACATATATAGACGGGGACTCCTTTTTTGTCTATATCGACACGAGCAAAGTTAGTCGTGCAAACCTCGTGGGGGTTATCAGAGAGGGTTTGGGTGGTCCAAATGAGTCCGATTACAAATTATGGTACTTGACACACATGGCCTAGGGAAACAAAGTAAAAGTCCTATTACGGGGCGATACCGAGATACTTCGATTACTAGTAGAATACAAGGAGGATCCTGAGGTCTATGTTGAGAACAGCAGCTCCTCCACTCCCGAGGTTAATATGGGATGTAGCAGCTCGAGAGTAGAGCCCGGCAACATAAATTATGACATGCCTTCTAAAGAGTATCAATACGAGGAAGATGAGGAAGATGAGGAGGTGCATACATCCGAGATGAAGATTGTTGTAAAGATTTGCTTGAGTCACTATCTGCGGAATTTCTTGCTTGGGTTCGTCAACCGGCCCAAATGGATAGGATTATGAGTCGTCAGAACTTCTCATCCGACCATCAATCTGCGAGCGAGCATGAGCATCTACAATCAATGCGTAACTGGATCATTCCATTTCCAGACCCCGGTAGTGCCGGGACCTTGGGTTGGGTCGAGCAGCCTCCACCGGTTACCGGTCAGCTAGAGGTGGGGTCCACCTTTCGTTCGAAGACAAAGTTGAGGATAACTGTAGGAATGTATCATTTGGAAAACATGCTACAGTGTTTCACTGATCGTTCCGCCGATAAACGTATAGTGTTTGTCTATAAGAGTGGGCGAAGAAATTGTCAGTTTAGGTTGTGTGCTATTGAGGGTGCAACTATTTGGAGAATTACTAAGTTGGCATTGGAGCACAGCTGTCACCCAGATTTGAATCGTGTTGCCGCACGATCGGTCACTTCTGAGGTTGCCGCCCATTATTTTGCTAAAAAATTGACCGGTGAGGGGGTCACTTTGAGGCCAAAGGAGATGATTGCAGAGATGTGTAGGGAGTACGGCATTGACATGCTATACAGTTTTGCTCTCCGGACGAGGAATATAGCGATAGAGAATACATATGGCGGCTTTGATGAGTCGTATCAGAGGCTCCCATCTTATCTGTATTTGTTAAAACAGCGTAATCCAGGGACAATTTATGATTTGCAGACGACTCGTGAGGGAGTGTTTCGCCACATGTTCGTTGCACTCGGACAGAGTATTAGGGCATTTGATACGTGCCTTCGACCGGTGATTATAGTTGATGGGACCCACCTGAAGGGAAGGAATAAAGGAACTCTATTTGCGGCCGTCACATTTGACGGGAACGAGCAAGTATTTTCTCTTGCTGTTGGTCTCGGTCCGATAGAAAACGACGAGTCATGGACTTATTTTCTGTATAACCTGCGCAGATGCTACAATCCGATGGAAGATTTACTGATTGTGAGTGACCAACATAAGAGCATTCAGAATGTTGTTCGAGCCGTCTATCCGAATGCATTCTACGGGTTTTGCTATCACCATCTTGCAAAAAATCTGACCTCCTACGGTGCGCATGCTATAGGACTCTTTAGAACTGCTGCCTACACGCATCGAGAAGAAGTTTTTGAAAACTACTTTTCGAAACTACATATCGAAAGCCCTAATGGGGCTCAGAGGCGCCTTTTTGAAATTGGGCCACAGAGGTGGGCTAGGTCGAAGTGTCCGGTACGACGCTATAACTTCTTGACATCCAATGCTGTTGAATGCTTTAATAATCGTATGTTGTGGGCGAGGCGTTTACCTGTTTGCTCGTTACTTGAGATATTTCGCCTAATTCTAGAGAATTGGTTTGATGAGAAGCGGGGAGAAGCTACGTCAAGAGACCATGAGTTGACAATGCACACTTTTGAAAAGCTTTCTAACTCTGTGCAAGCCAGTCTGACTCTTACCGTTCGAGCTACCACCCCACTTGTTTATAAATTCGAAGAAAACAAAGTTTCTTATGAAGTCGACCTTCGAACATGGACATGTTGTTGTCGTGAGTTTGATTTGGATCAGATTCCATGTCGTCATGCCGTTGCCGCTATAAGGTAATTGTCTATGCTGTTGTGTGTACATGGTCATGGCCATTCAATGTTTTTGTCTATGCTGTCGTGTACACAGTCATGGCAGAATGCTTACGATCGTAACCCACGATGGGCACGATCGTAACCCGATGGGCACGATCGTAACCCGATGGGCACGATCGTAACCCACGATGGGCACGATCGTAACCCACGATGGGCACGATCGTAACCCACGATGGGCACGATCGTAACCCACGATGGGTACGATCGTAACCCACGATTGGCACGATCGTAAACCAATGGGTACGATCGTGACCCACGATGGGCACGATCGTAACCCACGATGGGCACGATCGTAACCCAGGATGGGCACGATCGTAACCCACGATGGGCACGATCGTAACCCCACGATCGCCATGATCGTAACCCACGATCGCCGTGATCGTAACCCACGATCGCCGTGATCGTAACCTACGATGGGACACGATCGGCACGATCGTAAACCACGACCGTAACACACGATCGACACGATCGTGTTTTGCCATCGTGTGGAAAACAGAGAAGGTCTGGATTTATCCTGCACCTCATCAATATCAAAAATACATTATCCTATACAATATCCTTGACATAATTGCTTATTGTAACAGGCGCGCCGGCAATGGTTTGTCCGTGTATGATTTTGTTAGTCGTTATTTCAAGCAACAAGGCCTTAGAGAGACTTATAAAGAGCATATTAGTCCCATCCCACATCCTGATGAGTGGAACGTCCCACCGGAGATCTCATCCATTGTTTGCGTACCTCCAGAGGGGGTACGACAAGCCGGCCGACCAAGGATGAGTCGCGCACGGTCCGCTGTTGAAAATTTGCCCGCAGGTGGACGGCCTCAGGTGTGCGGTAGGTGTAAAGGAACCGGCCACAATAGAAAATCTTGCAAAGCATTCATTCCCATAGGTGGTGTAGATTTGAATATCCCTGAAGAAACTCAAGGAATCGATGAACAAACGAGGCAAAGGCACCGGCAGAAGAAGAGGTGTAGCATTTGCCGTAATGATGACCATGACATAAGGGGATGTCCATACCGTGAAACTTAAATTGCTTATGTATTTTTATATTATGTGACTTACTAGCAACAATCATGTGCTGATATTTTGATCCTCGATGGACCATGCATTAATTCAGTATTCTGATTATTAGTTGAAATGCATAATTTTGTGTCTATTTTCTTTACCTTTGAATTGAAATTTAAGTGTTCAGTTATGTAAAGCAAATAAAGGTGATTATGGAGCCAAACATTAACCATAACAAAGTAGCTCACTTCAAAGAGCAATAGTTTACAGCAAAGGGATATCCAAAGCATATAACTTTACAAAACAAAATTTAATCACCATTACACAAAAATATCTAATAATAACATAAAAAAAACGATCACTTGGATCCTTTTTCCCCCATCTGCTGCTGTATCTTTAGTCTTGTATCACCATCTTCATGAACTTCCTCTTCTAAAACAACTTCTTTTCTTTTCTTCTCAGAAATCTCCAAATCATTATCATCATCACCATCTAGTATGACTGGAGTGCTCGCAGTGTTTTTAAATAGGCCCTATTTCATGGAACACATTAATTCGCAATGATAGTCACTACACATACAACAAAATCAAAAAACTTACTCTAAGCATTGAGTATCTTCCTCTCGGCCTAGTTCTGTATGGTGGGTTGGGGGGAGGTATCCTCATTCTTCTTTTTGGTGGTGGTGCTTCGATTCCTCCTAAATCGCTTTCTCGTAATCGGCCGCTCATTTCGCGTATTTGATTTTAATGGATTTTAACTGATGTTAATTGATTAGGGTTTGTAGTGAAAAGGGGGCTACGGTAGGGAACAAGTATTTCACTCTCAGTCAACAAAGATGGGCTTATATTGAAAAAGGGGGGGGGGGGGGACCGACCCACGATGAGATTTTATAATAAAAAAATTTGATGTTGACCTTTGCAGTAAACACGATTGTGCACACGATCGCTGCGATCGTGTGTTCCAATCGTGTGACTCGTTGGCAACCAGGTGTCACGTTGTCTTTGGTGTCAAATTGGCACTGTATCCACGTATGCAGACGATCGTGTACACGGTCATGTCTACGATGGAACACACGATCGTGTACACGGTCGTGTCCACGATGGAACACACGATCATGTGCACAAGAACATCAAGAATTTTCACCAATTTCTCAAATTACTCGTCAATTTAGGTGTTGTTACTTATATATTAATAATTATTTGTTAACGATACACTTATTTAAAAAGTTATTGATTGAATTAACATAATATATTGCATATCATGTGTCGTCTATATGTTCTCAGTGTATTAGTTCGTACGGATAAGTTCAATCATCTGGATGAAATATCTCATATACTAATGAATTACAACGAAATGACAAATAGGAGTTTGTATAAGAAGCTATATAGTAATTAATATTTGAACAAGCGATGTTTGAATCACAAAACATCATTCTAGATAACACAGTAAATCAAATTTGCAAAAATACCAAAAGTTCATATGCACACGATCGTGTGCACAAGAACATCAAAATATTTCACCAATTTCTCAAATTACTCGTCAATGTAGGTGTTGTTACTTATATATGAACAATTATTTGTTAACGATACACTTATTTAAAAAGTTATTGATTGAATTAACATAATATATTGCATATCATGTGTCGTCTATATGTTCTCAGTGTATTAGTTCGTACGGATAAGTTCAATCATCTGGATGAAATATCTCATATACTAATGAATTACAACGAAATGACAAATAGGAGTTTGTATAAGAAGCTATATAGTAATTAATGTTTGAACAAGCGATGTTTGAATCACAAAACATCATTCTAGATAACACAATAAATCAAATTTGCAAAAATACCAAAAGTTCATATGCACACGATCGTGTACACGGTCGTGTCCACGATGGAACACACGATCGTGTGCACAAGAACATCAAAACATTTTACCAATTTCTCAAATTACTCGTCAATGTAAGTGTTGTTACTTATATATTAACAATTATTTGTTAACGATACACTTATTTAAAAAGTTATTGATTGAATTAACATAATATATTGCATATCATGTGTCGTCTATCTGTTCTCAGTGTATTAGTTCGTACGGATAAGGTCAATCATCGGGATGAAATATCTCATATACTAATGAATTACAACGAAATGACAAATAGGAGTTTGTATAAGAAGCTATATAGTAATTAGTGTTTGAACAAGCGATGTTTGAATCACAAAACATCATTCTAGATAACACAATAAATCAAATTTGCAAAAATACCAAAAGTTCATATGCACACGATCGTGTACATGGTCGTGTCCACGATGGAACACAGGATCGTGTGCACAAGAACATCAAAACATTTCACCAATTTCTCAAATTACTCGTCAATGTAAGTGTTGTTACTTATATATTAACAATTATTTGTTAACGATACACTTATTTAAAAAGTTATTGATTGAATTAACATAATATATTGCATATCATGTGTCGTCTATCTGTTCTCAGTGTATTAGTTCGTACGGATAAGTTCAATCATCTGGATGAAATATCTCATATACTAATTTAGGTGTTGTTACTTATATATTAACAATTATTTGTTAACGATACACTTATTTAAAAAGTTATTGATTGAGTTAACATAATATATTGCATATCATGTGTCGTCTATCTGTTCTCAGTGTATAAGTTCGTACGGATAAGTTCAATATATCTCATATACTAATTTAGGTGTTGTTACTTATATATTAACAATTATTTGTTAACGATACACTTATTTAAAAAGTTATTGATTGAATTAACATAATATATTGCATATCATGTGTCGTCTATCTGTTCTCGGTGTATAAGTTCGTACGGATAAGTTCAATCATCTGGATGAAATATCTCATATACTAATGAATTACAACGAAATGACAAATAGGAGTTCGTATAAGAAGCTATATAGTAATTAATGTTTGAACAAGCGATGTTTGAATCACAAAACATCATTCTAGATAACACATCATTCTAGCGCAAAAATACCAAAAGTTCGTATGCACACGACCGTGTACACGGTCGTGCCCACGATTAGTCACACGACCGTGTGCACCGCCGTGCCCACGATGGTACTCACTGTCGTGTGCACACGGTCATGCCAGCCATCGTGCGCACACGACAGCATCAACCCATGACCGTGGGTAGGTTGCACACGATCGTAACACACGATGGCCACGATCGTGTGCATCCATCGTGTGTAACACAGAGCTAAAATATAAAGATTTAACAACACAACACGATCGTGACCCACGATCGTCACGATCGTGACCCACGATGGTCACGATCGTGTTCATCCATCGTATGTAACACAGAGCCAAAACATAACGATTTAATAACACAACACGATCGTGACCCACGATGGTCACTATCGTGTTCATCCATCGTGTGTAACACAGAGCCAAAACATAAAGATTTAACAACACTGACACATTCATATTGCCAAAACTGTCTAAATACAACATAAATATTTAACAACACACCATAAACCATTCTACATGTCTAAAGACAATATAAAGATTTTAGCAGCTAAACCATATCGATATTTCTTAATATATTTTTCATTAAGTTCCTTGATTTGGTGCCTTGCTCCTGGGTTTGCAGAGACGATTCGATCCAAGTACATGCACGCGAAGGGGCCACAACTTTGATTGTCGTTTTGTATGAACTGTAGCTCTCGTGGCATAATTTTGAAACTCATCTCCGTGTCATACTTATTCTTCGATTGGTTGTTCAGCCAATACCCGGATTGAGCTAGCACACGAGGCATCGGACGCATAATCGGTCGCAGTTGGTTGAATCGGTATCGACCATCTTCGTGGTGGTGTGACAAGGAATCGTACAACTCCACGGTCCATGTTATGATGTCAATCTTGATAGTCACCCAGTGGCTCTGGTCGAGGCAACAAATGGCAATGATCTGTTGAAACAAAATATGTAATCATATAAGATCATCACATCAAACATAGCGAATAATTTATAAATAGCGAATCATTTATAAATATAAATTTCAATGGCAACAAATCGTCAATTATTTATAAATATAAATTTCAAACTTACTTCGTTGCAATTTAACCATGGAACCGCATGTGGTGTATCAAGACCTGTCATGTAGTCCTCGATGCATTTAAGAATTTTCCACTCCTTGTAAACCGGCTTCCCCGTTACCTTGATACCAAGTGGATCATCCGGATGGAGTCTTGAAAACTCGTTGGCTAAAACTAACTACAAAAATCCAAACCACAAAATTAAAAAAAATCCATATCACACCAATGATATACAAGCGAGTAGGTTATAGAACTTACGTAAAATAGGGAGCCGGCAAGTACAGTGCCAACTCTACCGACACCAACACTACGGACTCCCCTCCGAAGCCTCGCTCGAGTCGCAAGCACATAACAGTCTATAACCTCGGCATCAAAGTCTTCACGGCTAGACTCTATCCGGTCAAATAACGCCTGGGTGAGAGCATGCCCAGTCTCCAAACTCCGGACAATAGCATCACGTGGCTGTTCCCTCCTAAACTGTAGGTACAACTTCTTCAGAGCCTCGCTATCTCTTGGAGGCACAACCACAAAAGGCTCCCGAAGAGCAGCAGATGGTCGACTCACTCGCGGTGGAAGACTACGCTCACCCAAATGCTGCGTTCCGGCACTCTCACCATCTTCGTCACCCTCAGCATCCCTCTCACAACTATAACGATCAGAGAGCTGTACAATCGGCTGCTCGATCTCAAAAACTGGCTGCTCGATCTGAAATGGAGGTTGTTGCTCAGGACCACCACCCTCACTTCGAAACATCGCACTGTAATGATGCTCGTCCTGAAACCAGTCGAACATCGTCCCATACTGCTGAAACGGTGCCTCAAATGGCTCATACTGATGCTCGTAATCAAGGGGCTGCTGAGTCCGCTCAACAGAATGATGAATCTCAGAATGGTGATTGTGCTGGACCTCAGAATTGTGGGTAGGCGGACGCTGAGAATGGTGACTCGGTTGACGCTGAGAATGGTGACTCGGCTGACGCTGAGAATGATGACTAGGCTGACGCTGAGAATGGTGACTGTGGGCTGCGCCAGAGACTGAGTGACGTGGAGGGTCAGGAATCCTCCGCTGGGCGCTGCTAACAGATGCAGAATGACGAGGCCTATCATGGCTCCCAGCTGAGTAGTGTACCGGGCTCCTAGAACGTCTATGTATAGGTCCGAAGAAATCCACGATCCCAGAAAGCACCCGGCGAGAAACTCGAGCAATAAATCTGGACTCAGAATCGTCGTACAAGATCGCCTTCAAACGGCGATCGAAGTACTCATCCCTGCTCGTGTCCTGGGTGTGGTCCAGACAAGGAAGTCCGTGGACACAATATACCCTCTCTGGCTGCCTCTCCCGGTCCGATGTCGCTGCACCATCTACTGGTGGGGTACTCTGCCGGCGTCGCTTCGACACTTTATGTGCCGACTCATATGTAATCAATTTTCCAGCAGCCTTCTTCAACCTATCCATAACTTTCTTCCTCGGGATCGGCGCAGGCTCATCCTCCTTATTCTTCAAAGCTATTCTTACAGGCTTAATGAACTTAACGTCATATGGTGAGCCATTCTCAAAGCTCAGGTAGTAGTACTCAGCCTCATACTCCTCCAAATGCGGTAAAGAGGGAAGTACTCTGTGCTGCAAAATTAGTCATTAAATAATACCATTAGATGGGCAATCACATAACGTTTAAGAGATGAAGCCAGGAGAAAATACGTTTACAATTTTATGTACCTTATCGTCGAAGAAATGAGTGAAATCACAAAACATCGTCCTCGTAGTCCACATAAAACACCGGGGGACTTGGACAGTTTTATCTCGAATACCACACAATGCTCCCAATGAAGGAATCATCTCATACGACCATATTTGTAAAGCCCAAACAGGACCATAGAAGTGATAGTCCTTGTGCTCTTGTCCCTCCTTCATGGCAACGTTGCCTATGTAGTAAGATAAAACCCCAAAGGCATAAGAACCCCAAGGAAACATATCCCACTGCTCGAAATCCTCCACTAATGCCCATGCCCATGTCTCGACCATCATATCGTCACGGCATAGGATAAAGTAGTAGTATATAAGCAAATTGGCAACCTTGACATAATCTCTTATGTCTCTACCAAAATCTCGAGCATTGATCCTCTTCCGCAGAACACTAACCTTAATATTTCTGCCATGGAGTATTCTGTGAAAAATACCGTCAGACGGAAGGAGATGGTCGTCCTGGGGATGGAAGGTAGAGTTTCCAAAATGGAGTCCAGTGATCATGGCAAAATCACGGGCCGTAAAACGAATGGTCCTCCCGCAAACCTGGAACCACGATTCATCCGGGGGGATTTGATCACCCTCCAATTGACGGGCAATCAAGTGATGTAGGGCAGTATTTGAACTCCCATTCCTCCTAACATTAATCAAGCGCCCCAGGACCCCCTCGGTCAAGCTCTCGATAGCTCGATCAGCAACTGCGGAATTGCGGCCCATACTTCTTAATGTCTCAATGATCTCTTTAAATACCGCCTCCCGTATGTAAAGATTCACTTGATGTGTAACAAAACGCAATATAGGTTTCTTCCATACGCAACCATTATGCAATATGGACATACAACTCATAAGAATATGATAGAATGCTTAAGAGAATGGAAAAAAAAATTCTGCCTTGCACACGATCGCAGGCACACGATCGATGCCCGTCGTGTGAAGACCATCGTGTGCCACACGACGGGCAACGATCGTGTGTCTGCGATCGTGTGCAAGGCAGGAGCTTTTGGTCTTCTAGCACACGATCGACGACCGTCGTGTGTAACCATCGTGCCCACGAAAGACCATCGTGTACACGATGGTCTCATCTTCTTCAGCACGATCGTGGGAAGATGAACAACCGTCGTGGCACGATCGTGTGTGAATGAAAATACACTAACCGGTGGCTCATTGACGAATTGCTCTTCAGATGGAGTGTCACTAGCGGAACTTCTGGCGTCTTCAGATTCTCTGTGGTAGTCGGAGGTCGACATTTTCTGGACGGCGAAGGGTTTCACGACGGGAGAGTTTTTTTGCAGAGAGGAGGAGAGTTTTTTTGCAGAGAAAAATATTGAGTTGTGGGACCTTTTTTTATTGTTGTTTCGTTTTAATAATGTTCTTTTTTTATGTTTTTTTTTTCTTTTAGTGGTAGACTTTAAGGGTAATAAAGTCTTTTAACACATTTTGGTATAAAAAACTTATAGTTTTATGAATGAGGATATATAACTTGTTACTTTTATACTTTGGTACTAAAAAAGAGAGATCCTTAAAAAGTAATGATCAATTGACAAATAACGGATAAGAAAAAAAAAATTCATTAGACTTACCTTATTTTAGTTCTGATAATTTTTATCTCTCTCCCATTTTTTTTTGGTTATATAATATGTAAAATTTTAACTGTTATAATATGATCAATCCCAAATAAATGTAATTTAATGTGTGAAACCTAAGTAATGAAGGTGTTTAATTCTTTTTGTCTTTGTTTTTATAACTCCATAATTAGTTATGAATTGTATGAACGTAAATGTTACAATTGGAAGGTCAATTTGGTTGATGATTTAATGCTACAAAATTGAAAAGTTGGGCTTGTTTTTTAATAAATAACTATTATAATATTTGAATCTAAATAAAAATAAAAATATGGTACATGGATGACCATAAATTTTAATAGATATATATTTAATAATTAACCATTAGATCGGGTATTGCTTGAGGTTAAATAATTTTCTAGACCAAATATAATTTGGGCTTGAAATATTAATTTGGCTAAAATAAAAGAATTTAATTTGGAAGTTACTAAAAAGAATAAAAATAATTAAACCTCAATATAATTGGGTTAAATAATAAGGATTAATAAATTTTAAAGATTAAATTTTGGGACTAGAATTGTTAAGTTACATAATGAGATAAAATGACAAAAATTAATTTGACATGTTCATGAAAACAAATAAAGCAAATTATTATATATAAAATATAATTCATAAATAGATTATTGGACATTTAAAAGTATGCATGTTCTTTCAATTTTTTTTTAAAATAAATATTAATGTAAATAGGGCGTTACAACCTACCCTCCTTAAATAAATTTTCGTCCTCGAAAATTAGATTATGTACCTTCAATGGCGAATGTCGGATACTTATAACGGATCTCCTCTTCACGTTCCCAAGCTGCCTCATTCGGACCATGACGACTCCAATGAACTTTCACTAGCTTAATCTCTTTATTTCGGAGTCGATGTACCTTTCGCTCCACAATAGCTATAGGTACTTCTTCGTATGTCAAATTTCCTACTACTTGAAGTTCCTCGTAATTGCAAACGTGCAAGGGTCGTGCACATACTTTCTAAGCATGGAGACGTGAAACACATTATGTACTGCAGACAACGCTGGTGGTAAAGCCAACTGATAAGCTAGATCACCAACACGACCTAAAATTTCGAATGGTCCAATAAATCGAGGTTGAAGCTTCCCCTTTTTACCAAATCGTATCACTCTTTTTATTGGTGCCACTTTCAAGAACACCTTCTCACCAATCTCGAACTCAATATCTTTCCTTCGTTTATCTGCATAAGACTTATGCCGATCCTAGGCAGTTTTAATTTTACTTCTAATTTCGGCTATTTTCTCTACAGTCTGCCCAATCAATTCTGGACCCAAAATCTTTCCTTTCCCAACCTCACTCCAATAAAGGGGCGATCGACATTTCTTTCCATACAGTGCCTCATACGGAGCCATTTGGATGGTCGTTTGATAATTATTGTTATAAGCGAACTGTACTAACAGTGAAATGTTCTCCCAATTCTCACTAGTATCAAGTAGACACGCCCGTAATAAATCCTCAAGTGTCTTGATAGTCCGCTCAGATTGACCATCAGTCTGCGGATGATATGTTGTACTAAAGTTCAACTTAGTACCCAGTGCACTGTGTAGACTCTTCCAGAACTTCGATGTAAAGCGCGGATCGATGTCTGATACAATCGACACCTGGTACACCATGCAATCTCACAATTTCCCAAATATAAACCTTTGCATAGTGATTCATACTAAAAGTCATCCTTAGAGACAGGAAATGAGACGACTTTGTCAAACGGTCCACTATCACCCAAATGGCGTCATTCTTCCTCAAGGTTCGCGGCAAACCCACCACGAAATCCATTGTAATATGTTCCCATTTACACTCTGGGATCTCCAACGTCTGAAGTAAACTTTCTGGCCTTTGATGTTCTGCTTTCACCTGTTGACATATCATGAATTTCTCTACAAATGCACCAATATCCCGTTTCATTCCTCTCCACCAAAATAACTTCTTGAGATCTTGGTACATCTTTGTACCTCCCGGATGAGCTGAGTATGGTGCATTGTGCGCCTCATCAAGAATCTCCTTCCTAAGGAATTGAAATTGATCTTTAGGAACACAAATCCTTCTATCATAAATCAATAGCCCATATGCGGTAACCGCAAATCCTTTAATACTTCCAACTTGCGCTCGCTCTCTCATCTTGCATAAGAACTTATCATGCGGTTGAGCCTCCTTAATCTTATCTCTCAAATTTGGTTGTACAACCAATGATGATAGAATCACCTTCGCACTCTTTGGAGGCACAACTACTTCAATCTTTAACTGAGAGAATTCTTTTATCAGTCGCTCCTGACTAGTGAGCAAACAAGTTAACTCACCCCTGGTCTTTCGGCTCAAGGCATCAGCTACTACATTAGCTTTACCCGGATGGTAGTGAATGGTACAATCATAATCTTTAACCAATTCTAACCATCTTCTTTGCCTCATATTAAGCTCTTTCTATGTGAATAGATATGTTAGACTTTTATGATCCGTGTATATCTCGCACTTACTTCCGTAAAGATAGTGACGCCAAATCTTCAACGCATGTACTACGGCAGCCAATTCCAAATCATGCATTGGGTAGTTTAACTCATGTGGCTTAAGCTGTCTCGATGCATATGTTACTACTTTACCATGCTGCATCAGAACACAATCTATCCCTGCTTTGAGGCATCACTATAGATAATAAAATCTTTTGTCGGATCAGGAATAATTAATACCGGTGCGGAGGTTAATCTATTTTTGAGCTCTCGAAAACTTTCTTCGCATTTCTGATTCCAATCAAACTTCATTCCTTTCCGTGTTAACTGAGTCATAGGCGTAGCTATTTTCGAAAACCCCTCAATGAATCTTATACAATAGCCAACCAAGCCTAGAAAACTTCGAACTTCACTCGCATTCTTAGGTGTATCCAAATTGTTTACTGCTTCAACTTTCTCAGGATACACCTCGATTCCTTGTGCGGTGACTACATGTCCAAGAAAACCAACTCAAACTACCCAGAACTCACATTTCTTTAACTTCGCAAACAACTTCTCTTCCAGTACCATCTTCAAATGTTCTTGGTGTTGTTCTTTATCTTTAGAATACACCAAGATGTCATCTATGAAGACAATCACGAATTTATCCAAGTACGGGTGGAACACCCTATTCATTAAGTCCATAAAGACAGCGGGCGCATTGCTTAGACCAAACGGCATTACCACAAACTCGTAGTGTCCATATCGGGTCCTGAATGCCATCTTTAGAATATCACTTTCTTTGATTTTCAATTGATGGTACCCAAACCTCAAATCTATCTTTGAGAAGGTGCCAGCTCCTCTCAATTGATCAAATAGATCCTCAATCCTCGGTAGTGGGTACTTATTTTTTACAGTGAGTCAATTCAGCTCCCTATAATCGATACACATTCGTAAGGTTCCATCATTTTTCTTCACAAATAAGAATGGTGCGCCCCAAGGTGACACACTAGGACGGATAAACCCTAATTCCAACAATTCTTGTATTTGTACCTTCAACTCTTGCAGCTCTTTTGGCGTCATTCTATATGGTGCCTTAGATATTGGGGCTGCTCCAGGTACCAAATCAATACTGAACTCCATTTGCCGGTTGGGTGGAATTCCTCGCAACTCTTCTGGAAACACGTCCAAATATTCTTGTATTATAGGGATATCGGTAGGGGACGTCTCGACTTTCTGAGTGTCCGAGAGACTTAGCAAATATCCCTGACAATTCCCTTTTTTAAAACTTTTCAATGCACTCACAACAGTGATAACCATTGGTATCGATTTACTTTTTGTACCATAGAACTTAATCTTCTCATTTCCAGACGACTGTAGTGTCGCTTCCTTCTTTTGACACTTGATGTCTGCATCGTGTTAATCCAACCAATCCATGCCAAGGATCACGTCAAAATCCATCGCGTAGATTATATATACGTTAACACTAAATTCTTTACCTCCTATCTCGATTTTCTCATCAACCATTCTATCAGTGAGGATAGTATTTTCTGATGGTAAGTTAACTTCAAGGGGTTCAACAATTTTAACACTTCTATGATCAATGGCATGATAAAATTTGGCAGACATAAATGAGTGTGTGGCACCAGTATCAAATAAGGCAAAAACAGGCACATTGGATATCATTAGCATACCTGACACCGTACCGGGACTCTCATCTGCCTGGATCATGGAGTAGACTCGAGCTTTGCCTCCCGAGGCTTGTCCCTTGTCCGTCTGCTGTGGACAGTGCTGGAAATTATGCCCCGTCTGCTTACAACGATAACACACACCTTTCCCGAATAAACATTCACCGCTATGTTTCTTTCCACACTTAGGGCATGCCGGTTTAGCATTCGATGTACTCGGTCCAGATTTCTCATTAACTTTCTTCTGCTTGTTTGAAGCCCCAGTCTTTGAGTGGTTCTCATTCCAATTTCTTTTCCCAGTAGAGGACTTGACAGATGGCTGAAAACTCAATTTCTGGCTGGCCTCAACCGGAACACCATATCTGTATAAGATAACACTCCATGACCACCTACAATGTGGCGAATGTTCGAACGCAATCCACTACGGAACTTAAGGGTTCGCTTGCGGTCAGTATCCACCATATGCTCCACAAAAAATTGATTTGGTTGAATTTTCTCTCATATTCTTCGACCGATAAACTCCCTTGTTCGAGATTCCAGAAATCTCTCTCCATCTGTTCACGGTAGTGCTGAGGATAATACTGCTCCATGACTAATTTCTTGAATCGGTCCCAAGTCAAAGCGGCACGCTCGGCTGTTGGCCTCAATCTCCAATAACTCATCCACCAGCGCCCAGCATCTTCTACCATCTGATATTGTATGCATAAGATTCTCTGAGTATTCGTGCACCCTATGAGTTCGAAAGTGCGCTCCAGTGACATGAACCACTCATCGACAAAAGCTGGTCCTTCCCGACCGTTGAACATAAGAAGGGTGAAGCGACGAAACTGCTCCACTACTTGTGCCTGGTTAGGGACTGGCACATCATTATTACTGTCATCCTGACCTTCGTCATCACCAGCACCAGTATTCAGGTTGGCATGATTAAGTAGGCGGCCACGAGCCATAGCCTAAGGCATTTATAACCAGCAACTCCTTAGTATTTGATAATTCATGTAGGTCTTTTGACCTCCCGTAGTATTACAATTGGTGATAAGGTTACGCATCTATTATATATTTATAAGTTTTTAAGGAAGCAATAACATGTCCAACATTTATCATGAATCTCATTTACTTATAATTTGCAGAAAAGTAGAGACAGTAGCGCAACATGAATCATTATTGAGTTGAACTTCGTAATGTAAAATTTGATACAGTTGCAATGTAAACATAGATTGAATATATACCTTGGAGTTAACGTGGAGTGGCGAGTCTGGCTGATAATAATCATAGATGCCATTAAAATTTTTTAACTACTTGCAACAATGAAATTTTAGTTTAATAAAAATCATTTTAACGAGTCTACAGAACCGTAGACCCGCTCCGATACCACTTATGTAGCGACCACTTTTCAAAATCTCATTTTCTAACAATTTCAAGGGAGACCAAATGTCTTTAAGAAAAAAATGATTAAATAATCGCGGCGGAAATTGAAATAAAGTCAACCATTCGCAAGTAACTAAATACTAAATTCTCAACATTTCAAAACATTCATAATATTCAACCATGACATTGAAATTAAAGTTAAATTTAAATAAACGAAGAAGTAGATAAATATTATTATCATGCCAAATGCATATCGGAGTCACGTCAGTCATACAGTTGATGTTCTTGGGGGTGGTAACTGTGGATATAGAGCGATACCCGCACAAGTCGGGTATAATTCAGAAGATGGTTGGAAGCAGGTTCGGGCAGATCTTTACTTTGAAATTGAACAAAATATAGAGTAGTACGATCGTGTTTATCCTGAACGAGGTGCTGCCGATAATATGATGCGAGCACTAAATTTCTTCGAATCTCCGGCACCATAGTGGAGTTGGATGGACATTATGTATGTGGTTGTCATTGCAACACGATATGATATTGTGTTGCATGCATTTACTCCTCTTAGTGGAAGTTGTTTTACACACTTGCCACTTAGGTCAGCTCCAATTCCATTTCAACAACGTCAACATATAGTAATTGCATTAGTTAATGATAATCATTTTGTACAAGTTTTTTGAACTCCAATTATCTTGTACCACCAATTCCAATTTTATAGTGGAATAATGTGAGTGAGGATTATAAAGAATGGGCTGATCCATATGGAGAAAGGATACAATCTTGGTTAGATTTTAATGGCCAAATCTAAAATGGTTTTTAATCTAAAAATATATTAATCATCAATATTTACACAATCTATCAAATTAAAAATAAAGAAATTCGATAAAATGCACCCTGAGGGACAGTGAGAATACGTTTTTACCATGCATTTCATGCCCATATCAAAAAGTGAGAGACAAAAACTCTGAGAATTCATTGCGGTGAGTCTGATTTCTGACATTAATAACCGGACAGACTACTCCTTTGACTAAACATAATAAAAAGGCTGTAGCGAGCAATTTACGGCACAAATTCCCCCAAAACCCCCCAATAGTGTAAACTTTATTACCTGTGGGATTTGCTAGCTTTTCTTTTACGAACAAGAAGTGTGATGAGAGAGTAGAGTAGAGTAGAGAGAGATGAATTTGGCAAGTTTGATTTTGATTGATTGATTTATACACACTACTAATAAATAAATAAAAAGCAGAGGCAGTGTCTGTCTGCAATCAAAAACATTAAAAACGTTGATCCGCAGTTTGCTTTTTTGCAGTGTGTCTCTCGTCTCTCTCATTTATCAATTACTCCCTCCGTCCCATCCATATTGAGCATTTACTTTTCGACACGAGATTTAAGAAAAAAATAAAAAATAGTATTAAAGATGTTCAGAATTACTAGCTAGTGGATTAGCGCTGCGAAGCCCACACATACGCGCCACTACCGACGCTTGCCTGTCGGCTGGCTCGACTCGGCATGGACTCGGGCTGTGGGCCTTGGTTCTTGGTTTTTGAACTTTAGGTTAGACCCGGACCACTTGAGGTTTGAGAGCTTGGGTTGTTGTGACTAAATTAATTTTTTGCATCAACCAAATTTGTTATCCCAACTACCTCAACTACTAAACTGAATAATCCAGCCGGCTGAACTACTGAGATGGCTAATCCAACTGCATGAACTAGTGGCTAACTAACCCAACTGCATGAGCTACTGAGCTGATCTAGACATGGGTTGACCCAGATCTGATCTAAAGCAGTTTCTGGAACATGACTCTTCATACTCCATAGTGTACGTCCAAATTAAAAAAGAATATTTATGGATATAACCTCTCAGATGAAGAGCTACAGAGAATTAAAGACACTTTAATGTACAGTTTTCGTTGCCATTAGTTTCGTTTTCTACTAAAATCAATAATATTAAAATATTAGAATATTAAAATTGTAATTTTTTATAATATTTTAATATTTATTTTATATTATGTGTCTGACACGAAAACACGACACGAAACGACACGAATTTGCATGGTACACGACACGACACGACACAAATTCATTTCGTGTCGTGTATGAGTATGGACTTTTGGTACACGAAACACAAAAGTACACGACACGAACGATTTGCCAGTTCTAGTTTTGTGCCATATAAAAGGGGGTCTTCTGCACTTCATTTGCATACGAACAACATTACATACAATCATCATATTGCATCGTATATTCCTTCCAGTTTCATACTCAGTTTCCAGCACCAAACAATTTGTTGTAATTATGAATTTTGGAGAACACATAATTCAGAAACTTTAGCAATTGTATTTTGGGAAATTCATGCGGATCAGCTCTTATACAGGGGCAAAATAATTTTATGGAAAGAATTCTACTCGTCTCTGCTTTATTTGTTTGTTTTCGAATATTTTATTTTGTAGTTTGTAATAGCAGCTTATTTACTTTGTAATTTTTATTGTAATTATATTGTTAGAAATTCACAGAACTGACAGATATGAGTCGATTAGAATGGTCTCTGGTTTACGGCTTTTTCCCAGCATGAGCTTTTCAAAACCGATTATGAACTGTTACCCGAACCAGCCGGATAAAGGAACTAATTCAAAGTGTGTGATATAGTCGGTTAGTTCCAAGTAGTAAGAGCATCGACTACTTAGACGTAGGTTCGGATATGAATGAATCACCTAAGAAATAGATTAGGTAAGATTCTTTTTTTTTCTTTCTTAATTTTATATCACATGAAATTAGAAAAGACTAATACAAGGTAAAAAAAACTATCAGACTCCAACACCCTCAATTGCTTCGCAATACATCCACTGCTGTACTCCTCTACCAGCTTTTCGGTTTCACGGGATAATGTACTTCTGTGATACCATTTTACATCGCATTTTTTAGATCGGTTGCAGTATAATCGATTTAAAAAGTGATTAGATTTCATTTTACATCGATTATTAGGAAACCGATGTAATAAATCAGTTTTTTTACGTCGGTTAATAAAAACCGATGTAGTATGTCTATGTTTCACATCGGTTAATAAAGAGTTAACTCTTTGACATTTCGATGATCACGATTCAACTATGAATACAAGGCAAAAATGTTTTTATGTATATATTTATTGTAAAGAGTCATTTGTGTTCCATAATAATCTAAATAAATCATTTTGGTTTCACCAATTAAAAAAGCATTGCGTCATTAATTAGTTTGCTTCGTTTGAATTAGAGTAGTAGGAGTATTAATTTTCGTGGTAAAACCTGGTGTATTAATTGTGAAACTATCCAAAATAAGTAATAGAGTATATGTTTATTTATTCATATGGATAGTTTCTTGATCCATGATCATTGAATTTTTGATTACATCGTCTCGATTCAATGAAAATTTGAATTTTGAATCCGTCCACGAATAGTGGATAATCTATCTTTTAGTTTTTTTTTTTTTTGGTCGGAAAAGGGGATTTCTCCCCAAATTTATTCATAAACTAAAGAAAATTACAAACGGATATGCCTCCGGTGCGTAGCACCATTGGCGTCCTCCAACAAAATCAAATTATTATCATCCGGGCATACATAAAACATATGAAAACCTAAAGGCAATGAAAACGCATAGTTCGCTAATCCATCCGCAAGACGATTAGCCTCCCTATACACATGAGATATTCGGACAATCCAGTCCTTTGATAGAAAGCCATAGCACAAACGTACTAGGAAAGAGAGAGGGTGTGAATCATCAATCCCCTTTTTGAGAAACCCAACCACAACTTCGGAGTCCACCTCTAGTTCCAATCGCGTGATCCCACGCTCCCACGCAATATAGAGACCATAGTAAACACCCCACAATTCCGCCAATGGTGCCGAACATATACCAATATTAAGTCCGAAACCGCAGCACCAATTACCCTCACCATCCCTCACTACCCCACCGGCTGTAGCTAAACCCGGGTTACCTCGCGAGGCTCCATCCGTGTTTAATTTAAACCAATCTCCACTTGGAGGTGACCATGATACCAATCGTTCCACTCGCTCAGTCAGCCGTGATCCGCCACACCTACTGATATGTGCTTTGGTTACCTCGACAGCCATATCTCTAAGAAACTTCACCCGGTCTCTACACTTGCCTCTGTTTCCAAAGATATTATCACATCGCCACTTCCAAGCCCACCAAATTGTCATTGAAAACAGAGTAGCCCATGAACACCCTCCCATATCCGTATCATCGCCTAGATTGGTGAATAGCCATTCAAGGATCGACATGTGAAAGAAAGCCAGGGCTAACCTCTGCGGTACTAGCCGTACCCAAACTCCCGACATCGCCCCACAATCACGTAG